>CAUJNA010003672.1:1640000-1652615 GCA_963377175.1 Effrenium voratum | reverse complement strand
CCAGATTCAATCTACTCATTCACTTATTATAATCATTCTCCCAAAGGGACGGGTGCTTTAGGGAATCTCCAGATTCACGTTTGCTCTAATCTTTCTAGTTATTCTACATGTTCTGTTGTTTCTTATTATTCCCAAGGGGGCGGGCCTTTGGGGAATTGAAGATTCATGTTTTGCATATTAGCCTACTTATCATCGCCATGATTTTCTCCTTATTCCAAGAGAGGCGGGCGCCTTTGGGGGGATTCCGGTTCATTGCTTTTTTCTATTGATTCTGCTTCTTGTTCTGATCATTCTCATTCCCAAAGGGACGGGAATTCCAGGCTCTTGTTTTTGCAACTGGTCATTCCCAAATTTGCGGACATTTGGGGAAATTCGGATTACTACCCGCGTTTCCAATTATTGCCAACGGGGCGGGTCCCTTCTACTTCTTATGATCAGTCTTCTCAAAGGAACAAGTGCCTTCTGGGAAGGTTCATGTGTGTTCAATTATTCTGGTTATTCTAACTGCTCTAATTTTCTAATTACTCCCACAGGGACGGGTGCCCTTGGGAAATTGAAAATTCATGTTTGGGAAATGTTGTCTACGCATCGTAGATATTATAATGATTATTCTTATTCCGAGAGGGGCAGGTGCCTTTTGTTGAGTTCCAGAATCATGTTTGCTGTTCAATGTTTTTAGTGATTCTACTTCTGATAACTGCTCTATTTATTATTGTCATTCCCAAAGGGACAGGTGCTTGTGGGGAGTTCCAGATTCTTGTTTTTCAATTTCTTCATTCCTCAAATTGGGAATTTCAGACTCATAGTATCTCTAATCCTTCTACTTCAGATATTTTCTGTTTTTGGAAGTACCCGGATTATTTCAATTCTGCCCAACGGGACGGGTCCCTTTTGAGGAATTCCAGATTCATTTTCTAGTCTAGCGCTACTTATCAACTTGTTATAATCATTCTTCCCACAGGGACGTCGTTCCCAAAGGGACGGGTGCCTTTGTGGAGTTGAAGATTAATGTTTTGCAAATTAGCCTACTTATCATTGCTATTTTTGCTTCTACTTATTCCAAGAGGGGCGGGTGCCGTTTGGGGAATTCCAGGTTCATAGCTTTGCACCTTCTGATAATTGCTCTATGTATCATTCTCATTCCCAAAGGGTAGGGTGCTTTTGGGGAGGTCCAGAGTTCCACATTCATGTTTTCCAAACAATTACTTCCAGGGGGGGGAGAATTCCAGATCCATATTCTTGCTAATGATTGTACTTATCATAATGATTTGATTTAGTCCAATGGTTCCCAACGGGATGGGCCCCTTTCAGGAATTCCAGATCTATTATCTAATCCAATGATTCTCATGGTTCATAATCATGCTAAGTATTCTAATTATTCTCAAAGGGACGGGTGTTTTCTGGGGAGTTAAACGTCAATCGCTTGGTACTTATTCTATTTCTCAACGTGGGTCTAATTAGCCTAATTACACGAATCTTTGAGAATCGTGTCAATATTTGGAAAACAGCACCTTATTTTGTCTAACTATTATAAACCAACATGATTTGAACAACTAGTCTACTTAGAATATGTCTTATAAAACAACATGCTTTCTACTCGAATATGTTCAAAGGGACGGGCGCCTATTGGAGAACTCCAGATTCATTTGTGTCCAACGTCCTAAATAGTTAGAACAAATGAACATGTTTGGGTAACTAAGTATTTAGATATTTCACACAATTTAAACAATTTCAAGGGCACCCCCTGGGATAGTTCCGAAAATAAACTTTTCCTAATGAAAAAGTTCAAATAATTCCAAAATGCGAACTGCTTATTTTGATGAAAATGTTGGAGGTCCTGAACAACATATCTGTTCAAATAATCCAAGTTATGTCCAGGGCCCTTACTGGGCCCATTGTAGAATATTTAAAGAATCTGGGTGTCTCGAATTCAAACAATTCGAAATTATGGAATGTACAAATGTGTTTCTTAGCGCATTATTTGTTGGAGGCTCGGAACAAAAACGTTTAAGTTATTTAGATAGTTCTATGAATTTGACTACGTGTGCTATTCAATTTGTTGGAGCCCTGAAAAAGACATATCCTGGGCCCTCCCTGGGCCCGTGCGGAATACTCAAAGAAGATAAACCTTCAATCCTTTTGGCGGCCCCTGAGAAAGCATTATAAAAATGTGTTTGTTCAAATTCTGGAGGCATTCTTTTTAAAATATGAAAATTGAATCATTTCTAGGGTTCTCCCTGGGCCAGTTTCATTCTGTTTAAACTACCTAAAAAAATCAGATAATTTAAGTATTATTTTTTTAATTTCTGGAGGCCTCCAAAAACCAACAAAAAATCCAGTGTTCTCCCTGGGCCAGTTCCAGGATATTTAAAAAATGTTTTAAACATGTCAAATAATCTAAAATTATTTATCTTCTAATTTTTAAATTTCTGGAGGCCTCCATTTTTTGTACAAAAACAATAATTAAATTCCAGGGTTCTCCCTGGCCAGTTCCCGGATATTTAAAAAATATAGAGTTTGTTTTTGTAGTTATTTGTTCTTAAATTTGTAGAGGCGTCTAAAAAAAAGTTTTCCCTGGCCAGTTTCCGGATATTCAGCAAGCTTGAAAAAAAAACAAGCAAAACAATAAACACTCATTTATTAAAATGTCTTAACTTTCTGGAGGCCTCCATTTTTTATTTTTTTGAGTAATATCCCGGGTTCTCCCTGGGCCAGTTCCAGGATATTGGAAAAAGTTGAAAAACATGAATAATTTGAATAATTAAAAAGATAATAAGTCTTTACATTTAATATATATTCTTTTAATATCTGGAGGCCTCCAAAAAAATGAAAAAATAGTTTCCCGGGTTCTCTCTGGGCCAGTTCCGGGATATTTAAAAAAAGCAAAAAAATCAAAACAAATAAAGAATTCAAATCATTTAAATATTTTTTTAAAAACAAAAATCTGGAGGCCTCCAAAAATTTCAAATTAAAAAATATAAATAGTTTCCCGGGTTCTCTCTGGGCCAGTTCCAGGATATTTAAAAAATTTGAAAAAATCAAATAATTTCAATAGTTCAAAAAAAAAACAATCTGGAGGCCTCCAAAAAAAAGTTTCCCGGGTTCTCTCTGGGCCAGTTCCAGGATATGTAAAAAAAAAACAATATTGAAAAAAAAAGAAAAAGAAATTCAAATAATTTAAATATATATATTGTTTAATTCTATTGAAATATCTGGAGGCCTCCAAACAATTTTAAAAAATATAAATAGTTTCCCGGGTTCTCTCTGGGCCAGTTCCAGGATATTTGAAAAAATTAAAAAAATCAAATAATTTAAATAATTCAATTAAAAAAAACAATCTGGAGGCCTCCAAAAAAAAGTTTCCCGGGTTCTCTCTGGGCCAGTTCCAGGATACTTAAAAAAATAATAAAATAAAAAATATAAATAGTTTCCTGGGTTCTCCCTGGGCCAGTTCCAGGATATTTAAAAAATTTAAAAAATTAAAATAATTTAAAAAAAAATCAACTAATTTAAATATTTTTTTCATTTTTTTTTAATCTCTGGAGGCCTCCAAAAATTTAAAAAAATCAAAAAAATATAAATAGTTTCCTGGGTTCTCCCTGGGCCAGTTCCAGGATATTTAAAAAAATAAATAAAAAAAAAGTCAAATAATTTAAAAAAATCGATTTTTATATGTTTTTTAAATTTCTGGAGGCCTCCAAAAATTTAAAAAAAAATAAAAAATATAAATAGTTTCCTGGGTTCTCCCTGGGCCAGTTCCAGGATATTTAAAAAATTGAAAAAAAAACAAATAATTTAAATACTTATATTTTTTTTATTTTTTTTAAATTTCTGGAGGCCTCCAAAAATTCAAAAAAAAATAAAAAATATAAATAGTTTCCTGGGCTCTCCCTGGGCCAGTTCCAGGATATTTAAAAAAAAATAATAAAAAAAAATCAATTAATTTAAACAATTCAAATAATTTAAATATTTATATTTTTTTAAAAATTTCTGGAGGCCTCCAAAAATTCACAAAAAAATAAAAAATATAGATAGTTTCCTGGGCTCTCCCTGGGCTAGTTCCAGGATATTTGAAAAAAATAAAAAAAAAAAATCAAATAATTTAAAAAATTCAATTAATTTAAATATTTATTTGTTTTATATTTTTTAAATTTCTGGAGGCCTCCAAAAATTTAAAAAATTTAAAAAATATAAATAGTTTCCTGGGTTCTCCCTGGGCCAGTTCCAGGATGTTTAAAAAAAATGAAAAAATAAAGAATTCAAACAATTTTAAAAAAACAATTCAACTAATTCAAATATTTATATTTTTTAAATTATTTAAACTTTTGGAGGCCTCCAAAAATTTAAAAAATTTAAAAAATATAAATAGTTTCCTGGGCTCTCCCTGGGCTAGTTCCAGGATATTTGAAAAATTTAAAAAATTCAAATAATTTAAAAAAAATCAAATAATTTAAATATTTGTATTTTTCATTTTTTTTAAATTTCTGGAGGCCTCCAAAAATTTAAATAATTTAAAAAATATAAATAGTTTCCTGGGTTCTCCCTGGGCCAGTTCCAGGATATTTAAAAAATTTAAAAAAAAATCAAATAATTTAAACAATTCAAATAATTTAAATATTTATATTTTTTTTAGATTTTTTAAATTTCTGGAGGCCTCCAAAAATTTTAAAAAAAAAAATAAAAAAAAAAAGTGAAAAAAATCAAATAATTCAATTATTTATATTTTTTACATTATTTTAACTTTTGGAGGCCTCCAGAAATTTAAAAAATTTCAAACATTCAAATAATTTAAATAATTTAAATATTTATATTTTTGCAATTTTCTATATTTCTGGAGGCCTCCAAAAATTTTAAAAAAAAATAAAAATATAAATAGTTTCCTGGGCTCTCCCTGGGCCAGTTCCAGGATATTTAAAAAAAAAAAGAAAAATTCAAATAATTTAAAAAAATCAATTAATTTAAATAATTGTTTTATATATTTTTTTTATTTTTTTTTTAAATTTCTGGAGGCCTCCAAAAATTTAAAAAAAGAAGAAAAAAAAACAAATAATTCAAATATTTAGATTTTTTAAATTATTTAAATTTTTGGAGGCCTCCAGAAATTAAAAAAAAAATAAAAAATATAAATATTTAAATTATGAGATTTTTCTTAAATTAATTGAATTTTTTAATTTTTTCAAATATCCTGGAACTAGCCCAGGGAGAGCCCAGGAAACTATTTATATTTTTATTTTTTTTTTTAAATTTTTGGAGGCCTCCAAAAATTTAAATAATTTAAAAAATATAAACATTTGAATTAGTTGAATTATTTAAATTAATTGATTTTTTTTTTTTAAATATCCTGGAACTGGCCCAGGGGGAACCCAGGAAACTATTTATATTTTTTATTTTTTTTATTGAATTTTTGGAGGCCTCCAGAAATTTAAAAAATTTAAAAATTTAAATATTTAAAATATTTGATTTTTTTAAATTATTTGATTTTTTTAAATTTTACAAATATCCTGGAACTGGCCCAGGGAGAACCCAGGAAACTATTTATATTTTTTAAATTATTTAAATTTTTGGAGGCCTCCAGAAATTTTAAAAAAAATAAAAAAAAAATATTTAAATTAGTTGATTCTTTTTAAATTATTTGATTTTTTTTTTTTTTTTTAAATATCCTGGAACTGGCCCAGGGAGAACCCAGGAAACTATTTATATTTTTTAAATTATTTAAATTTTTGGAGGCCTCCAGAAATTTAAAAAATTTAAAAAAATATAAATATTTAAATTAATTGAATTTTTTAAATTAATTGAATTTTTTAAATTTTTCAAATATCCTGGAACTAGCCCAGGGAGAGCCCAGGAAACTATTTATATTTTTTATTTTATTTTTTAAATTTCTGGAGGCCTCCAAAAATTTAAATAATTTACAAAATATAAATATTTGAATTAGTTGAATTGTTTTTTTTAATTATTTGAATTCTTTATTTTTTTTTATGTTTTTTAAATATCCTGGAACTGGCCCAGGGAGAACCCAGGAAACTATTTATATTTTTATTTTATTTTTAAATTTTTGAAGGCCTCCAGAAATTTAAAAAATTTAAAAAAATATAAATACTTAAATTATTTGATTGTTTTAAATTAATTGATTTTTTTAAATTTTTCAAATATCCTGGAACTAGCCCAGGGAGAGCCCAGGAAACTATTTATATTTTTTTATTTTTTTTTTAAATTTCTGGAGGCCTCCAAAAATTTAAATAATTTAAAAAATATAAATATTTGAATTAGTTGAATTGTTTTTTTTTAATTATTTGAATTCTTTATTTTTTTATGTTTTTTAAATATCCTGGAACTGGCCCAGGGAGAACCCAGGAAACTATTTATATTTTTTATTTTATTTTTAAATTTTTGAAGGCCTCCAGAAATTCCAAAAATTTAAAAAATATAAATATTTAAATTATTTGAATATTTTAAATTATTTGATTTTTTTTTTAAATATCCTGGAACTAGCCCAGGGAGAACCCACGAAACTATTTATATTTTCTATTTTTTTTTAAATTTTTGCAGGCCTCCAGAAATTAAAAAAAAGGAATATAAATAATTAAATTATTTGTTTTTTTCTTTAAATTAATTGAGTTTTATGTATTTATTGTTTACATTTTTGGAGGCCTTCAGATTTTTTTTTTTTAAGAATATAAATAATTAAATTATTTGATTTGTTCTTTAAATTAATTGATTTTTATTTATTTATTTTTTAAATTTTTGGAGGCCTTCAGATTTTTTTTTAAAAAAAAAAACAACTATTTAAATTATTTGAGGTTTTTTTTTTAAAAAAAAAAAAAAAAAAATATATATTTGATTTTTTAAACATTTTTTAAATATCCTGGAACTGGCCTAGGGAGAACCCAGGAAACTATCTATTTTTATTTTATTTAGAAAACATCAAAAAAATGGAGGCCTCCAGAAATTTTTAAAAAAAAAATCATTGTTCTTTTTTGATTTATTTATTTATTTATTTATTTATTTTAATATCCTGGAACTGGCCCAGGGAGAACCCGGGAAACTATTATTCAGGGCCTTGGGCGACACATAGGCCCAATTCTTCCCTCTTACGGGGGGGGGGGTTGGGATATGGTCTCTACTTGTGTCTCTTGCAAGGCACATGGCCAAATAGTACATCCAGGTGAATCGCAACGACCCAAGAAAGGAACCTGCATCATGAGGCGCTAAAGTTTGCACGGACTGTGTAATCCTCCCTGATTCAGGAGCCTTTGGCTGATCCACTTGAAACCAAACCAAGAGGAAATACTAAGGACCTGCTGGGAAGACGCAACAGAACTGCCAACTGTCTGATCTTTTGCTCGGCTTTCGTCCTTCTGCCTCCCAAGCGCCTCCCAACCATCTGCCCCCCTCGGGAAGAACCTGGTGGGCTCCAGTCTGTGGTCATTGTGGGAGTGACATTTCCGAGTTTCCCCAAGCAGAGGGACTCGCTCATTTTCCCATATCCACGGGCAACTTAATCCATACCTTGAAACTGGCTCAGTCCCCATTTTAGGACCTAGGTGCCCGTGTTGCACATCCCAAAAAGAATCAAAGAGAACTTTCAAAGGGACTTGGAATACTCTGAAGAGCTGGGTTACACGCCAGACCAACATCAACAGCGCCCGCCAAATCCTGCTTGAAGGAGCGTTCTACTTAGGAAGCGGGTGATAACCATGGTTACAACCCACTTAGGGGACTTATAACCACGCTAAGCGCTTATGACCGAGGTTGCCAATCGCTTGCTAAGTACCCTGCCCCTTAAAGTAGTCCACCACCATCCCAACTTGACTACTACAAGGGGGACTCCGCAAGCCAAGGCAATTGACTTTGAACAGCCAGAAGGCCCTGTGCAGTCAAAGTAAAGGCCCAGCACACGTGAACAGCGCCCAAACCCCTTTCTGCTGCCACCAGAATGGTTGGGTTTATATGAGCCTCAATGACAACTTCCCAAATGGTGTTCCCATCCCTGATAGTATGTTCCTGCGGATTAATCAGAAGTTAACGCTATAGCCTCCATGAAACAGGTAGTAACACCTGCAAACCTGCTTTAAACGTTCCCGATTTTATATAAAATTTTAATTAACACCTGCAAACCTGCTCAAACGGCCAGTTTGTGGAGAATTTGTTGGAGAAACAGCGCCGAAACCGCGCCCATCGATCCCACGAAGCAATCCATCCTTGTTGACCGCAAAATCGGCCACAGCGTCCGAGGTGCAACCATCCTGGTCCTGTCACCCCGGCACCCCAAGACTCCCTCCAGCCCTTGCCAACCAAGCTTGGCCCACAGCTGTGGTACACAAACACAAGCATTAGACTCTGTTCGATATTTCATCTGGCCCAAAATTCAAAAATATTGTTTGGAGGAGACCCCAGCAAGGAGGCCATTCACAAAACTTACCGGAAGCCGCGCTAGCCGGATATTTGGAGGGGACATATTAAATACTGACTGGCAAGCTGAGAAAAAGAAGAAGAAAAAAAAACAGTGGGAACAGGTCGCTTCAGCAACGCCTTTCTCGCGACAAGTTTGAGCCAGCCCCTCAACTAGACCTCAAGTCACTTAGTCTGAGATAAAAGGGGATGATCAACACCTGGGTTTACGCCGTCTGCCCAAAAGCATCAAATTGGCCAAAAGGGGCGGAACGCCAGCCACACTTCTTAGTGGCGCGGTGCTGCACCCACGAAGCTTATGTCACCTTGAGTTTATTGGGGTTGGACGTCAAGGCTTTCCTGGAAAAGCGGACCACCTAGCAATAATACGCCATGTGAATATGTGTATATATATATATATATTCCAATAGAAGTGTATGCTCAGCGTCTTATCTCGATAAGTAGCACTTCCCCATCTAATGATCTATGTTGACTCATGCTCACGTAGTTCAGTTGGACGTGTTGGGCACAAAACCCGTTCAACGCCTTTGCAAATCGAGTAACTTCCCCTCCCCATTTCCGACTGACCAGTGTGAACAAACACCGTGTGGCCACATTGTTCACATCACATATACATATATACTGCTCCCCTGCTAAAAGTCTAACTTTTAGTGGTTTGATTGAAAACCCATTAGTTGGCAAAAAGTTAAAGTGCTAACATCCCAGCAAAATGCACCAGCATATATTTATAATATGCACATTATATAAGTCGGCATGCGTGTTTGTACGCTACGTGCTTGCAAATGCGTCACAAATTCGTCAGCTTTCTCCTCGATCTCCTCCACCGCCTCCAGCGGCTCTGGCTGATACCGCACGCGGCCTCCCGACTCCCCAAAAACCGGCGGCCCATCCGCGAAGAGCCACATGCATGGACCGAATCGGGTGATTCGACGGAAACTTGTTGGGCGACATCCCTTACATGTGGATGAATTGTCACCAGTTTCTTGAGTAAAACTCACTGCTCAGAGATATGTTGTGAACTATCTCCCGGGATTCAGACGCGACTTCACAGGCAGCGACTCCAGAACCTGAAGTCCCAGCCTTTGTCCGGCTTCATCCTCGTTCGCAGTTCGCGGATGCACTCGAGCTGTCGGAACGACCCATTGACATAGGCTATGTGCCATTGCACGAAATCCTTTCCGGCCTTGACAGTCATTCCCAGAATGGAACCTTACAACAGTCATCTTCATTACTTGTTGAGGGGTGCATGACCTCCCTACCATCCAGCAAAGGTGTGCTTTTGGCCGTGGCACTAGCATCTCTCAGTCATATCCTACAACTGAGGGGTGGAACTCTCTAGTTGCTTCTGACCCTGTTTTCTCTTTTCTAAATGCCAGGAGACACTTATAAAGCTGGGAAGAGAGACAGCATTATGATCAGTTCCTTTCTCCCACACACCAGTCTAATCCTATTTTTCTTTCATGCATCAAGCCTCGCGGCTAAGACAAAGCTAAACTTGGAGGCCGAACAAGCTGTGAATTAGCATCCGATTCAATACATTGTTGGCGGGCAAGGTGTAGTGATATTCATCCCACATCATTTGCTTGGCCGTCGCCCACTCAGCGGTAATGTTAGAGACATCAAAGATGTTCCATTGCTTCGCAAAACCGGGCGTTTCCATCAGCTCCTTGGTGCGAGCGTTCTGATTTGCAAGCCAGGCCTTAGGATTGTCCTGCTGTCTGCGACTGCGCGATTTGTAGAACAACCTGGCTGGACATGAATGATTTGCAATCTGCTGAGAAAGCTGGACCAAGTCAGCAGCTGTCCATTTGGCAGCGAACTCCTCCCAGCCGGGGCTGAAAACGACATAGTCAGGCCGCAGACCTGCGATGTGCTCGGCGAGCTGCGCGGAAGTCCACGCCTGCCAAGTGGCCGGGACCGTGGAAAGGCTACATCGATTTGGGTGACACTGAAAGCTGCAGGCGGCCACATTGGTACCGTTGGTCAACCAGTGCCCCTGAATAGGAGCTCCGTCGGCATACCGCGGATAATAAGTGATGGCCAAGTTCTTTGAAGGGTTGCGGTAGTATCGTCCCTCGAGCGCGAGTTTAGGATTGAATGTATCGCCCCGATGGCAATTGCAAAGCTCGTGCTCTACAATCTGGCTCGTCTGCGAGAAGAAGCGATTCCACTTGCTGCCTGTCCCACTCCCCATTAACTTCTCGTTGCACAGCCAGGGCACTTCGGCGACATCGCCAAACTTGTCATGGGTAAAGAAATACGCCAGTGACAAATACTGGTAGCGCATTCGCGAATCCCCGATCATAAGAATGTGTTTGTTCCAATAATAGGGCAGCGTGCCAGACCGATTGTCTGGATTGTCTGCGTTACCAGTGGCGTTGCCAGTGGCGTTACCAGTGGCAACAAGCATGCCCTCGGCAGCATTGCATGCTGAGGGTTGAAACCAGCTGGGATAGCGGATGGACTGCTTTGTTGTTGTGGTACCCAAAGTTGATGACACATGGGCTGCTTGCAAGCTAGTAGTGGCAGCAGTGGCGGAGGTGATGGTTGTAGTGTGAGTGGTGATAATAGTGATGGTTGTGGTTGCGGTGGTAGCGGCAGAAGTGGCAGTGGATGTAATGGTTCTGCTGGAAGTAGTCATAGTGTTAGTTGCGGCGGTAGTGGAAGCAGTGGCAGTGGTAGATGTGCTTAAGCCCACATCGCCGTGAGCAAGCTTGCTTTCCGCATATACGAGACCAACAAATTTGGAAAGACCTTCTGAAGGCATGATTGCCATCACTCCGATGATAGCAAATATCGCGCATGTCCACAGCTGCCAGCGAGTCACCGCGGCCATGGCATGGCACACCTTGATGGAGGCTGCTGCAGGGGATCTTGAAAATCGGTCAGATTGCTTGATGTCACGACTTGCGATAAGATAGCTGGCTGCGTGCTTGCACACTTCCCAACGTGGCTCATGTCGCCCTGAAAGCCAGCAAAGCATCCCAGCGGACCAACCAAACGTCACAGGTGAATCCAAGGCACTCTAGAGGTTCAAAACTATGGCTTGAAAGCTTGAACTGTTGGTTTGGTGGAAATTCAATTTTAAGGAATGTCTGCTTGCTTTTAGGGGCACCTACAAAAGTATGTGTTGGCTCCCGCCAGCGCTCAGAAAGCCACAAAGCAAAGCTTGACATGTTGAACGAATGGCAACCAAGCTAGTTCAAGAATTCGCGCAGAACGCGCACAGAATTCTTAGAGCGCTGCTCTTGAGGCATGAAGCGCACACCGCCCATGTGGATGATGCTGACCCTGTAAATGACCCCGATTTACATTTGTGTTGGGTGTGCTTGGTTCGCTTGCACTCTGACAAGCTCATTCTTGTAAGTCGAATCACTGGTTTTTGCGTGTACCACTTCACTTGCAATCAACTGACTGAGCCAACAGTCCTGAAATATAGGAACTCAACTTTGCCCCCCACCTTTTCCCTCCCAGCAAGATACCTGGTGGAAGTGCACAACCCCTTCTTGCAAAAACAGCTTTCTTTTGGCATCCGGCGCCTCGGAAGCAAGCCACACGCTAAGCCTGCCTCCCAATGCGACCGAACCACGGAACCGCCGCTGAGCTCCGCGCCTCGCGCGCCTCGCGCGCCTCGCGCGCGCCAGGCGCGGCCGGAGCTCTGACTTCCCATCGCGCGGCCCGCGGCCTTCGGTTCCGGAACACCTGCGGCTGGGAACAAAGGGTGTGACGGTGGAGGTGTTCCTCTATTTTTATACCGTTTTTTATGGGTTCTGACGGTCGTTCCCCGAGCCATGTGGCTGCCTTGCAACAGAAAGCAATTGTGGGAGGCTGTTGCTTCTTGAACACTTGGGGGTTGTTGCTGGTTGCTTTTGAAGAGGCAGGCCTCTCGCACGTGGAGCCAAACAGAGCCCATCCAAAGGCCCTTTTAGGAATAGGACACTTGCAGAGTCCCGATCTGTGCGGATCTGTGCGTCCTGTGCTTCTTGCTGTCACTTCTTATCAGCCGTTTGAATTCTCGATTTGAGCCAATCAGGTGTGGCAATGGTATGGGACCGAGTTAAACTGGGAATCCCACAAAACAAAACTCGTAGATTCCTCTTGGGAACAGCCCAAAAAGCGAAATCCTTAAGAAAAGCATGCCCTTAAAGTGACGTACAACAGTTCGCCCGGGGCTGACCAGCCCCTTTGAGCCGTATTGAGTTG
>CAUJNA010003672.1:1517500-1632500 GCA_963377175.1 Effrenium voratum | reverse complement strand
ACCCCCAAAAAAGGAAATCCCCCAACCAAAAAAATGGGGGGAACCTTTTTGAGGGGTTCAGTGTTTAGCCACCAAAAAGGCAGAAATCCCCCATGGCAAGCGTCATCCCCCTGGAGCCCGAAGTCCTCCATCGCCTCCAACGCTCCCAGGGCCTGCGCGAAGTCCCCGGCCCGCGCCAAAGCCACAGCCAGCGCCGTGCAGGTGGTGTTGTTCCTCGGATTTCGATCGGAGTCAAGTCCCTCAGTGACTCGGCCGTCGGCAACCACCCGGTTTTCGGTTTTGGGGGATCGAGGCAAGAGTGGTGGGGGGGCAAAACCCGGGGGGCTGGAAAAGCAGGTGGTCACCTTGGACTTGATTCCGAACCCATCAAACCGCTGGCAGAAGTTTAGTGTGGATACTTGCATAGGCTTTAACCACTTATCTTCTTGGGCAAGTTGGGAAGGACCTTGTGATTCCGGCCCAAGATTTAGGCGAACTTTGAGACCAAGGACAAAACCAAAAGGCAGATTGGGTCGATGCGCTGATTCCACTGAGTCGCTTGCCCATGGGCACCAGCCAAATGCCTGGCTCCTTCCATCCTGGAAGCTGATCTCAGGGCTTTGGATCAGAACAATTTCCTTTTGGGAAAGCCCCTGTCCACGTCCATGATTGGCCAAACGCCGGGGATCTGGGACTGCACACTCGCCAAGCTTCGGCCGCAGGCCACGAGCCAGCATCGTCTCATGCCACCTGGCAGTCGAAGGAAGTCGTGGGTGAACGCAAGTAACTTCAGCAAGCTGCGGATCATTGCTCGTTGGTGTCTCCTCACCGCTCTAGTCTTGAAAGCCAGCCAGATTCTCTAGAGCCCAAAGTAACGTAGCAGAAGACCTTCGGGGAACCCTGCTAAATGGAAACCTAGACTAAGACCTGCGCTCCCTTTCCTGGTGGCTTAATTTTGACCCACATGGCCATGGGTCAAAATCCAAATCGAACCCCCAGTGAACATCCCAATCCCCACTATAGGTTCTAAAATGGGTGGATTTGAATTCACCTACCCTAAAATGGGATCCCATTGTTGACCCACAGCCACATCGAAAATCACCGGGACCTAACTTCCGACTCCGCCGACTCCGCCCCTCGACCGCTCGACCGCAAAAACCGCCCCGCCATTCGCCTCAGCGCGCGCTGGGGGTCCTTGGCCTTGGCGCAGGCGTCCAACATGGCGCCGAAGCTCACCACCGAGGCCTCAGGCGAGCGCTTCCATTCGGTCGAGCGAGCCAAGTTGCTCTAGGGGTTGATTCCCTGTCCACTCTTTTCAACCATCGTTCTTTTCAAAAACCGGCTGTTTCTCCTTGGTGGTTGATGGTTTCCTGAAAAGAAGGATCGCTGGAAAGAATGGGGAAGGTATTTTTAGACTTGTGTAGACATGGTTGAGACCACTGGCTTAAAGGCTTGAATCCTGTCAGGCCCTTGTGTATAAACCATGGTTGTGTATAAACTGGCTTGGGGTGGGAACTGGAAATGTTCACCAAAATAAAATACAAAAGGGCAGAAGACTCTCACTCACGTTTGGGTCAGCTTAAATCGTGGCTAAAGCACCCAACCTCCCTTTTGGACAGAAACCTGGCTGTGTAAACATTTGCCCAACCCTGCCTCCGACGCGATGCTTTGCATCAGCCTGCGCGTGCGCGAGCTGGCACGTGCCGGAGTGACTGTGCTGGTTTTGTTCTTGCTTAAGTGAGACACTTGGGTGTTTGCCCTTTACCCTTTAACCTACCCCTTGGCTTGGGAAACTTGACTTACAGTGATCAGTCATGGGAATGAGGATGTGCTTGTTCAAAACAAAAAACAACAAACACAAGCTCGCATCCCCAGCTGCAACTGGTTGAAAAGCGTGGAGTTGCATCTGCAAAGGCATAACGTACGGGGATTGGTTATTTGAGGCATACGTCCCCCCCTTCCACATATTACTTAGCGGGTAGGAGTAAGTGTGCAGGTCTCGAATCTTGGTTGTTTCAACGTTTGAACACATGCAATTCCTTGCACATGTTTGTTTTTGTTGTATTTCCTATGTTTTGCTGTTTGGTCATGTTCATGCCTTCCGGGTTCTCCCCCGTTCAAGGGAATCCAACTCACCGTCTCGGCGGGAATCCAACTCACCGTCTGTCCTCTTTGTGTTCTTTTCTAGCTCAAGGGGTCCAGCTTCTCACCCACGAAAAGACATCTGAAGGTGTCGTTTTGCTCTTCTAGGAGCGTGGTTTGAAGGGGTGCCTTGTTTTGAGGTCCCGCAACTTTAAGACACTCACCCACCCCAGAGTGAACCCACATGAGACCAAACCCTAACATGGCTTCCCTCACACCCTGGTTTTGGACACGGCCCTCGGCCTCTCTGCGCCCTCCAGGTCCCCGTGCTTGGCGCAGGCGTCCAGCAGCACGGTGGTCGCCTGTTGCAATGGAACCAAAGATCCTTCTGCAGTTCAGGCTTTGCTCCCGTGAAAAAAATAGAAGGAGAGTTGAGGCATAGGAAAATCGATAGGCAAGCAAACAAAACAAGAAAATAGATAAACCAAACAATAGATTGATGAATGAATGAAACATATATGCTTGACGAATTCTTACATGTTTCATTCCATTGTATAGTTGTTCGTTGGTCACCAGTCACATGCGGGGCCCCGGTACCATCAGGAGCCAAGCATCTTGAGTTGTCCATGAGGGTTCCAGCTGCACCTCGCGCACTGACCCGGGGGAAAAGATGTGGACCCAGCCTGCAGCCGCGCGTTCGGGAACTGCCGCGTCAGGTCCTGAGGTGCCGATCCAAAAAGCCCAGCGGTTGGTCAGACTCGGCTGATTTGGCGGGTCAAAACCCCGGTGCCCCGGCGGACACCGACAAACCCTTCCAAAAAGACAACAGTGGAGTGGTAACCATCCCCAAAAAGACACCTGAGGTTCCCAGTCAGGTTTCAGGTAAGCGGGTATAGTTGGTATATCCAAATAGTTGTTCCCGAGAAAATGGGGGAGGGACCAGGAAGTACAGCCTCGCAGGAATGTTCTCTAGTATCTAAGGGTTGACTCCTTTTCCATCCTCACCCTTGTCAGAGCTAGTTTTAGGTCAGGTGAGCCCGTAAGAATTTGCCCCGACATTTGGGCACTGTTGGAAGATCCCTGGAGAAATGGGAGGGTCGGAAGAACGATGCCAAGGGCTGAGAATGCGAGAGCTCTCCCCACCCCATCTCAAAACCACTGCAAGGCAAATTTGGGTATACAACGATACCACCACTAACTCACCACTCTACCCATGGGTCCGGGTAGTTTGGGGGTGGAAACCCTGACACAACCTACCCCAAAACCATGGTCCTCCAAGATGGCTTCCGCCTGATGCAGCTGGCCCTTCTTGCACTCCGCCACCAGCAGCGATAAGAAGCACCCGGCCGTGGGTTCGGACCCCGACTCTTGCCTCGGGCAATGCCAGGCGCCAGGCGCCAGGCGCAGCAGCCCAAGTGGGGAACTTGGAAGAAAACGAGGGCTTTGTTTGGTAAGACCAAATGTGTGTTTTGCCTTTTCAGGGGGTCCCTTTCTGAGTGCAAAGCTTCTACCCGTCGTTGGAGCAACCAGCTGGTTGCAAATGGTCTCGTGTGAGTGTGTGTTCGTTTTCACCCTGCAATAATCCCCGGAAAGAAAGACCCCACAACCCAATAAATTTTATCAAGAACCCGCAGGTGGATTGATGCAAGAAATAAATCCGAGTGGGCTAAGGGGCAGCCAAGGGGTGGCGCCAGCCAGGACGTTGGGAAAGGCGCATGTATGTCGTCCTGTTGGAAAACAATGGATGGCACCAGTACGTGTTTTGAAACAACTGAAACTAGTGGATTCCGCCTGTCTCTAAACTGACCAAAAAAGCGTCAAAAGACATATGAGCCCAGCGATTTCCATGGGCAAGGAAGGTGGGGTTGATTTCTTAAACATTGGAACTCGAAAGATCACTCTTCCCCCTCCCCGAATCGATGTGGGGTGGAGCTGCCAAGAGCCGGCCAAGGCACATCTTCTCCAACCACCTGGCAGGAACTTGGGAATGGGTTGAAAACCGCACGCAAATCGAATGCCCAAATTCCCTCGGCTGTTGCCCCCAACAGTAGTGTGATGCTAGCCCATATGTATTCAACCTCAAAATGTGAAGTGAGCCGGCAGGAACCCTGCCTACATCCGTGAAAAATCCGAACCCGAAAGTCCGCGGTGATCTGGAAAATCCAGCAAACTGTCATATGGTTTCTATTGATGAAGATAGTAGATATACATATATGTATATATATATATATGCTATCCCCGCCCCAAAAAAATTCGTCACTCTTCAAATGGATTTGTGCCAGAGTGGATTGAGGAAGTGTAGGTCTTTGTTTTCTGCCATCTGGCTTCATCACTCTTCAAATGGATTTGTGCCAGAGTGGATTGAGCAAGTGTCATTTTAGCTGATTGAACAGATGAGGCTGAACAGAAGTAAAGACAGACAGTGCCCTGATAGATGACGAAGAGATGAGGAATGAAGAGGTGGTGAGTGACATGTCCTTTCACCCAACCACCATTCTATGCTGTAGGTGAAAGACCATGAGATTACAGTAAAGGAAAAGAGATGGAAAGAGATGAATGATGGTGAGATTTCTTTGTCACCATCTGGTCATTACATTTGGTGTCTCTCTAAGATTCATCCAAATGTAACCCACATATTCTTAAGATGTCTTCATTAATAGCCGCTGTGTCTTTTCTCTCTTGGACACAGCTATTTTCATATCGTATTATTTCCCTTTCATTTGTATTCCTGAGATTCTATAAGATACGAAAGGAAAATAACAACAGAAAAGAAAGGGAGATGATGATGGGTGACGAAGGAACAGGAAAGTGAGTGAGACAGTGAGATGACACGGGAATGAAATAGTGGATGAAAAAATGTCCACCATTCTAGTCCTTTCGGTAGTTCCTAGAGACACAAATGCAAAATATCAATGTATACAAATAACCTGATAAAGATAGAAATATAAAAATATGAAAGAACCGCAGTTAATAATTAATAGATCTCAAGATGAGACGGTGAGGGATGCATCATAAAACCATTCTATTTCTCTATCTCTTTCTCACATCACATCCCTTTCACCTCTGTATCTAGGATGTGATTAAGAGGTGAGAAAGGGAGAGACCAAATGATTTCCAAGATGAAGGAAAAGGAAATCATTGTGGATGAAGAGGAGAGAAATATAGGATAGCAAAATATGTGTAAATGCTATTAATCTAGAGATTTATTATTTGGCTCCAAGCCTTTCTATTCCTCATCCAAATTCTAATGCTGGATGAGGTCATATCTCCCTTTATCACATGCCATTCCTTCCTTCTGGAACCTCTCCTAACCATCTGGATCCGGAGATGAAGGGAAAAGACAAGGAAGAGAAGCCAAATGATGAATCCAGGCTGTTTCCTTTCTCCTCTCCAGCCTGTCAATCACCGGCCACACGAAGGAATGGGCCGGGTGAGTGGGTTTGTAGGTGGCATCTCTTGATTTGTCACCTAATATTGAATATTGGATTATATTAATAACCATCCATTCTAATTCTCTTCATCAAGGATTTTACAGATAAACCCAAGATGAAGGTAAAGAGAAAGCAATTAAGAGACAGATGAATGGGATCTCTTTCACCCATTCATATCTTCTCTTTATTTTACTATCTTATATTTCTCTCCTCTTCATCCACAATGATTTCCAAGATGAAGGAAGAGGAAATCATTTGTGTGTCTTTTCAATAGACTCTTGTCTGCAGATGTACCTGATGCCCTCTTGTTTAGCAGATATTTTCATGTGGTGAACTCAGCACGCTGGGAAATTCTGCATAACAGATTGTAACAACCCTGCAAAAATGCACGTTGTTTTCCATGTATGCAGTGAGCACACAACTCCAGACACATGCATTTTACCTGCACCAAATGCATGTTTCTGTAGAACCTAGAGCAACCACCCTGGAAAAATGAAGATTTTTCTATTTTGGTAGTAAAAGTGAACAAATACAAAGGAACAGAAACCAAGCAAAGTAAAACAATAAAACAGTAAACAAGTAAAAAAGCAAAATATATGGACCCATGAAAAGTAAAAAAGTAATTAAAAAATAAGTAAAAATCAAAAAAAAATAAAAAAAAGTAAAAAGCAAAAAAGTAAACAAGTAAAAAGTAAAATATCTGACTCATGAAAAGTAAAAAAAAGAAAAACCGTCAAAAGTAAAAAAAGATTAGGGGTGTTTATATATGGGTTTTACTTTTATTGGGAAAAAGTTTAAAAAAAAAAAAGACTAATCATTTTTACTGTCTCCCCCCAAAAAAAACTAGAAGTAAAAAACCACAGTCTTTTTTACTTTTGGCTGGTTTGCCTTTTTACTTTTCATGAGTCCAGATATTTTACTTGTTTTTACTTTTTTTTTTTACTTTTTGACTGGCTTTACGTTTTTACTGTTTTTTTTTGTTGTTTTTTTTACTATTTTGTTATGTTTTTTTTTTTTTAAATTACTTTTCATGGGTCCATATATTTTGCTTTTTTACTTGTTTACAGTTTTATTGTTTTACTTTGCTTGGTTTCTGTTCCTTTGTATTTGTTCACTTTTACTACCAAAATAGAAAAATCTTCATTTTTCCAGGGTGGTTGCTCTAGGTTCTACAGAAACATGCATTTGGTGCAGGTAAAATGCATGTGTCTGGAGTTGTGTGCTCACTGCATACATGGAAAACAACGTGCAATTTTGCAGGGTTGTTACAATCTGTTATGCAGAATTTACCAGTGTGCTGCCCCCCACAAAACCTAGGTTGTTGTTGTTTTTTTTTTTGGGGGGGGGGTACCATATATATATCTATATACATATTTATGTATATATTGAATCCCTTGAAGCCAGCCTTTGCGAATGTGCATGTGACGTGTGCCTATTGATGAAGATAGTATATGTCCACACTTGAATGTATCTGCTAATAAACCTCTGAGTCCCCTTTTGTGAATGAGCAATGCGACATGTGTCTATTGACGAAGATTGTATATGTCCATTGCTTGACTCTATCCAGTCATACTGCATAGCCAGGGCGATAGCTAGAACGGGGGTTGATGAGGTTTAACTGAAAGCCGCAAGCATCACAAGGCAACAATCCAATGCATTGAGCCCCGGTTGCCCCAAACAACCGCCACCTCCAGCAAAACCCCCGGCCCATTTGGCCGCGCCTCCACGCCAATCCCGGCGCGCCAGCACGTGCCCAGCCTGGAAGCGGTTTAAGCATTGGAGGGAACAAGGGAAGCACGACCGTAAGTTACCATGATTTTGGTATGAAGTGTGGTTGGCTTACTTGACACTCCCTTTTAATCCACAGGGCTATACGAATCAATTAGGCTTCCAGCACACAAACTCGGATTGAATAGTGGAGGTTCACTTGTACCCCAGTTGCCCCATTGACCTTTCATGAGCATGGATAGCCCTGCTCGCCTTTGAATTGTGGCAGTTCTGGGTCTCAAAATCTGGGACCACCCAAATTGGGCCGGCTTGCACCAACCTGAAAGAGGGTCCGTGTTAGAGGAAAGTTGTCTTCCAGGGTCCCTTTCAGGTTCCATACTTGTTGGGAGGCTAGAACCCACGTGTCCCGCCTGACACCAGGATGGAGTAGCTGGCTTGGTTGGGCACCACCTGGGCTTCCTCCATGCGCTCAAACCACTGCTCCGCTTCGACGCAGCCCGAGCACTTGATGCAGGCGCTCAGGATGATGTTAAAGGTGCGCACCTCGGTTTCAGAGATGTTTAGAGACGTCACCTGACGGACATCCACTTCGCACCGGCTGGCATGGATGAAACCCTAAAACTGCCGTAAGCCACTCTTCGAAATGTTTTTGGGGGATGTGGAGGTATTTGCGTTGTTTGCGTCTTTCTGGAGTTTTTGTAGTTGCTTGCAGTTGCTTGGTGATTCGGAGAATTTGCTGGGGATGTATGGGATTGCTTTGGACACGTTTAGGTAATTGTGTTTCTGCGGACTTTTGCAACCACCTTCCCCGCTTCGTTTTGAGGAGCGAAAACCAGCCATTGTGCGAGTCTCCCTTATTGTTTCCACCCCCCAAAGCTCCATCCCGGTTATAAGCTTTGTACAATTATGCAGGGGGCCACGAGGATGCTTATGGTATTTGATTTAGATATGCTTGCCACCACCTTCTTTATACTGGCCTTTAGGGATTGCAACCACCTTCCCTACTCACGGATAGCCTGCCTCCTTAAGCAAAAGTCCCCCTGGATTATTACCCTAACTTCAGGAGCCTGCCTTGGATTTCGCCCGCCGGGGGATGCTTAAAGTCACCAAACAATGGGAAGACCTCCCAAGCGTCAGGGTTCCGTGTATATATATATATATATATATATATGCTACCCCCCCCCTCCCAAAACCCAGGTTTTGAACCTGGACAATTGCCAAAATCACTGGAAAAATGCTACTTTTGAGAAACATGTGCATTTCCGCCTCTGCGAAACGCATATTTTGTAAGTTCAAGCAGTAAAATTTGGCAAGTTCAATTAGTTAGTCAAAAAACAGTCAGCAAGTCAACTTAGTCAGTTAACTAGTTGCAATGAATTAGCTCTAAACCCAGTTAGCTAGTTAATTGGCTAATCAGTTAGTTATCTATTTAGCTGCCTAGTTAGTTAGATAATACTGAAGATATTCCCCTAGTATTCCCTTCCTTTGCTAGTGAACTATTTGGGGAACACTACGGGGGTGGTGAGGAAACACTGGGGGTATACCAAGAGAATACTAAAGGAATACTAGGGCAATACTAGGGGAATACTAGGGCAATACTAGGTACATACTCAGGGAATACTAGGGCCATATTAAAGGTGAATACTAGGAGAATACTTGGGAATACTGAGGGGGTACTAGAAGTATACCAAGGTAATATTTAAATTTATATATATATATTAGGACAATACTAGGGCAATACTAGGGCAATACTAGGGCAATACTAAGTAGGGAATACTAGGGGAATACTAAAGGAGAATACTAGTGAATACTGAGGGAATAGTAGGGGTATACTCTCAAGCTCAATATGTCTGACTTTTCTCAGGCTTCCTGACTAGGGCAATACTAGGGCACTACTAGGGAAGTGCTAGGGGAATTCCCTCCCTTTACTAGGGGAAATAGCAAGGGAATACTATGGGGTAGTGAGGAAATACTAGGGGTATACGAAGAGACTACTAAATTAACTGAATACTAGGGCAATAATAGGGGAATACTAGGGCATTCATAGGGCAATACTAAGGACATACTCAGGGCAATAATATTGAAGGTGAACACTAGGAGAATACTAGGGGAATTCGGAGGGAATACTAGGGGTATACCAAGAGAATATTTAAGGAATACACGGGCAATACTAAAGGTATTCCCCTAGTATTCCCCTTCCCTTACTAGGAAATACTAGGTGCATACCAAGATAATTCTAAGGGAATACTAGGGCAATACTAGGGGAATACTCAGAAAATACTAGGTGAGTAATAAGGTGAATACTAGGAGAACACTGAAAAAACTGAAAACACTGAAACAAATGAAAACCAAGGATTCAGGGGGACATGCCTGGGGGGGGGGGGCAGCCCCCATGTTCCCCTGAATCCTTGGTTTTTCAGTTTTTTCAGAGCTTCCTTGAAGAGATGCCCTTACGCAATCATAGTGCCTGGTTGCTCAGACAAGACTAGGGGAATAATAAAGGTGAATGCTAGGAGAAAACTGAAAAAAAACTGAAAAAACTGAAAAAACTGAAAAAACTGAAAAAACTGAAAAACCAAGGATTCAGGGGGACATGCCTTGGGGGGGGGGGGCAGCCCCCATGTTCCCCTGAATCCTTGGTTTTTCAGTTTTTTTTCAGTTTTTTTCAGTTTTTTCAGTTTTTTCAGTGTTTTCAGTTTTTTTTCAGTTTTTCAGCTTTTTCAGTTTTTTCAGTTTCCAGAGAGCTTCCTTGAAGAGATGCCCTTACGCAATCATAGTGTTTGGCTGCAGCATTGGCTGCCAAATGAGACAGATGGAGAAAGTGGGCCTGAAAAGTGTGTGCTCTGGCAGATGCAGTTTTTTGTGAGAAAACACTGGTGTTTACAGTGTTTTCTCCCAAAACCTGGGTTTTGGGAGGGGGGGGTACCATATATATATATATATATATACATAGCCTCCTCTGAGCATCACAACATTTGCTCCCAGATTCCCAAATTAGCAATAGACTGCTAGGTTCGACGAAACCTCATATGAGCAGTGCCCAAAGCCCATGTTGATTATATATCAAGATGCTACGGAGGTCGATAATCACAAGAGCCTTACTATAACCTCCACTCAAACAGGAGAAGAAAAACAGCAAGAGCCGCATGGCCACGTTTTCTTTTTTCGGCGTGGCAAGGCGCGGTGGGCTTGGCCTCCGCTTGTATCCGCTCGAAGCAGCGCTTGGCCTCCGGCAGGTTGCCCTGGTTGGCGAAGAGCTGCAGCTTGGAGTGGAGGCCTCGACCAAAAAGCCACGGCTCCGTTTCGGAGGCGTTGGCTTTTCTCCCAAAAGGAACTTCATCCATCCCTGGTACTCGAAGAACCTACCAAAAAGTGGGGTGGGCAGAAAAAGACCTGCTGCTCGTCGAAAACCAGGTTATGTTTCGGAACCCGCTTTTTTGTAGGATTCCGGAGGAGCAGGTCCCTGGTGCGAATTGGATTTCGCCCATCCGAAATTATCATGAAACTCCAAATCTGTAGGTCATGGCTCCCTTGGTGGAAATCCTACTGCCGGTTGTGTCCGAAAAGGGCATGGTCCGGTTTTCTGACAGGCCGCGCGCCGACGCTCGGGGGCTCGGCCGCCGCTCCTCCCGATCGCTGGACAGGTCGCGCGCCGAAGGGTCCGGGCCTGCGCCTGCGTCGCCGAGGAACGTGACTGTCGGTGGCCTGAATCCTGCAAAAGACAACCTTCTTCTTCTGCTGGGATGATGTTTGTTCCGCAATAGTTCACCAAACCAAAACAAGGCTTCCCCAAGAAATGACCTTCATCCCGGACGTTCGGTTGCAAATCAAAACCCTCTCAAAGGTCCCGAACTGATTTGCCCCCAGAATCTGGACAGAGTTCCCAACTTCGGCCCAAGTCTTCCCCTTTACAAACCCCAAATGGTGGCGTCCTGCCGTGGAAAAGGCGATGGCTTAAATGTCCAACATGCATCGTACCCCCCCTAGAGGGCAAATGGAGGAAGCCTTTTTGAGGAGAAGCCCCTGGGTTTCTATGAGTTTTACTGGGACCCTTGGTATTTTCGCAAAAACGCTTCTTTCACGACCAATGAAGGGAATTCAACGGGTGAAAAGCTAGAACACATACAGCAGTGAAGGACTCCCTGCCCCTCCAGGGCTAGAATGCCTAGATTGGCCGACAGGGGTCTGGGCCCAGCACTGGCAACAAACTGAAACCAGTGAATTCCATGTATGTTCGACCAAACTGACCTACGTAAAAGGACACCCCTCATTACTGTTCAATCCCTACAAGACCAGAGAGGTAAAAATCCTTACCAACATGATTCAAGTCAATCTGAGTCTGCACCAAATCCCTGCCTTCCAAGCTCGGCCCCCAGGGCATGGTCTCATCATTGACGCAGCGGGCGCCCAGGAGCATGCAAAGGCTGACCTTGGGGCATGAAAAATTGGTTCGCGCACCAAAAAGCGCAGTTCCCAACAAGCAAAGCAATAAAGAGCCAAGGCTCCCTCCCAAATTTGCCTCGGCCCCTTGGGCGCTCAGATCCCTTTTCCAAAGAGACTCTTCGAATTTAGCCTTCCCCAACCCCTTCGTCGGCACTCTCCAAAAAACATGCACGGCGTCCTTTGGTCACAAAGGGAGAACCCTCAAAAAGACAAACCGAAACATGGGAGTTGTTCATAATGCTGGACCCTTTAGCTGATATTTTAAAGGGCAACCGAAGAAGCAACCCAATTTAGGAGGCCAACCCCCATTTTGAGAAACACCAAATGGCTACTCCATTTAAAGCAACCTGAGAACCGGTATCCTCAAAAACGGCAGACCCAAACTTGGTTGCTTTCTGCTCCCCTGCTAAGAGCTTACCTTTTAGTGGTTCAATGGAAAACCCATTAGTTGGCAAAAGGTTAGAGTCCTAACAGCCAAGCAACATGCGCCAAAGCAAATCTGTCAAGACGCAATGAGCGTCTCCAACACATACTCATCCGCTGCCAGCTCCACCAGGCTCACCACAGCCACACCCAGAACCAGCACCAGCGTAATCAGCCTGCCAGCCGCGGCTAGGGCTTGCTCCAGGAGAGATACAGTATAAGTCCAAAAAGTGTGGCACAAAATGGCCCCCGGAAAGAACCTGTTCCTTCTGACTTCCCTTTGAACCAACTGTTTGATCCATTTGAACACGGCAACCTCAACCCACACAAATATAAGATGGCCAGAGGTGTAAACAGTGCATCTGTTGCTCGTTAAAAGAGCAAATGAAGGACACCCAAAGATGCAAAGGCAATACAGATCAACTAAGGAAATGAAACCCTATCAAAATACAAGGACCCCTGTCCCAAACGGCGACCCATGTCCGTTGACACACCATGAACAGACAAAACGGGGATTTTGCAGCACCAGGCCCAAAAACCGCACGTTTAGGGAAATGGCTCTCATATCTGTGATACCACAGTGGGATTCCCGTCCCTACGACTTGGAACTTTGAAGGGAATTCCCTTGGCATCGCTCGCTGAAAAAGTGACTCCCGAACCCGGATTAGAAAAACAACATCCCGCCCAACCGCATTTTCCCGTCAACATCGGGTTCTTGGGGTTTCAAGTTTCAAGGGACAAATCAGTCCGTGTGTGCTGGCACTTGGCCTCGCAGGTAAAGGAGGGGTGCTTAAAAGCTGGGATGTTCCAATCCAAATTTCCACTGAATCCTGTTTTGACACCACTGCACAGTTAAGTAATTGTTTCGGATTGCCGAAATAAATGGCGCAGGAAAAAAAGAAGAAGAAAAAGCACGGCCGATGCCAACATTCGGCCATCTCCCCCACTGTCAACTTATCTCTGATTGGTGGGTTGGCGTTTAGTGGATGCCTTGCATTTTGTAAAAAGAGACTTGGGGTCAAACTCCCAAACCACCAATTCCAAACCACCAATTGTACAATCTCGGGGTAACGTCCCCATTTTTTCCAGGAATCTGTCTAGGAAACCATCAAAAGCCAGAGGAAACAGCTGGTTTGTGGAAAGAACGATGGTTCAAGAGAATGTGGAATACATCATGAATCCTTAGAATTCAGGTCGCCAGAAAAACTGTGCAAATCAGAAACAACAATAGCGTGCCATTGATGCAGCGGGCAGTCCAGACACGTGCTTCGTCTGGAACAGGCGCGACATGCCCCGCTGCAAAACCTGAGCTTGATGCGTCTTCCCTCAAAGGCGGGCCGAGTCTTTCCGCTACAAAATATGTTGTTAACTTATGTTTGGGAACATAACACAAAACACGGGTGTAAAACCAAAAATGGATCCCTGCATATATATATATATATATATACATAATATATATATATATGTACAAGACCTGAAGGATCATAAACGGGCCCGGGGCCCGCTGTGTTTTCTTCTTACCTACCATTGAGCCGTCAATGGATCCCGAACATTTGCACAGAAGTTCTTGCTACCGTGACATCCTTGCAATCGCCCTTCTTGACCAGATTTGACTTGTCAAAGAAAGGCTCCCTAGAAAGGTCGATGAGCGTATAACAACAAACCGCTCCAGAGAGTACGACGGCAACCAGCGTCGGTCGATTTATTTTCACCGCACTGCCTCAAGTGGGTGGGATCGTACCTGTTGGTCGATCTGTTTCAATCTCTGGAGTCGGTGTGCGTGTCTCTCAGACACCACTGACTCGAAAGTAAAGTACAACAAAATAAAAGGTAAGCAAATGCAAGTGCATGCAAACCCAAAATGTTGTACAGCAGAGTTTCGAAGAGGGAGTGGACGTTCTCCCGTCCTCTCACTCGATGCTATAAATGCAGACCGACAGGTACTGAGGGCTTGCAGTGAAAACTGGTGAGGGTGGGTGGGAAAGAAAAATTTGGCTAATTCGCCAAAATGGCGAACGGAGCATGAATCAAGCAGTGTCATCCTGCAGGCACTCAAGATTCGAATCTGAGTGTGATTCAAATGCCTTCCGCTATCGGTTGTTACTTTTAACACAAGTGTTAACCGCAACAACAAACCGCTCCAGAGAGTACGACGGCAACCAGCGTCGGTCGATTTATTTTCACCGCACTGCCTCAAGTGGGTGGGATCGTACCTGTTGGTCGATCTGTTTCAATCTCTGGAGTCGGTGTGCGTGTCTCTCAGACACCACTGACTCGAAATTAAAGTACAACAAAATAAAAGGTAAGCAAATGCAAGTGCATGCAAACCCAAAATGTTGTACAGCAGAGTTTCGAAGAGGGAGTGGACGTTCTCCCGTCGTAGGTCAACTCCCGTCGAAGGTGAAGCCGAAGGCGAACGACCTAGACAAAAGGCACGTTGAAGGCATCCTTACATCGATCAAGTCTCCTTACTGTGGGCAAGATTCTCACGGGACGTGGAAGTCAAGTCGGGTTCAGGAGGAATGATTCCTGTGGAACTGTTGGAGTTCCTTTATGTCGTCAAATCCGACGGCATGGGCGAACTCAATATCGCCAATGATTTTGCACGTCCGTTTATGTAGAGCGTGCATGGGGGGGTTCCAGAATCTGCCAGTGGTGCTTCGAGGCAAGGGACATGTCATGTCGACTGAAGGGGTCGGCTATATTAGCATGTGTGGGCACACGGGCAATATGCAACTGCAATTGCTGTCGGTTGTGCCATGTCCAATGTGCACCGAGCAGGCAGTTTAGTGGTTGGTGTTTCCCAACTCCCCGTCTGATGGCGTGTTTGGCCGCTTCGTTGTCGCACAACTGGAGGTATGTGTCAGTGATCCATGGTCGAAAGATCACAGGAGCGATCAACGCGGCCCATGCCTCGAGGAAATAAATGGCGTTGGTGCCAGTACTCACTTGTTGGAGTAAGTTAGGGGGTAGTGCGCCCGAGACCACGCGGGTCCTTTGTGCCTGTGGGCTGAACAGCACCGCTGCCCAACCGTTGTCGTGCGACCAATCGGGTGGCAGGCAATCCTGATCCCCTGCGTCCTTGACACGCCAGACCGTCTCGCCCTGCCGGCAGAACGCGTCGGTGTATATGATTGAAAGGTCTCTGGGCCTGGTGGACAGTGGGACGCTGCGGGGTGAGCTATGTTGCAGGATATTCAGGAGGCACAGAATGGCAGCTCGAGTTGGTTTGTCGATCCGGTCGGAAGTGCTGTGTGCTTTGTGGTATAGGGCGGCTAACGCCGATCGCCCTACTCGACCGAACAGGTGTCCGGTGACAAAGTTGCACTTGCCGGCAGTGCGTCGGGCGGTGTCGTTCGACATACCTCCCTGTTCGAGACACTGAAACAGGGTGTGTGACAGTGTACGGACTCGTTCTGGGCACGGTCGAAGGGTTGCGTGTGTTGCCGACAGGTCGACATAAACCCCTTGTATTTTGTGAGAGGGCGCCGGTGGTTGTTCCTTGGATGTCTTCATATGAAATCCAAGAAGTGAGTTGAGCTTGCTGAATGAGGAGAAGGAACTGGTCGCGATGTGACTGGGTTGTATGGCCCCGTAGTCGTCAACGTAGTGCAGGGCAGGTGTGAGGGTTAGTACGCGGGCGAGTGCTGTGAGTGCATCGCCGAAGCGGTTGTAGCCCCAGACGCTGGCAGCGGAGCCGAACAGGAGCACGTGGTGGTGCCAGAGAGGTGGGCCGTCGGGTGTGATGAGTAGCACGTATGCTACCTCCGGTTGTGCGAGGGGCAGTTGACGGTAGGCGCCGTCGTGGTCGTGTCCCCACACATGTAGCGGGTGTGCGTCGTCGTGATATTGTCTCGCACATTGGATGTAGTGGTCGGGTGTGTGATGGTAGGGTTGATCGTGCATAGAGCACGTCTGGTTGTGGCCGCTGCGGCGCCAGTCTTCTCCTCTCCGGACTTTGGGTTTTCCGTCCGATCCGGTCTGTTGTATGCTGAATGCGACTGCCACAATGGGATCGCGATGTGGGATAGGAAGGAGCCGGCTGGTGTGGGGGAAAAGGTGCAGGGGTACTGTGCGAGAGGTCCAATGAGTCGGTGCCTCGAAGGGGCCGGCCATACGTCCCTGGGCCACTTCCCCCGCGATTTCGGTGGCCATAAGAGTCCAGTGGTCGTCGATCTTGTGTTGTTGTAATTTGCGCTGGATGTAGGCTTTGTTGAATGACCTGAGTTCTGCAAGGTCACATGGGTCCAGGTATTTGTGGTCGTGGCGAATGTGCCAATTGACTCCGGGTCGCAGAGGCCCCAGGAGGTCGAAGCCTAGAGAGAGTTCCTCGTGCAGGAGTTGTGCCTGTGGGTAGTTAAGCAAATGTAGCAAGTGTGTCATGAGTGGTACCTGAGTGATCATCTTCGGTTGTCGATAGGCTCGCTGGCAGTGTGGGGGCAGCTGTTCGAACCATGCAAGTGTATCTGTAGTCAGGTCATCGCGAAGGTCCGCGATGTCGAGTAACACGTTGTGCTGTAGTTGTGGCAGTTGTGGTATGGTCCTTTGCATTGCGATGGCCCACAAAATGGTCGGGTCGCAGTGCTGGGGCTGTTGCAGCGAGGTAGCGTGGTGTTTGGCCCAGGTCAAGTGGTCCTGCCAGTCGTTCTGTGGCATATGTAGCGTTTCCGATGCTCTCGGAGGTGGTCCCCATGGTCGTGGGTTGTGAAGCCAGAGGTCGACCATCATTCCGAGGGATCCGCGACGTACCCGCTGCGTGGGCGGGGGAATTCCGAAGGCTGGCTGTAGTAGCAAAAGGAATAGGATCCACATGGCTGTGGGCACATGCCAGGAGTTCCCCAGCATGGTGTTCCTGGTCCGGTCGGTGTTGTGTGGTCCCGTCCAGCCGCGCGGGAATCCCATCATTGCTTCGCGGTGCTCGGGTGTTGCGACTTGCCAGTCGTGTCCGTGTTTCCGGACCAGGTATTTCTGTTGGTATTGCCACGGGGCGAATTGTTTGTGGTCGGCTTGCCACCGTTGCCATGTGTCGTCTGGTAGTTGTTGGCTGCGTGGTGGTGGGCGGCCTTCGTCCGTACTGGCCTGGGTGGTAAGGCAGTGGAAGAGTTGTCCGTGTGTTAGGACACTCGGCGGGTCGAAGTCCCGGATGTGACAGTCTGGTTGTAGTTCGGCTGCAATGGGATTGAAGAGCACCGGTGGGAACAGCTGAGTGTCGAGGGAGAGTTGCCAAGGTGTATGCCTGCTCAATGTGGCAGGCAAGGATTCCCAATCGACCGAGGCCCACCAGATTCTGGGACGAGAGATGATTTGGCCGTCGGCCGCGTCGATCAGGACTGGGCGTAGGCCCATGGAGTGGGACAGCTGGTCGAAGTCGTCGCGTACCTCGGGGTGAGGCACGACATTCTCTAGCAGGGTGAGCGATTGATGTGGCCATCTGTTCTGAATGTCGTCGCGGATGGAGAGTGCGGTGTCGAAGAGGCTGCCCTGTGAGCCGGCCCGGCCCGGTTGGTGTTGTTTAATTTTGGAGTAGTCCTTGCACGGTGGGCCACCGGTAAAGAGGATAATGTGTCTCTCGTGATTGGGTATGTCCTGGATGATCGCAGCCAGTTGTTCGATGTCAAAATCTTCTACGGCGCCCATGTGCGTCGTGGGGAAGAGTGAATGAGGTAGCTGATTGCAGGACTGATCGGTTTCCCACCGGAAACAGTGGGAGACGTTGGCGCCCAGTTGGTGCAGGGCAAGTGACACTGTGCCGATCCCGTCGAAAACTGAGATCAGGATAATGGGCGTGTGTTGTATGAGTTGTCTGGTAAGATGGAGGCAACGCGCCGGGTCGGCTCCAGGGGACTGGTCCCCTGGGCCGTGCTGTCCCTAACGCGCCTTGTTCTTCCCGTGGGATTTGGTGCCTTTCTTGCCTTTCCCGGACCCCTTCTTTCCTTTGGGTGTGTCGCCCTTGAACGAGGGTCCTGGGGTTGTAGGCATCGAGGGGATGGCGGGGTTGGCGAATTGGGTTGGTCCCCAGGTCGCGTATGGCTGGTTGTTGTATGGGTACGAAGTGGTCTGGTACCCTTTGTTGCCCCAGGTGTGCTTGCCTCTGCCCTTGGGTTGCCGATACTGGTTACTGTTGTTCTGTGGACGTCGGGTCTCTGTCCGTGGTTGTTTCTTGGCTGGTTGCGAAAGGATGTCGTTCATCGTGGTCGTGTCGGCCAGTAGTTCCTTGGTAGCTTTGCTGAAGGTGGCCCCCGACCGCATCTTCATGGCCAGTTGCCATGTGAAGGTTTCCCAGGAGTCTTTGACTTGGAGCAAGCGCTGCTGGTGTTGACGTGTGATGCGGCAGAATTTGTCAATGAATTCGTTGATGTCGGTTTCGTCCCCGATCTGGATGAAGGTCCATGCCCATCGAATGGCCTCCAACCCGTCGAGAATCATCATCAGGTTCTGTGGGTCCCAGTCTCTGGGCGTGGTTTCGACCAGCGTGTTGTTGGAATCGAGCGTGAGGGTCCGTTCGCTCTTACGGTCCTTGGCTGAATTGTTGATTGTGCCCATGGCTGTGAATGTCCGTTGGGTGAGAATCTCTCCCAACGATGGGGCGGTGTAATGCTTGCTCTTGTGATGTTCGTGCCACATGCGAGCGATGGCGCGGTCGGCTCCGAGGATGACCTCCTCTGGGAACTTGCGGTTGTTGCCGTTGATTGTCTGTGTATTGTATTGGCGTAGGAGTTCCGCGTACACGCCCTGTGGGAGTTCCTTGGGAACTTTGGGATCCGCGGCTGGGGCGGTTTGTGTCCCTGGTGTCGTTTGTGACGGTTGGGTGTGGAGAGGAGCTGGTACAGGGGGCTGTGCATTGCGACAGCGTACCCAGGCTGCCGTGAGTGATGCCGTGGTACCGAGGACCAAGTCGTTGGTGCCAAGGTGCATGGTCTGTTGTGGGTCGCCGAATTGGACTGCTGTCGTGAAACGGGTTACCCACGTGCTCAGTGCGTCGCCATCGGCGAACATGTGGGCGAGAGCGTCAACTGACCGCACCCGTATGTGGTGAAGGTATGATCTTAACACCTCGTCATGTGCGAATCCCGCTTCGGTCAGGATGTCATCAAGTGAAGGGGGAGCCGCCATGTGTTCGCGGGCACATTGGATGTGCCGTTGGGGCCTAAAATGGAGCCTAATTCAGCGCGGTGGACTCAGGAATCAAAGTGTCATCCAAGCTGGGTTACCAAGGCCGTTCCTTAGAGGGGGGGGTGAGAACAAAGGGAAAAGGGAAGGGGGGCCCCCCAAAAGGAAGTAGCAACGACCGGCGATCCCGCTTTTCAGGCTCCTGGTATCAATCGCCTAGGTCTGAGAGCTCATCGAGGTCGGCCTGTGTGGCGAACTTGAAGCAGGATCCGCACAGGTTGTTGGTCGGCTTGGTGCGGATCTTCTTGTAGCGGCCGGTGGCATACCTCCATCCGCATTGCGTGGTCCACATAGCTGAGTTGATGCAGTCCTCGTCAGTTGCTGGCAGATGTGCCTTGTTGGAGTCGGTGTTGACGACCCAAAAGGTGTTATGCAACACGGCAATGTGCCGTTTGACCACGTCCTCGATTTGGTGTTGGAGTTCCTTCTGGGAATGCGCCACTGGTGGTCGATCGAGGTTGGACTCCTGGATGTAGCGGGCCACTGCTTCGGATCCCCATCGGCCGACGAGTTGTACGGTCTCCTTGTTGTAGCCCAGTCGTGTCAGGAACTGGGCGCCCGACACTCGGCATACGTGTTCATGGAATCGCTGTCGCAAGGTGCCGCTGGGATCGGTCCGGGTAAGGATAGTTCCGGTGAGTCCGATGACCTTGCGGAAGAGCTCGATGACGTCTGCCTTGGGGATGGCTTGTCCGTCTGGTCCGGGGAACAGTGGGTAGTCGCCCGGTGGAGTGCGTCCCAGGTGTCGATGTAGTCGTCGCATGTGACGTTGTGCTGCATGATGTGGGCACAGTCGGGACAGTGCTGGACAGGTGCACGGATGAGATCTGGTCACGCACATGCCAGTTATGTCGTTCTTCTGGATGGGGAGTGAGGTATGTGCGCTTACCCAGCGCTGTCTGTTGGGTCCACAGATGGTGTACCTGTGCTGAGGCGACTTCGAGTCCCCGAAGTAGCCACCAGCAGCCGATGATGGTGACGTCGCGGGCGTAGGCGATGGAGTCGAGGCCGTCGTCCTGGTCCACGGGGAACTGATCGGCCGACAGGAGCTCGAGTTGGAAGGAGTCCTTAAACGGTGTGGGTCCTTGTGCCCGTCGGATCGACCGGCTGACGTCGGTGATGGCCTGCTCGATGTCGGCTGCGGGGTCTTCGCCCGTAAGTCGTCGGTGTTCCTGTCGAGCCTGCGTGTAGTAGTTCTGGAAGGAGCGGTATCCGCCGGCTTTGAAGGATGCCCCCGCCGCCTTGACGAGTTTCACGGTGAGTGGGGCAGGTGGCATGTCCCAGGAATTCGCAATCTGGCACCAAGTCTTCCAGCGTGCTAATCTGGGGTCTCGGCTGGAGGGTGCGTATGTCTCGTCTTCTAGGAGTTGTAGGGCCTGCTCGCGTGAGGTAGGCGCTCCCGCCGCAATGGCTCTGTTGAGGGAGCCGTGTCGTGTGGTGTGATATGGTTGGATGTCGCGCCGGACCGGGGGCATGTAGTCAAGGACCAGTTGGTCGTCGCCCAGGAGTCGATTGATCAGGTCGTGTGGCACGCCGATCCGCACCAATGCAGCCCGGTCCATGTTGCGGAATGTCGCCAAGTCGTCTATTCCGGCTAGGGCAACGAGCGGGGCGATCGCCAGCAAGGACCGCTGGTGTAGCCATGCTCGAATGTCACGGAACGTCATCTCGGGGTGATCTGTATCAAGGGCCGAGAGGGGCCAAAAATGGCTATGTAAAATGTATCAAAGGTTTGCCACACGTGGAGACAAAAGCACAATGCAAACAATCAAGGTGAGCAAAAGTCCGGGGGGATTTAGGGGTGTTTGGCTTCAAACACATGGTGCGCCTTTTGCTCTTTGCACGGGTGTCCTGACGTACTGCCAAACGAGGTTGCACTTCGGCGGCAGGTTCAGGAAGATGGGTCGTGCGAAGGCAACCGCGTTGGTCGGACCCTCCGGGCTCGCGCGGGACACGGACGCCCTTCGGGTCGTAGTGGTTGCGGTGCTGGTCGAGGTCCGTCACAGGGCGCTCAAGTGGTTGAGACGGTCCGCCCCCTCGAGGTCTTGGCAGGTCCAGAGCTTGAGGCGGCAAAAGCACAGCCCCATCACTCTGGCGAGGTCCGAGGACTCAAGGATGCGGGTGGAACTGGGGTCGTAGCGATAGCGCCGCATGTCGTAGAAGGGCGTGGCGGGTTGGTGGCGTTGTCGCTTCTGGCTGGGGAGCAGGTCGACTCGGAGTGGCTTGATGCGTCCCAGGTTGCGCTGGGCGACTTGCTCCAGCTTCTCTTGGGTCCAGAAGGTCCTGTGCATGTATGGCAGTTTCTGAGCCGTCTGCATGTTGTTCATGATCATGTCGGCCAGATAGGCGCGGGGGTCCTTGGCTTGTCGCAGGTCGGATGCGATCTCGTTGATGTGGACCTTCATCTGTTGGATGAGCTTGCCGGTCGTGTCCTCCTCCCAGCGAAGAAGGTAGAGCATGTAGCGCCGGTCGTCGTCGCCGGTGATGGCCTCTGCCAATTGGTCCGTCTCGTGTGCTCCAGCGGTGGCGCGTACCACGAGGCACTTCTGGGCCGGCACGAAGCGTTCTGTGTCGTCTTGGCCGGCTGCGGTCAGGGCCTCCCCTCGGGATGCGGCTTTGGCGTCACTGTAGGTTTTCCAGGGGTGGTATTGCTGGAGGCACTCGGGACAGAAGAACTGGCCGTGCTCGGTGATGTTGGCGGTGGCGCGCAGCCAATGTGACGAATGTACCACCGCTTTGCACGACTGACGTCGGCAGATAAAGTGCTCGTCGGTGGACGGGAGGACGCGGGTGATGAAATCGGTGAGGTGTGTGGGATAGTCGTCAGAGTCCAAGAACTCAAGGAGGGTCCCGGTGCTGTTTGCGCGCAATGCCTCGGTGAGGTGCTGCCTCTCCCATTTGTGGAACATGAGGAATAGGTCTCGTCGGTCCTCGGGTGCCAGGTTGATGAGGTCGAGGCACATGGTTTCGGCGAGGAACTTGGAGTGGTCGCTGATGAGGCGGCGCAGGTGGTTGTTGGAGGTTCCGGGGTGGATCTCGCGCAAGGAGTCCATCATGTCCATGTGGGTGTTCGTGCGGATGGTGCCGACGGCCTTGTTGGTCATGTAGTCCAAGCGGCGTCGCCATGCTCGTCGGCACAGCTTGCTGAACACCTCGAGGGTGAATGGCCGGCGGTTCTTCACGTCGAGGGCTGGTACCCTGATCCAGCGGCGGTTGACCTGGTCCCACCTGTGCACGGTGATGTAGGCGTCGTGAGCGTCGTCCGTCTCTGGCACCGCAATCTGTAAGGTCGGTGGGGCGATGGTATGGTCGCTGATCATGGCCGCGAGGTCGGGGTGCTCTGCGATGGTGTTGTACGGTGCGTGTTCTGCAATCAGGGAGTTCGGGTCGGCCAGGAGCTCCTCGAACTGGAACCACGGCACGCTACTGGTGTCGCAGGTAGCGCACCCGTAGCACGCCCCGACCCACTTGTTTCGCCAGTCGGTTTCCTCTGAGAAGCAGAGGGGCATGATGTACTGGGATTGGTATGGGATCTGGCAGAACGAGCACTGCAGTGTGGCTGGTGTTGGATTCAGGTTGTGCCAGTCCAGCAGCAGGTAGCGTGTCCGCGTGTCCGGCTCGGTGTTGGTCGACTCCATGAAGAGGTCGATCGCGTCCGTGGTGGAGAGGCGGGGATTCTCGGTGCGGAAGGTCTGGAACCTCGAGAGGACGCCGGTGTTGTAGGACCGCAGGAGGAGCTCGCAGACTGCGTCGGTCTCGCGAAGTGCCATGTTGTGCGAAGGGGGTGCGATATCGGATACACAAAAACCAGCCTGAAAATTCCTTCGGAATTGGAGGTGGCGCTTGCCGAACTCACGCAGGAGTCGGTAGTGTGCCGGGTGTGAGTCAAAGGGGGGGGGGTTGGTCGGGCCAGGGGGGTGTGTCTAGGTGACTCGGGTCCAAGGATGGCCCGTTGATGGGGGGGATCTGTACGACGCGCCACACCGGCACAAACGTCGTGTTAGATGACACGCCACACCGGCACAAATGTCATCCCGAGGGGTGGAGCTGTCCCGTAGGACCAACTCCCTGCGGTGTGAAGGTGACCGGGGTCGGCCAGTTTGTCATCAGGGATCCGACCCGAAGAAACCGAGGGTAATCCACAGGGGATCCGAAGTGGGGTGAAAGACCGGTCGGGTTCGGGGCAGGCGAGTGGGGATTGGTCACCGCAGTATGGGCCTCAGCAGTGGGTCGGTTTGTCAAGGGGTATCCTCTCGAATCAAACAGGGGGGACGAAGAGGGTCGACCCGGGCTCGAGGCTCTCAGCGCTTTTGCGCGGTCCGAAGATGGATCTCTCTTCGGGAAAAGGGGGCCTCAGGCGGTCGCCTAGGCATGGGTGTCACCTGTGCGGTATGAGGGTCATCGCCCTATTGCTGGCCCACCATCGCACGGGACATGGACTTGGTGGGTCAACTTAGGGTGGCGGGTTTGGAGACTCCTCGGTGCCGCCTGGTCAGTAGCGGGAGTCCTGGCTCTGCTCAGTCTTAGAGCTCCCGGTTGAAGCGCAGGTGTCCGTCGGGGCCGAGCAGGATGCCCTCGATGGTCGCCATGGTGCGTTGTTCGGGGGTCAGGAAATTGGAAATTGTCTCAATGATGGTCTCCCCGAAGGTGATTGCCATGTTGTCCACAAAAGGGTCTCGCCGGGAGGCGCGACAGAGCTGCCTCCCGAAGGTAAGCCAGGAACAGGTCAGTTGTTGTAGCATGTGCTGCCGGTTGGCGCTGTTGAGCAGCTGGAGTTGTTGGTGAACGTGTTGCTGGATAATCCAGCGCAGCAGGCTCCTGAGAGGTGTGACCTGCGTAGTTGGTTCCACGGGTACAAGAAAAAGGCCCCCGAAGTCATTGCCGTACACATTGGTGGGGGTGCGCGAGAAGATGCCGTAGTTGGTCAGGTGCCATTGCAAGCCGATGTGGTCGAGGACGGAGGGGAATTCCGGTAGCAGTTCCGGATTGATCAGGAAGGTGGCATCTTCGTGTACCCGCGCGCGGATGTGTCCGGCCCGCTGGGTTGACAGCAGGCCTTGTGTGCTGTCGTCACGGTCGATGCCTGGCGGCTGGAGCCACTGGACTAAGTCGTGATGTTGGTTGGATGGTGTGGGGGGTGCCGCCTTGGATGGTGTGGTGGGTTGCGGGCGTGGTGAAGGCATGTGGTGCGGGACGGGCCCGGTCGATGTGGTGGTCGCCTCCGGGAATCGGGCCTGTCTGGGAGTGTCGCGAGCCGTGGGTGTCGCGAAGTTGACGGTCCGCGGTGGTGTCATAGCTCGGGAGTATCCCGGTTGTGTGGAGCGGCCTCGCTGCTGTCGGGGGGTGTTGTTCCGTTGGCGAGACGGGTTCAATGTGCTTGGCGGGCCACGTGGTACCGCGTATGGCATCTGGTAGGTGCACGGATCGGGGTACCGAACGTTCATGTGGTGAATGGGCGTGTTCCACTCGCCGTGAAGGTGGTCGCGGAGGATTTCAAAGGCCTCCCGCCTGGACACGAAGCGCCATTCACGGTGGGCTGTGTCATAGTGGATGCCCACGCCGGTGTTGGGTCTGGCATGGTGCACGAAGCGCAGCCAGGCAAGAAGGTCACCATGCAGGACTGAGTCGCTGTGAACATGGCGGCATTCGGCACCACTGTCGCAAAAGCCTTCTGGATGCCGGGCCTGTTGTCGAAGATGTCGGTAACAGATGTTGTCTCGCGGCATCCAACGCGCATCAACGAACTCCGGATGCAAAAAGGCGCACTGGTGGGCAGAGGCAGGTGCACGTCCCCTGCAGCCGGAATGGTTGATGAACTGGTTGCAGACCTGATTGCCCTGCAAGATGTTGCCCGGACCGACCGCCTCGGGCAGGATCGAAAGATGGTCCTGAAGGGCCCGGTACAGTCGTTCATAATCCGGGTCGAGCTCGGTCATTTCCATGAGCTGGTACTCCTCCACGATGGATGCGAAATTCGCTGGAGCAGTCATGGCGGTCGAGCAGGCAGGGCAGGTAGGTCGGAAAGAAAAGAAAAATTTGGCTAATTCGCCAAAATGGCGAACGGAGCATGAATCAAGCAGTGTCATCCTGCAGGCACTCAAGGTTCGAATCTGAGTGTGATTCAAATGCCTTCCGCTATCGGTTGTTACTTTTAACACAAGTGTTAACCGCAACAACAACAACAACAACAACAACAACAACAACAACAACAACAACAACAACAACAACAACAACAACAACAACAACAACAACAACAACAACAACAACAACAACAACAACAACAACAACAACAACAACAACAACAACAACAACAACAACAACAACAACAACAACAACAACAACAACAACAACAACAACAACAACAACAACAACAACAACTCGAAATTTCCCAAAGAAGTGCTGTTGGACATGATTGAACGTGTTCGCATTAAACCAGGTGCAATTATTGGGCAACCCCCCCTCCCCCCGTGCCAAACAAGCCTCCTCTCGGATGGTCTTCAAACCTACCAGAAGGGAGGTGCTCCTCTAAATGTCAAACGAAACAAGCCGCCTGCAAGCAAGCGCACGCAGGTGCAACAGGATCTATCTACTTGCGTCTGGTTTTGGGACCTCATAGAGGCAAAACCGCTGAAAGCGGAGAAGATCATTTTGAGGCAAAAACGCAAGGAGGAGACTACCAGGTTGGGCTTGTGAAGAAACTGATGTTGGATTCTATGACCTCGGGTGAGTTTCAGGGGTCCAACTTTCCATGTCACACGCAAGTCCAAAGTCGGAATCACAACCTGCACAGGGGGCTCCAGCTGAGAACCTGATCCGCGAAGGGACTGAGGGACTTCTGGCCTTTGGCTACCAGGTCGTTGATTCTGCGAACATGGGGACTTCTGAACGGGAAGTCCAACAGATCGCTGATCTTTTGCCAGTTCACCGGATTTTGTTTATTTATTCAAAAGGTGGCCCCACAAAATCCCCACGCCATCCACGAACCAACGGAACCGACCCAGGCTCAGGTAAATGTGGGTAACTATAAATCATACATGGAGTGTTCGGCATTTGATGGCCAGATGTACCATAGCCGAACATGGCGATGAACCGCCATTCCAACACAATCCATGTATGGAAGTTTCAACTCTGCTAAACGTTTAACTTTTGGTGGTTTAATGGAAAACCCATTAGTTGGCAAAAAGTTCCAGTCCTAACATCCAAGCAGAATGATGCTATCTACACGGAGCCTCATTTTGCTTTGCCCAAAGGCACCCCATCAATTCGCATCGAGTGCGAATTCGCTGGCCCGCCTATGCCGCTCCGGTCGCGGCGCTGACCCCGCACGGCCGCCTGTTGCGTCGATTTGGGCCTTTGCCCAGTGGCCCTGAAAGTTCGACCACCTCAAGCAACACGAGGTAGCAGTGCCACTGAGCTTTCTCATGTCATCAAACCAAACTGTCAAATAGCCAGCGTGGTTTTCCAAACAAATTGGAACAGGGTACACTCAACAAGATGTTGTTTTTTCCTTTTTGTGGCTTTTTATCTGCCGCTTATTGCGCTTTCCCATTTGCTTTCCGCTCCAGGGAAGCCACGCCACCAGCTGCCGCCGGTGCGCACCCCGCGCCTTGCTCTGGTGCGCTGGCGTCCAGGTCAGCGTGGGATGCGAATCAAACCATTGCCTCAGGCGAACGAAGATGCACAAGGAAGACATGGAGCATATTGACCCTCATCCCTCCAAATGGGTCAGCTCTGCTGGTATATAGTACCTACGTGGGCCGTCTGGAGATCCAAAGGGACCGTGTGATCAGGCGAGGGGATCGAAGGGTTAGCACCTTCCTTGGGGGTGGTTGGGGTCCGATTTTGTACGCTTGATTGATCTTGGTAAGTGTGTGTGTGTGTGTGGGTGTGATAATTCGTCACTCCAAACAGGGACTCCCAAGTCAACAACCTTCGTCACGGGGGGAGGGTCGCCAGCCCCTAGCACTGTGATATTTACTTGGATGCTGCATAATCGCTGCCAAATCACCGATCACTGGTCACCTACTATAGCGCCGGGTCATTTGGAGATACTGCTGTAGCTGTACTGGTACCCGGAAGCGCGGGGATATGGCTGTGGGTCAAGAATAGGGTAACTCCAAAATGGTTGCCCTGGTAAATGGAAACATGGACTAAAACCTGCGGTCCAATTCCATGCAGGGGAATCATCACTCCAGGGTTTCTTAGGCGGTGCAAGATGGATTTCGTCCATCCACAGTACTGTCACTGGTTCTAGCCCTTGTGCAGTGGTACCCGGAAGCCGGGTTTATGAACAACTTGCTGGTGCGATAGGTAGGGAATTTGGAAATAAACCCGCGGATTCCCGAATAAATTATTCGAAGCCATTGGATGGTTTTTCTCGGGGTTCTTCCCTGCTCAGCACCAGCAACTCAGTTGTCCAGTGACCCTGAAAAAAAAAGCGGGAACCCTTTTTGGGGAAGACCATTTTTACTGGGGCAGCCACCAAAACTAAGTGAGCCATGTCCAAAACGTGTCGTGATTCCCTATGTCGCATCCCTCTCCTTACGCCGCTTCCTTACGCAGCCTTACGCGCACCGTGCTTTCGCTTACGCGGCACATGGGCTTCAAGTAGGCCTTACGCAGCCCTTGCGCCAGAGAGACCGGATGCAATTCCGTGGAAGGCGGCGAGCACTTTTGCCTTTCACGCAGATGACGAGCCGTGGAGGAAGATGAAGAGGAGGAAGAACAGCTTCATTGCAGCGAACTTGCGAGTCAACGCATTGTCGTCTCCGGCTTTGGGCCCTTCCAGCTCCCAAGAGCGGGGCTTATCGTAGAAGCGTCGTCTCCAATTGCAAGTATCCTTCTTGTTTGGCGGGGTCCTGCTTTCTCGCGATGGCGCTGCCTTGTGGAGCAAGGCAGCGCCGTGCGGCAGAGCTGGACAATGAGCTCGGCAGAGCTGGACAATGGCAGGTCTAGGAAGGGCTTTTCAAAGCCAGCAAGGCTACTACTCAGAAAGGGCTTACGCGGGGGCTTACGCGAAGCTTACGCGAGCCTTGCGCGGAAAACGCCCAAACATTCCCTAGTTTTGCGTTGTGTAGTAGCAAAGGACAATATTGCTTTATAAGGCCCAATGGGTAGATATGACAAGCACATGACTAATGTGCACATGGATATGACAAACAACATGACTGAAGAAACACAGAGGATATTCCAAACAACAGGACTGAACAATAGCTTACGCGCAATGCTTGCGCGACATGCTTTTTTCGACAGTTGCTTACGCCGCCTTACGCCCGTGCAGGTTTTTCTTACGCCACGGGTCGATATGACATAGTCCCTGATAAACATGTAGACGGAGGTTTTGGACGTTGCACAAGTGGTGCCACTGAACAACTGAGGCAAGACAAAAACCTCAGCGAGCTCAACGGACGAGTCCAGTTCGCCCGTTTCGCGCGCACGAGAGCGCGAAACGCTGAGACGCCTCTCAGGCTCCGGCCGTGCATTCGCCTTGGGCTGACAATGCACGGAGCCTTGCAAGGACTCCCGCGTCCACCTCGGATGGGATTGCTGGGAAGCGACGGGCCGTTTTTGGCTTTTCCCCGTTTTTTTGTTTAGGGTACCCGTTTTTTTGGGGACGGTTTGAAAGGACTATCAAAAAAGCCATTTTTTTTTTGGGGGGGGGGGGGGGACATATGATGAATTATGCTTATTTAGCTTTTGGAGGGGGTCCCTGTCTGGGAAGGCTTGAAAGGGAAACCACCAGGAAAATCACCATTTGAGGGTCTCTATTTTGACAAATACACATATTACTCACACCCAAAACCTCCACGCTTAGGGGAAGCTACTTTGGGCCCCCCTTTTTGAGCTTCCTTTTATTAATTTACAGGGGAGTAATTCACCAACCTGAAATAAGAGACCTCGAGAAAACAAGCTTCATCATGGGTGAGAAATAACATTCATTAGGTGGTAGCCCTGCTGCGCCCAAGTTCGATCTGCAGCTGCACAAACGTATGGATTAGTGAAAAAAGTAGGGGGACGCCATTAACTTGTGGCTTTCCTGTTGGTGTCCCTGCGCAAGGTACCCTTTCAACCACAGATACGCCAGCTGCACCTTGGTCTGTTTGATTAGGAAGTGACATAAAGCAGTGGTAGACTTACATGCACATCAACGTATGTAACATATACATCGCATATGCATATGCGCCACAGTCAAATTCACCAACCTGTCCCGAACTCACCTGGGAATCTGCTAACAAACTTTGGGGATGTCTTTTGAAGGGATCTTCGGGGGATGTCTTCAAGGGGATGGGGATGTCTTTTTGCGGTTGTCTGGGGCGATGTCTTTGGTGTCTTTGGAAGATCTCTTTGGATTCTTTTGGGGATGCGTTGAGGAATGTTCTTGTGGATTGCTGCTAGGGTGTCCTTCTAGTTGGGGATGTCTTTGGGGATGCCCTTGCGGTTGCACATGCCTGCATTCAGGTTCTTGCTACCTTTAGTGAAGTATTCCCAACAACTCTCGAACAAGTTGTTGTTTGGCCCAAACAAAGGAGCCTCGGAGTTGACTCTGACCAGGGGCCCGAAACACAACTTCCAAACACAACATCCCAGGCTAGGCATGCCCGCCCAAGCCGCGTCGGACAGCGGCGGCCTGCTTTGCTCGAGCTCCAGTTTTCATGTGGCAAAGCTTTCTTCGCTGCTCAAGCTGTTGCGTTTCTGCTGCTTCTGCGACTGCAGCGTCAATGGGCGTTGCATTCTGGTTGGCGGAACCGGCATGTCTCATGTTCCTCCTTCTCGGGATTTCGGGGAATCAACCATGGTTAGTGCTTGGTACCCACATCAAAATGATGCTTACAGTATTCAAGCAGCCGGCGCCTATTCGTACTTCGCTTCTTCCATGTCCTGTCCAAGGCCCATGCAGGCAGACGTTGCCTGCATCTTCTCGAACGGCCAAGATCTCGGGAGCCGTCCTGCAGTGGCATCCTCCGTGTGCGTCAACACCTCCCCCGACTCCAAGTCCAAAGATGCGAGCCAAAATCCCGTGTTCCTACGTAAAAGCCTTCCTCACTGCCCTCAAAGGCACACATCATGGAGGTATCTAGCTTTGAGAAGCCAACTTGCTTCACATCGTTCACAACATGCCAGGAGAAATACTGGCGCTCCCTTGAAGCAGGGTTGTACTTCTGTAAGGCGGTGTCATGGTCCATCTTCTGATATCCCCCCAGGAGAGTGACCTGAACCTCCTCCGCCGGGACGTCGCAAAAGGTCGCCCTGAGCGCATCGATCACTTCTTGCAAGGGCAAAGCAGTGGGCCTCCTGCCCGGTTGATACCGTTGAACCCAGCAGGCGTAGAGTATGGCAGACAGGGGCACGTGCCAAAGCCCAGACTTCGCCCCTGGTGCCTGGCCCAAGCGAAGAGACAAATGCAGGTCTGTACTTCAGCTGTGGTCAAAAACTGCCTCCCATGAGCTCCCTGGTACTCTGCGGGGCAAAACTGGCCCAAGAATCGCTGCGAGTCTCGGCATATCGAGTCCCAAAGCTCTGGGGATAGCCGATTTGGGTGGTCAACCGCCAGAACCGATTCTCGCGCTTTTGTTGGAAGATCCTCCTCCTCCATCTGTGATGTTGGATATCCTGCCCGCAGCGACAGCAAGTGGCTTCACTGCTCCAATTTCTGGAACCGCTAGATGTACATGTCCAAAGGCGCGCTTCACCGACTGCGGTCCGTGCCAAGCGCGTCTGGCGGAGCTTTGGGTGCTGTACACGCAGCGAAAAGCTGCGAGAAGCACAAAGTGATAGCACGGCGACCGTGAGCATCCATAGGCCCCAAAGGCCAAGTGGGCGCCTGAGCCCATGGCTAGTGCGTGAGGACATTGGATCTTCACTTTGGGGCTTTCCAAATAGGGCGAGCGGATTTTGTGATCACCATGAGCCAAAAAGGACCTTCAGAAGCTCAACTTGTTTGTTGGCTTTGTGGTGGAGTATTCCGCAAAAAGGCATCTTGCTTGTGCTCATGCTGTTAAATTCTGTTGCCGGCCCGAGCCACATGCTGCTTGGACCATGGAAGCGTTGGCTAAGCCCCGCAACTCCCTCGTTGCCATGCTTGTACCGACTCCATGTTGCCATCGCATTGAAGTTAGTTTCAAAACCCTTTAGAACAGGGATCTGGCCAAAGCGCACGCCCTTTAATATGGAGTGGGTACAAAGGGGGGGATCCAAAGGGGGGTATATTAACTAGGGCTCCCATTTCGGCTTGGGCCTCCCCGGCTTTACAGTTCATAATTCAATTTGTTCTTGAGGCAAAGGTTCGGCAACACACAAACCCTCTGCTTGGGTGTTGAACTCACAAATGGTTCGTCAATTCCCTGCCTGTGTTCGCTGCATGCATGCAGGGACTTGGCAATAACTTTGGTGAGAGTACTCAATCACACCCCCTTGACTACACTTGACTACAGAAGATGACAGTAAATATTGACCGCTGCTCGTTGTCACATAACAAATACAAATCTGTAGACTCGCTGGGTTCTCTGTGGCATTGACCAGTCGAACCCGATAGTCATGCCAGATGACATTCAAGGGGTTCCAAACCGTTCAGTTCCGAGCAACCTTCCCTGGCCATCAAGTAAGCAGACCCAAACAAATCAGTAGTAAGGTCGTTTCAGCCCATCTCCCCCCCCCCTCGCCCCTTTCGGCCGAATTTTAGACCCAACACCCCCCTTCCCCCCCGCCGCCCCCTCCGTTTGGCGCCACCGCACCCCCCCCCCCCCCAGGGCTCTCGCGCGATGGAGTGCTCGTCGCCAGCCAGAGCCTGGTGATCCCTTCGGTGAAAACCGATTCCACAACCGAGCGTCCCTCTAATTGGGTGGATTGAAGTCAGTTAGTTCCCTTTAATTGGTTGGTTTGAAGCTCTAATTTGTTGTTTGAAGACAGGTGGCTTGGTGGTTGGGTGGTTTCCCATTTATCCTCTACAAGAACCGGGGTTTCAAATCCAACGCGCCAATCCAAAACACCAATTATAGGGCTACCTGAAAACGGGTAATTACGACTGTCTCAATGTTGGACATCAATCGATCAATCAAAAACAGTACAAATCCTGTACACAATCCATGCAGGTAATATGCATAACTGACCCATAAGGGTAAATGCGGACCCATTTGGAGGGGTTGTTGGTGCAGGTAAATATTGCATACATTGAGGGCTTGGGAATACACGAATTCTCTCTTGTTCGGACAAATCAAGGGACGGCTCCTCTCACTTTTTGGAGAAGTTGTGCACTTTCAGGGGCGGGTTGCTTCACTCTTTGCAACCAACTTGATGTCGATCATGTTGACGCAACAAGTCAACAGACAGATCGTCACCATTTGGCTGTGGGTCAAAACAGATCGTCACCATTTGGCTGTGGGTCAAAACCTTGCACCCCTGGTGAACATCAGGTGGCAAATGGATGTTCATCCACCCCAAAATGGAGCCATAGGTTATTCCCCATGGACATTTCAACCAAACACGGCTTGCCTTTTGAAGCTGTCGCTTCAGAAATCAATCTGTGGGCCCCCTTTGCTAGACCAGGTCCTCCAGTTAGAGAGGTTAGAATAAGGGTACCAACTTTTTCTCTGTAGTCTATTTTAGTAGGGGCTTTCCCTCCCAACCAAAACAGGGGTTAAGAAGGGCACCAATTGCTGGGACCCAGTAGACGTTCGCCGAAATGTCGCGCATTTCGGCTGCTTGGGAGTCAAGGCAACCCCCGTGCCATGCGGATTTGGGACATCCACATCCCCACTCCGGGGGCGTGAAAGCGACTTGGTCGCTCGGAAAGCGCACCCAAAATCACATTGGCTTCCCCAAAAACCACGTGACGCAACCGATCAGAAACATCAAGACTGCCTGGCCCTTGCTAAAGGCCCTGCAACATGTTGGGGTTACACACACCCTTTTCTGTTGTTTGATCTCCAGGCCGAAAGAAACAGGCTGTGAGGCTCCAGTAACAAAAATACGATCAGAGATCAGAGATCAAGATTCACAAAACGAAACATATTCATCTCGGATGCCTCCAGGCGGAAAATCTTTCTTTTCGGCTCCCCTTCTGAATGCATCAAAAAGGGGCTCACAATTCCAAGGCAGACCCATGTGGCCGTGTCTTTTTGTTGAGGGTACCCTTTTTGGGGTTTGTTTAAAGGGACACCAAAACAAACACCCATTTTACAAGAGCCACACCCCCTCAAAAAGTTAATCAATTTACTGGTGGGCTCCTCCCAAACTGACACTTTCGAAGGTGCAAGAAGAGGAACTGGAGTGATCCCTGTTTTGGGAGTACCTAGAATCTCCATGACCCTTCAACAATTGGGGTATTACCCAAAATTGGGGGGTCATGACCCCTTTTTTCTAGGGGTCATGGAGACTCCAGGTACCCTTCTTTGAGGCAGACCCAACCACGCGCCTTCTCGAAAGCGTGCCGCAAGGAGTCCACGCGCCTTTGCAAGTCGCGGACCTGCGCGCGGGCCGTCCGTCCCCCAGCTTATTGGCAAAGGCGCAGGAAGAGCTTTTTGGTGGGTCACAATTTGGATGTGTTCCTTTGGTCGGTCAAACTGGATGCGTTTTTGTTGGGAGGGTCAAATCACCACATGACAAACAAACGGATACCTAGTCAAGGGTCAGGGGTTCAAAACTCCTTGTGTAGGTGAGGCGTGTCTTTCTGGATGAAAGACTTTCGGCAACAAATCGTTTAAAACGTTTCTCTTGAGGTTGACCCCCTCCACGTTTCCACCATCCAATAGATTCTAAGGCAAACTGGCCACTTGGCCAGGTGGATGGTCGTTCTCCAGGCTTCGCGTGGTTTGTTTTGTTAACTCATTTGAGCTACAATCAAACCCCGGGTAGATGAAGGTTAAGGGACAATCCCAGCCAGAAATGGGTGCGGCCGCCTTGGTAATTATTTACATTGGTTTGGGTACGCCATTTTAAGACCGATCGGTTTTGATTGTAACTCATTTCACCCAAGGTGTGTCCGAGTCCAAGGCAGTCCAGCCCAAAGCCCGAATCAACTGGGTGGAAAGCCGCACGTGTTCACCCCAAAGGTTGACTGTATTGGTCTCCGGCTGATGTCCTCTCCAAATGTTGCCCTTCGTGCGCGAAAGGCTACAAAAACCGCCCTCTTGCTCATCTCCCCCTCCCAACCACCTCCAACCCCCCCCCCCCCCACCCTCCCCCAACCCTCCCCCAACCCCACCCCCACCCTCCCCCAACCCTCCCCCAACCCTCCCCCCACCCTCCCCCCCCTTCCCCAACCCTTCTCATCCATTTGCTTGAGTCCCCTGGCGAAAAAAACAAGCATATGTCCAGTGATAAATTCTCTTTCCAATCACCAGGGGAGAATATCCTTCATATTCCTAAGCAAATGCACCTCCCCCTTCTCCGTTCCCCAACCCCCCAACATTTCACTGCCCCGAAGTGCCCATCCCGGACCCAACCCCCCCAACTTCCCAACCCCATGCCTGGGAGGACAGCTGAGATCCAAAGCTTCCGGTGGTACTCTGCAACGCCGAGTACTGCCGCGCGTAGCGCAGCGTGCTGGCCTCTTCAAATCGAATCGCCCTTAGGCTGGGTGAGGTCTGGGTGAGGTCTGGGTTTGATAAAACCACTGGGTTGGGCTGCTCATGAGCAAAGCAAAGTAAATTGGGCGTGGTTCAAACAAAGCTGTGTGTTTCAAATTCCATGTGTTTATGCAACTTTGTGTAAACATATATACTCAACATATCAGGACGCTTCATTCAAGTAAAACCCCTTCTGGACGTCTCTCACTCTTTTCGCGCATCGATTCTCGGCCTGGTTGACTGATACCAGGCACACCAGTTTAGAAGAAATGTTTCATGACTTGGGGAAACACCCCCCTTAAGGTCCAAATACCCCCCTTCATCCGGGCTCGGCATTTTCGACTGCCAGAAACGAGTGTGAGGCGAGAAGCCTTGAGCCCAACGGAAACGATATGTCACTGGGCAGTCCTCAGATCCCCTGCTAAAAGTTGAAAAATGGAGTGGGTAAAATGGAAAATGGGAACTGCCCCCTGTAAACCAAGTACAAGCCTAAAAAACCCAAGGGGACGGCTGGGAACTGCCAAGGAAAGTGGTCACAGGGTGACAACTTTGCTTCGGTGCAGCACGGTCTTAGCTTCCTAAAGTCTTGGATTTCCACTGCCTATGAGTGTTTTGTAGAGAATTTCTGGGCTTCCTCCGACGTCCACCGACTCGAAAAAACAAACATCTCCGCGCCGTCTCCACCGGGTGCGCGGGATGCACCGCCGCCACCATGCAGACCCGCGCGCTGCTGCCGGTGATGGCGTCCTCCGGTGATCGGCTTTCGCGGCGCGGATGGATCTGACGCCCGGAGGGTTCCTCACCCCTTAAAACTCCAAGCCCTGGGGAAGTTTTCATCTTTTACAGACATATAGCCCATGTTACCCAAAAAGTTGAGAAAAGTTGTGTTTTTAAGAGGTATGCCTCAGTTCCAACGGGTCGAGACGCTCGCTCTCCTCGGTTGTTTTTTCTTGCTTAAGGCCGTCAACCCCGAAAAGAGCGCCATATTTTTCTGTGTGTTTGCTCGCTGTTGTGGCGCAGAGTGGCTCCGTTTGCCGTTCCATTACCCTCACCCATGCGGGCAAATGGAATCACTGTGCCAAGGATACTATCCTTAACCAGTTCACCATCATCACGTATTTCCACCAGGACTGGCAAATCCATGGAATTCCTGGTACCCAGTGACCCTTGTAGCAAAAATAATAATTATTTTCGGGGTTGAGTTGTTCAGGGGTTGGCTTCAAGGAAAGGGAACTACCATTTTTGGGCTTGTTTTTGACACGCCATGCAGGCTTTGATCCAAACAAATCCGAGCATGGCTTATGTTCATGGCATCTCAGTTCATGTCGAACCCCCGCCTTCAGCAGCCACGTGAGAGCCGAGTCTCGGTACCTCACCGAGCCGGGAGCCGGAGAGTTGGAGGGGAAGAAAACCACAAATTTAAAGCTCCACCTTTGACACATTCCCAAATATTTGCTGACTGTGCTCAGTTTCCATTCCAGGGACAAGCAAAGCTGGTTGAAAAAAAAAACAACGCCTGCCCAAGTGCAGGTACCATGCTTCTGCAGATTGACAGGAAAATTCCAAGTACAATCCATGTTTGAAGAAATCCCTTGTTTGGGGTCATGCTCATTTGCAGGGAGTAAAGCGGTCTAGTCACAACACCAATGGCCCAACCGAGTCACAATCCAAACCTGGTGCTACAGAGACCTGCTCGAAAACCCGAGGTTAAGAACCCACCAGGCAGACATCTAGCTGTGACTGGGAATGTCTCTCTTTGGTCTTCATCTACCCAGTTTTGATTCTCACTCACCGGAAGCAAAATAACACCAACCCTTGAGGGTCCACGTAACACGGCATGTGTGTCCATCTCGTTTTGAGGTTGATCCTCTTGCCCTTCTGGTACGCATCGGGTGGTTACCCGCCCAGGTTTGTGAGCTTCGTAGCCCCTTCTTGCAGAGCCTTGGACCAGCGAAGTCTTCAAGCACGTCTTGAAACAGCTCACAGCAGCAGTCACAGCTCGATTGTGCTTCAGATGTCCAGAAATGCAGACCCTCTTTGGAGCACCCTTTCAGTCCGAAGGTTCCCCTGAACGTAAACGCTAACATTTGGGCATTGGTGTTGACCCTTTCGGACCCTTTCAGTCCACTGGGTGATTTTGGAATTGGTGTCTACCCCGAACCCCAAACTGCGCACGTCACGGCCAGTTTCATTTACCCGGGTGAGTCGCCCATTTCATCACACAGTTCTGTTTTACAACTAGGGAGCTTGTTGCCTAGGCTACAAAATAAGACATGGCCATGGGTCCAAAGCCCGTACCCCCAGTGAGCATCAACCAATCCCAACTAAAATAGGCTCTAAAATGGGTGGTGAATTCACCTTTAAAAAAACCAACATGGGATCCCAAAACGGTTTTGACAACCACAGCCACATCCAATTTGGAGATCGAGTGGACTCACAAGGCACAAGCGACTCCAACGCGAAAACGCGCACGGGACGTGCTCGCACTTGCCGCTGGCGAGGGCTCCCACCACCTCAGACTGCTCTCTCGGTCCATCGGTTTCCAGGTGGGCACCGGTGCCACACGTTGGTTTTTCGCGGAGGGGGCGTGCCGACCCTCATTGCGGATACATTTTGGCATATGTAGATACACTATGCATGAAACTCTCAGTGTTGCTCTTTTGGCTTTTCAAGGCTTCCCCTCAACAAAACAAAAACTATCCAAACCGGAGCCCCACAAAAACAAATAAGGAGCAACACATGGATCGCCTGAAAGTTTCAGTTGGGCAACCCGGAGCTTGCTGAAAGTTGAAATCGTGCTTGACTTGCACGGCGTCTTTGTTGTCCCCCTTAAACATTCCGGGCCTTCATCTCAGCCCGGCCAAGGGTAGAATGGATTTGCGGTTGTGTGTTGATTTCAACTGCTTTCACCTTTCAAAAACAAACAGTTTGAAGAAATGCAGGCCAGCTGGGCCCCAGTAGATCCCAGCTAGCTGTATAGTAGGCCCCAGTAGATCCCATGATCCCTACAGTTTTCAAAGTGGCTCAGTTCTGAAAAATGGCGTTGGCTTAACTTTGGGTTGCCCGACGAGAAACAAAACAACAACCCCAAAAGGGTACCCTTTAGCCTCAAAGAGGAAAGGGCCAATGAGGCACCTGGAATTCAAGAACTGAGGACTCCACCAATGAGGTAGCCTCACAAAGACCTTTTCCTTCATGGGTCAGTTCTGGGTCTCCTTTTTGCTTTGCCCTTTTGACCCACCCAAAACGCCATAAATCCCCTTCACCTGAAAAAAAAACGAGGACACACCAAACGCCGCTGGAATCCGCCGAACCGACCGACTGAGAAAGGCGCTCGGCCCAGCGCGGACAGGCCTCGGAACCGGAGCAGTTCCCTGCCCGTCTCATAAAAAACCCCGATCATACCTTCTAACCTTCAGTATGTTGATTCCTTATCATGGTAACCTTCAGTATTTTGATTCTTCATAACAATCACCTTGTCACAACCTTCAGTATATTTGATTCTTGTCGTGGTTATGTGTTCTCCTTATCATGGTAAGACCCCCTTCGTGTCGGAATGGTGAAATCCACCCAAGAAAGCAAACGGGTGACCCGTCCAGCCCCACCCCCCAAAGAACAAGTTTGGGTTCCTATTTGGGCTTGTCTTGAAACCAACGCCAATAAGGGTCTACTTCAAGTTCAGATCAACCCAGTTTCCAAGTGAGATGATTTCCCTGCACCCTTCCCCCAGAAAAATATCCTAGCAACTCTGGCTCAACTCCCATGAATTTGGTATCCGTCTGGTCTCCATCTACACTTTACACAAACCTCAAGGCTTGATCTCAACCTGGCTTCGATTTTGCGGACGCACCTTGGCTCCAAAAACAAAAACAGCGCAAACACAAAGTCCCGGGCTGAGGTTGATGTGCTCTCCCTCTTTGAGCTGCTCCGGAGCCAGCGCGTGCATGCCCGCGCGTTCGCTGCCTGCAGACAGCTCAAACTCTGGAGACTCACTTCCGATGGAGTGGGGGGGGCAACAAAAAGTCCAGGAACCTTTTCTTTACGACTAAAATGATCTTCCCAATAAGTTTCCAACTCAGGAAGTGAGGACAAGGCGTAATGGTAGCACCAGGCTTTTTCATTGGGGCGCAGACCTTTGCCAACCTGTTGCGCGCAACAACATAAAATGATCTCAGATTGTGGTCAATATTTAGTCCCTAAAACCCAGATGTTGTTGGTATCCCTACAGAGTTGCCTTTTCAGGAGGTGTTCAAATAACTTCCTGTTCAAAGGAAGTTCTTGACATCTACTATGAAGGCAAATGTCCTTTTGTATACGACGACCCCGAAATACAAATAAATAGAGGCGTGGTCCCCCTAAAACAAGTTGAAGGATTCCCTCTTCGATAGGACTTCATCTTCCTAACCCACAAGGGTTCAATTTTGAGTTCGCTGTATGCTTCATGAACAAGCGGACACACCCTTTGTGTGGTTGTCGGGTATGTCTCAAACGACACCTCAACCAGACAGGAAAGGAACAACAACGGATACTCCTTTGTAAAGCTGGCTTGTCTTAAAGCATTCTCAAATTCAGGAAGGAAAGTCTTGGATTTCCGGACAATTAGAAAAGCAAATGCGCCTTCTGGCGTGGTTGTTTCCACTGCCGGGGTGACCGATCAGGTTTTCCGATATCCCTCCGGGTACCCATCCACACAAACCTGATATCTGATAGGTTCTCCAAGGCCGCATGGGAGATCCCGAAATCAGCTACACCTTTGGTGGTTTGGAGTGGTTTGGGCATTTCAACCCCTCCATTTCAATTCAAAGAGGGGAAGGCACCCCGTAGCACCCCAAACCACACAACCAACCACCAAGCAGTAAGGCGACGAGGGGGCGAATGTGTTTTTATCACGACTCATTGTCTCCCTCCCCAAAAGCAAACTGCAAGATAAGCGATCAACCGGACCCATCTTTGTTGTTGGACCCCGCAGACGAAGCGTACAACTCCTCCTTTTTGAGGGGGTCTTGATAATAGATATGTATCCCTCCAAATGAGTGTGGGTCACAATTAGGTACCCAAAAAGGATTCCTGGTAATACTGAACTCTGCGGTCCAATTCCTGGTGGTGTTATATTGACCCCTACCCAAATTCCTCTTAGGGAGTCAAAAGGCAAACCAGCTGCAACCCTTTCTTTCCAGGGCTACCACCCTTTCCCCTCACAGGGCCCCGAAACCAAAAAAAAAAAGACACCGCCAAGGACACAGAAACACAAAATGATCATGGTACTCGTGCAGGTGAGATATTCGGAAATGGTGAAGCTCCCTCGTGAGGGCCAAAGCATGGCGCCAACAAATCGTCGACTTCACCCTGCGAGTTGAAAGCCGACCTCGGGGATTGACACGGGGTGTGTTCAGATTGGATTCGGACCAAACGTCCCCTTCAACCCCACCCCAAAAAGGGATCCGTGTCGGCGGACTGGATCCTCGAACACCCAAAGGACCGTCCCTTTATTAGGGGGGTGAACACCCCTCCAACAGTGGTCTGAATCCCCACTAAAAGGGGACACCCCCCTATTAATCAACCAGGGGTTTATTTATCCGGGTTAACATTATGGCGAGCCTCAAAACGAAAAGCCAACAAAAAAGCTCGCCGCCGTTGTCTCGCCGAGCAATCGCAACGACATCGACTCGCGAGGTTCGCCGGGGACTCGGGTGCCGTCCTGCTAGGTCCACCAGGTAGACACGGGTCTCCCGGGTGGAGGAGCTGGGCAGATGCTTCAGGCGGCTGCCCGCGGAAGTCTCAGCGCGAGGTGTGGGGGTGGGGGCGGGGAGGTCGGGTTTGGGGTGGGTTGAGGTGGGGGGTTCGGTTGCTTCTTGTTGGGTGGTTTGGGGTGGGTTGAGGTGGGTTTGGGGTGGATTGGGTCTGGTTGGGTTTGGTTGAGTGGGTTTGGGCTTGGGGCCCAGATGACAAGGGGGGATTGTTATCAACTTTGTGTTGCCTGATTGAACTATTGTCCCGAACAAAGAATAAGCTTCGCTTTTAAGCGGGGGTTGGGGGGACTAGGAGAAGGATGTTCACCTACGTGAAAAGTGAAGTAGGAACGCGTGCTTAGCGGCGCTTTTTGCCTCCCACGTAATTGGGGGGTTCCTTTGCACATCTAATCGAAACAACGTGTTGGTTGTGCATGAGGGTCCACACTTCCCGGTACTAAGTTCCCCGTTGACATGATGGTTTCCCTTGGCCACGTACAATGGCTCACCTGGCGGTGTATGTCACATGGGGACGCCACCAAACCGCTCTCTGTGCAGCGCCTGTCGCAGATCAATCCAAGAACCACTAATTGTTGGTGGCGGAATCTCCTTTTTGAACCGGGACCCTCATTTCGCTCGTTTAAGGGTTTAGCGCCCAATTTGCAGGGGTATACTTACTCTAGAAAGGTCTTCGCGGCGTTTACAGTACCGCTAAAGAATACAATCCGTGTCATTGGCAATGGCCACGTCCCTAGTTAGAAGGCCAACTAGCAAGCAACTATGACCTTCAGCAAATGGAAGAACACAAGGTGGACCCAGTGTGCTTCACAACTCATGCCTTGCCAACCCTTCACCTTTTCGTCAAAGCTAATACCTAGCAGGAACCATTTGCATTTTCACGTGCTTGCTCTAAAACACATCTGACAAGGAAAGATATGCCAAATGCTTGCACAGCGCAGGTAACCACGTGTTACCCGGTCCAGTTGCACCTGGCAAACTATCTTCTGACCAGACTCACAGCCAAGGACCGCGTTGTTGGCTTCTCCATTTGAGCTCCGATTCAAACAGCTAACCTGGAAGGCATCCCCCTGAAGCATTAAAACAAAAGCAGAGGCTGTCCCCGCAACGGGTTTGGGAATATGAGCCCAGCCCCCAGCCCCCGGCGGCGCCTGCTGGGACCAACAAAGGTGCAGCCTCGGAAGCGGCTGAAAGCGGCTGATCCTAGAGCAAAAAACCTGTTGAAAGGAATGAATCTTGAAAAGACGGGGGGACAACCTCTTGAACACTTGAGGGTAACTCCCCACCCCCCCGCCCCTTAAAAAAATAAAATAAAAAAGAGTGAGAGCTGCTCTTCGCTTGAAACAGCACCAGAAAAACCAGCAAGGACCTAAGAGAACATGCCTTTGCGTCTTCCATTTGAAGGGTTTGGTGCATCTTAAAATGCGAAGTCTTGGCCAGTCATGACCAATGCCCTGAACAGCCAAGAAGGAATCCGAGGAGTTTAACTATCAGCTCAAGCGAATGGAAAACGATTATGCAAGTTCGAAAGAAAGGTGATTAGACCTCCCAACAGCGACAACCAAAGCGCGTTCTGTCCCATAGTTGCTTGAATCATCGGCTTCCTATACGTCCAACCTTGAACATTCCTCTTTCCAAGGGAAGCTCACTCTAGCTGTAAATATGTGCGTTTCCACCGGGTGATGCTGAAAACCACCCGATCTAGGGAGGCTGGCCTCATGTTTGCGAAGGAGCGCCGCACATCCAGAGACGCAAGGACGACGCTGGGGGGAGGCCCACCAAAACACAGCAAATCTCTCTCACTTGCAGAAAGGACCTAGAAATAACAGGTTAACCTCGTGGGACCCTTGCTAAAAGTACACCTAAAAGGGAAATTAAAAGGTTCAAAGGTTGGCTTTGAACAACTGAGCTCCTCATCAACTTCCTTGAGTGTGACGGAAAGAAGCGACCGATGTTTGAAGTAATGTGGGAGCCAAGAGCCAACCACCCATTCAAAGTCCCGATTGTGGAATCCCTTTTTCTTCCCCATCAACTTGGTTTCCCAAAAAAACAATCACCAAGAAGGGCGCTGAGCCTCAAAAAAAGGACACACACAGACACATGGTATCAAAATTGGGGCACACACACACACACCAAAAAGAAAACATGAGAAGGTGTGCCTTTCGGTTCTCTTCCAACCCCCATCCCAAAAAACGGGGATCATCCTAAACAAAGAAACAAAACACGAGCCGCCCGCCTGTCCATCAGCGCGCCCCTCTGGGGTTCCGGGCATCACCACGGCATGGCTGCGGCTGGACCGGGGGTTGAAGACCGTCTTGCCCACCATGCGGGTGGCGGCCCCCTGAGCTTCGAATCTCCCCCAAAAAGCCGAGGCTTTGGGAGAAGTCTGGGCCAAACTTCCCAGAAAAATTGGAAATTGGGGTGCACCCTCAAACTACCCAAGAAAAAAAGGGTAAATTGGGGTGGACCCTCAAACTACAACAGAAAAATGGGGGCTTCGCCAACCAGTATTGTGGTTGGCAACCACCCAATTGTGTCTGGGTAGTTTTTGCGGCCGGCTGAAGGAAGACCACTTTTCCCCGGCGGGGCCGGTGTAAATACACTTCAGCCCGGACGAAACCCATCCCCCTTGTTGGCCTCGAAGATGTAGCCCCAAGCTGGGGGAAGCCAACCTTTTTCGCAGCAGAGGGGGTGCTACGCGAACGGAGGGCGCGTCCGGCGGAAAAAAAAGAAGAAGCTGGGGCACCAAATCACAGCCACTCGAAACGCCCACCTCCGCTGAAACAAATGCAAGAATCGGCAAAAGATGGATCACAACCTCCAAAGACTCGCCACACGCATGCGTAGAGTGTGGCATGCCAGCCTCAAGAACACTCAACTTTGCTTGTTTTGGGCTTTTTTGTGGCTTTGTGTTTTTTCTTGGTACCCTTTTTCCCCCTGGCCGAAAAAAAAAAGGAAGCCAACGCCGCGCTTCGCCTTCCGGAGAACCAGCTCCAGCCTCGCGGAGCCAGCTGTGCACTTGCTGCTCCATCTGGTCCAGCTCGCAGCGCCTCGCATTCGGAGAGACAGATCCAACCAACGTGTAGGCATATACCTGGAGTCTCCATGACCCCTAGAAAATGTTTGGTCATGACCCCAGGGGTCATGACCCCTGAATTTTAATTAATGACCCCATTTTTACAGGGTCAAGGAGACTCCAGGTAGATCAGCAAAGCCAAAAAGGCAGGCTGCTAAATGTGAGGACATATGTTGGTAGGCAAAACTAATCCAACACCCAGGAGAGAAAAACTCCTGACCATCCCTTGTTGCATTTCAGGAAATCCCTAGGTTCATTCCTAACACCTACAATGATATGGCGGTGGTGGTCAAAAACAGGGTCAGCCCAAAATGGGTTGCCCTGGTAAATGGAACCAAAGACGAAAACCTGCGGTCTGGTGGTTTTGTTTTGACCCATATCAGCCAACATGTAGGTTTGTAGATCAAAGCCAAAAAAAGCAGGCTGGTAGATGTGAGGAAATATGTTGGTAGGTATAAACCAAACAACAACAACCAGGTAAACAAATGTGGGGAAATCTATTTGCAGGTATATTACAACAAGACCAAAAACATTTCAAGCTATAGTACATGCGGATCAACATGTACCCTTCCTCCCAACGCAGGGCAGCTGGAGGGTACCTGGAAGACCAGTTTCCTCTTAGGGCCCCATGTCAGGTGCCATGTTCGCGGGAGGGAGAGTAGGAAAGTATACCAGCACTGACCCCACTGTATGCCAGGACTAAACTTTAAGGCAAGTCAAAATGTAATACCAACAGAACCAAACACATTTCAAGCTAGTAAATGTGGGCCCAGTGGGGACAGATATTTGGCATACACGGATTGTGGGAATCTTACCCGGTTCTTACGGTTACCTGTATAGCAAGTAACCAGGTATTGGTATGTCCAGGATTGACCATATATGGTTCCCGCTGGTTACCTGCGATACTGGAACCGGAAGCGCTGGGTTGCAACACAATTCTTTGGACACTTCTGTCTGTCCAAGGCGGAAGCCATGCCAACCAGCCAAGTGTAAAGGACATGTACTCTGCATCTGAAAAACATCCAACAGCCGGCAGCACATAGAGAAACCTTGTATGCAATATTTACCCGCATGTACCCTTCAAATGGGTCAAATGTTGGTATACTACCTACACGAATTGCGTGGGATAAGAATTGGATCCTCCTTCATGCTTGAGCTTGTGGTTCCACCGAATGCGGGATGCCATCAAACCAACTTGGCGTGATCTCCGAATGCCTGTTCCCAGTGCCTCTTGCTAATTTCCAGCAGGTAGCCAGGGGAGACTATCCATGCTGAAACCTCAAGGAAACATGCCAAAGGCTCGCCAAAGGCAAGCACTGGGCTTGTGTAGCTATTGGCATGGGTGGGCGTGGGCTGCCCGGCCTGAGATTTCTCGGGGGAAATGCCATACCAAGCTGGATGTCAAGGGATGCTCTGCAAAGCATCCAGAAACCATCCAGAGCCTCAAACACCAATCGGATCCAAGTCGCTTGGAAAACAACATCCGGTTTTTTATTCCTCAAATTGGCACCTCCCCTTTTTTCGGCACATCCCAAAGCAAGGGTGACAACTTTATATCCCCCAAAGCACACACAAATGGAATAGGAGCTCAACCGCCTCTGGATTCTTGGAACCTGGCCGCTTGCCCCAAGCAGCTCATCCCGGGAAAACCGGTCATGCGAAAACCCGTCCTCGTGAAAAATAAGGGTTAGGGATCGCTCCCTCGCCTCAATACAATAAGCTCAGGTGGTATGCCCAACAGCATGCGGTGCTCTTTTTAGTGCTCGCACCACCCCGCAGCCCTCGCGGAACCTCGTGGAACCCTCGTGGAACCCTGGTTAAACCCTGGTGGAACTCCCATGGAACCTTACCTCGGGGCCGCCCCGGACCACCCCGGAGCCTATCTGGGCTGAGACCCCAAAGCTTTCAGCTGTTGGAGAAAAAGTAGCACTTCCTTCGTCCAAAGCCTCAAAAGGACCCTCTCCCTCGCCTTCCTGGCTCCTTGCGAAGCCGCGTCTCCCCTCTCCGCCCCCCGCCCCCCCGCGTCTCCCGCCTCCGGGTGAGGCCTTGGGGCACCACGTGCTTCTCGCTGGACCGCAGCCGCGGCAGCTGCGCGGCGAAGCGGAGAGACTTTTTTGGCAGGTCAACGCAACCGTGGGGCCGCCACTTGGTTGCTGTAGACCCCCCTGCAAAAAGTTAACTTTGTGGGGGTTTAGGGGAAAACACCTTTATTTCAACCAAAAAGTTAAAGTCTAAAGATCCGACCCAATAGCACTCAAGTTCTCCCTTCCCCCTGCTTGGGAGCTCCGGGGAGGGGGGGTGCCATGGAAACTTGGAGTCAGAAAGTTGCGGGGGGACGCTGGAAATCAGGTTCAACTTAGGCTACACATGAGATTTCTCAGATCTGGTGTCGCATCTTCGGAGTCTCTTGCAATCCCCATACTCTAAAAACCGAGTCTTGGCGCTCCGCCCCCAGCAGGGTGAGCCCCGGAGAGCTGGGAGGTGGGCTTCCGAGATTGAATTCATCTTGCCAAAAAATCGTCAAAGTTTGCCGGTTCTCAGTAGGGAACATGGGTCAAAATTAAGCAGCAGGGGTTACGCAGGTGTTGGTCCATGTTTCCACTTACCAGGGTTCCATTTTGGGTACCTATTTTTGACCCACAGCCATATCATTGGAGGCGTTAGGAATGAACCTGGGGATTCCCTGAAAGGTAACTACAAGGATGGTCAGGAGTTATTCTCTCATGGAGGGTGCTGGATCGTCTTCAAGCAAACCACGAGGGATGGTTTATAGGGGTCATTCTCTCATTCCCTGAGAACCAGCAAGAAAAGCCCCCCTTCGATTTTCCCGTTGGATGGTTAAGAGATAGCCACCCGTTGCCAACTTTGATTTCAATGCTGCGTGATGTTTGGCGGTATGTTTGGTGTCACGCCCGTTCAGCCACACATCTCGCAGCTCTCCCGCGCCTGGCGCGAGCCATCCAGAAGGTCGTACAAGTTGTCGTTGTAGACCTCAGATTGCAAAAGCTCCAAGTGGGACCTTCACTCAGCCCGCGAGGTCTTTCTGAGGTCGAGGTGATTGCCTCTTGTTTTTGGTCTTCGTGTTTGCTTGTCGAGAAGGACCCACACAATCCATGTTGCTAGTATATGCCAACATTGGACCCATTTGAAGGTACATGTGGGAACATGTTGAATACATTTTGGGGGACAAACATGTTAAGGGCTCCCGGTGCTTAGCTTTGAGTTTCACTTTGCCTGCACTGACAGATCCGCACTTTTGTTTCATATATTGAACAAAGGGGGAAGTGGGGAAACCAACAAACAGCTAGCACAGCCCGACCCGAGCCCACCGCCCAGTGGTTTTCTGAAGGGGCCGCGGGTGTGGAAGTGTTGGCCACGGAAGCTGGTCCTTGACTTTGCCTCCCGCCCCAAACTTTATGTTGGTACCAGAGACGCAGGAAATGAGAAATGGAATGAGCCCAAAGAAAAACCATCTGGTGGATCAAACCGATCCCAAGCAGTTGATTCCCAAACCCGGGAATGAGTTGGAATGACTAGGGAATCCCCAGGTTCATTCCCTCATTCCCAACCTATCGCACTCGCAAGTTTAAGCTCCGGAAAAGCCTCAGAGCTTCCACCGTCATAACCCCAGCCCAACCCACCAAGCTCCAAACACCCCTCAAGCCTTCTTTGACTCCCCACAACCCTGGCTGAACCTCCCCCTAGACCCTTACAAACTCACGTACCTGACAAACTCAACCTTGCGTGACCTGACAAACTCACCCACCCTTGGCTTCCCCTAAGCCTCCCCCCGGCCGCCCGCCGCTGCCCCACTAAAATCGCCCACCACCCCTTCAGTAAACCCCAAGAACCCACCTCAACCCCTTCAACCTTCAAGCTCCTCAAGCCCTTCAAGCCCTTCAAACCCCCAACACCCTCAACCTCTTCAACCCATCCCCTCCCCCCAACCCCTCCCCCCCCCCACCCATCCCCATCAATTCATCCGCACCTCCAAGAAGCTGAGCTCAACCGTGGGCGCACTCCCCGGGGCGCTCTTCCTCGGTCCCACTAAAATTTACGTCTTCCATCTCCGGTCGAAAGGCTTAGCATGGGGTTTTACTAGGAGCTGTGGATAGAAAGCAGCTTCACGTAGAAGGTTTAACATATGGGTCAAAATTGAACCACCCGAACACAGCAGGTTTAAGCCCATGTTTCCATTTACACCAGGGTTCCATTTTGGGCTGTTCTTGACCCACAGCCATATCAATCTTTTGATCAGAAGGAAGAGCCTAGCTTGAAGTTTAAAGGCGAACAAATTGGCCGCAGCCGAGCTTCTGCAGCATCTCCGCTAGGCGGCTCATGGCCCGAAAGGCCACCCCCTGATCCACTCGATGAATGACACGAGGCCGGCCCGAGACGGCCGAAGTCGAACGAAGGCCGAGACGGATGGCGAAATAGGAAAGCTCGGGGACATCCAATTCTCCTCAGTGGCTTTCTGCTCCCCTGCTAAAAGTTTTTGACTTCTAGTAGTTGCATGGAAAACCCCCATTAGTTGGCAAAAAGTTAAAGTCCGAACATCCAAGCAAAATGCACCAAAGTTCTCTAAGGGCGGCCCTTCCTTGCAGGAAGGGGGGAGGGGAAGGGCCGGAAGTCCATGGAAGGAAGGGTTGACTCACTTTTCGGCCGGTGAGTGCTGGCAAATTCGCATAGGTGCACAAACTGTTCTCGGAAAATTCTGTGCTTCCCAACATTGAGGGAGCGTAGCAGCAAAGGAGAAGGAGACTGGTCAGTCAAGGCCAACAGCTAACTTCGATCAAAGCCCATGGCATGTTAAAACACCAATGCGGGTCAAACTTGTGCTTGGACTCAAGCTGCTTTTGGCTGTGCCCTACAGCAAAGGGCCAAAGCAACAGGTGGTTTACACCTTTTCTCCGGAGGGCTATCAAACATCACGCCAAAACCAAGCGCACAGTGGCCTTTCCAATAATTGTTTCAAAACCACCTGAGGGGAACTCTCATTCCTGGACCAACCAAGGGCACTTTTTTTGCGACTCTCTGCACAAATCCGTGCATTTCCTTGAAATCCATACATTTGAGCAAAAACTGTACTTTTCTTGCAGGCTCAACATAAGACACAGGAGCATTTTGATACCTTTTTTCTACAAGAATCTCACTTTCAGCTCCGGCCATGGCACTGGAGATTGTCATGCTCATACCATTTGAAGGTGTGCAATTCACCAAGGACAAAAGGTGCCCATTTCCTCAAGAAAATGTTCCGCTGATTTCCGTGCATTTTCCGCAGATTTCCGTACTTGTCCCGCCGATTTCCGTGCATTTCCCGCCGATTCCCGTGCATTTGCGGTTTCTGCATTTTTGCTGAGAAAACTGCAAACTCGCAAAAGCGGCAAGGAAGCTGTCACACATTACCCCACAGCAATTGGAGACGAAAGACCTGAAACGGAATTAAGTATGACGGGCCGTGTAAATTGCAAACTGTGTTCATGTGCATCCAAGTGCACCACAAACGCTCACAGCCTGCTAAAAAGCGATTTCCGTCAAGTTTCCTCAAAAGTGTACATTGACGCTTTTTTTCTGCATGTACGGAAATTTCAGTACTTTTGGAGGGTTTAGGTTGTTGAGTTTGTTCTTTGAGGGGGACCCACAAAATGGCTTTGGTTTCCCTGTTGGTTCCCCTTTCGGCCAAAAGGGAACCCTGCAAAAAAACTAGAGGACGATTGGCCCGAAAGCATTTTTGCACAGGTGCTCATCCAGCCGCGGAGACACCCTTTTACATCGCTGCGGCGAGCGTGTCTGCGCGCGGCGATGCTCAATGTGTATGGTAACATGAAAGCTCCATCTCATCATCCTAGTTTCCTCTCGAACTGCGCCGCGCGATTTCTCACGAAAGTGGTCTGCGCAAGCTGCATTGTTCCAGGCTGCTGCGCGCAAGTTGCTCTCTGCAAGCTGCTGCACGCAAGTGCTCTGCGCAAGTTGCTCTGCGCAAGTGCTCTGAGCAAGTTGCTCTGCGCAAGTGCTCTGCGCCAGTTGCTCCGCGCAAGCGCTTTGCTCATGTGCTCTGTGCAAGTTGGTGGTCTGTGCAAGTTGCTCTGCGCCAGTTGCTCCGTGCAAGCGCTTTGCGCATGTGCGCTGTGCAAGTTGCTCTGCGCAAGTGCTCTACGCAAGTTGCTCTGCGCACGTGCTCTGCGCCAGTTGCTCCGTGCAAGCGCTTTGCGCATGTGCTCTGTGCAAGTTGGTCTGTGCAAGTTGCTCTGCGCAAGTGCTTTGTGCAATTGCTCCGTGCAAGTTGCTCTGCGCAAGTGCTGCCGGAGCTGTGGGAATGTACTTCGCGTATTATGTTTGTACTTAAAAGTTGCGATTTTCCAGCCGGAGCTGCGGGGGTGTGCTCCGCGTACTACGTTTGTACTTGAAAGTTGCGATTTTCCAGCCTGAGCTGGGAGCACGCTCCGCACACTACGTCTGTTCTTAAAAGTTGCGATTTTCCAGCCGGAGCTGCAGGAGTCAGGAGCACGCTCCGCGTACTACGTTTGTACTTAAAAGCTGCGATATTTTCAAGCCGGAGCTGCGGGGGTGCGCTCCGTGTTCTACGATTGTACTTAAAAGTTGCGATTTTCCAGCCTGAGCTGCGGGAGCACGCTGCGCATACTACGTCTGTACTTACAAGTTGCGATTTTCCTGCAGGAGCACGCTCCGCGTACTACGTTTGTACTTAAAAGTTGCGATATGTTCAAGCCGGAGCTGCGGGGGTGTGCTCCGCGTACTACGTTTGTACTTAAAAGTTGCGATTTTCCAGCCTGAGCTGCGGGAGCACGCTCCGCACACTACGTCTGTTCTTAAAAGTTGCGATTTTCCAGCCGGAGCTGCAGTACTACGTTTGTACTTAAAAGTTGCGATGTTCAAGCCGGAGCTGCGGGGGTGTGCTCCGCGTACTACGATTGTACTTAAAAGTTGCGATTTTCCAGCCTGAACTGCGGGAGCACGCTGTGCATACTACGTCTGTACTTAAAAGTTGCGATTTTCCAGCCGGAGCTGCAGGAGCACGCTCCGCGTACTACGCTTGTACTTAAAAGCTGCGATTTTCAAGGCGGAGCTGCCGCGGACCAGGGGGGAATCGAACCCGCGACCGCGGGATTGCGAAAGCAGGCGCGCAAACCAAGAGACAACTTCCAAAGGCCGCTTCGCGAGCAAGAAAATTGCACGGCGCCACAGCGAGAGCGCTGACGCGCACGATCTCCGCAGAGGGGCGAGCGCGGACCGCAGAAATCGTAAAAAGCCCTCAGTTTTTGAACCTCGGCCACGCGAATCTCCGCAGAAAGTCGCGCGCGGCCCGCAGAAATCGTAAAAAGTCCTCATTTTTTGAACCTCGACCACGCGAATCTCCGCAGCGGGTCGCGCGCGCACCGCAGAAATCGTAAAAAGTCCTCAGTTTTTGAACCTCGACCACGCGAATCTCCGCAGAGGGTCGCAATCCCGAGCGATGATCAAACTCCCGCCCCGGCGCCTTAGAAACCTAAACTAACTTACATAGCTGCTACGCCGAAGCTCTAGCTCTACCTAACCTTGGCTCTGTGCCACCTGGCTCTGTGTCACTTGGCTCTGTGGCTCTATGTAACTTGGCTCTATGTAACTTGGCTCTATGTAACTTGGCTCTATGTAACTTGGCTCTATGTAACTTGGCTCTATGTAACTTGGCTCTATGTAACTTGGCTCTATGTAACTTGGCTCTATGTAACTTGGCTCTATGTAACTTGGCTCTATGTAACTTGGCTCTATGTAACTTGGCTCTGTGCAACTTGGCTCTGTGCAACTTGGCTCTGTGCAACTTGGCTCTGTGCAACTTGGCTCTGTGTAACTTGTCCAAGGGCTCCGCACGGAAGAACCCTTCGCGATGCTTTCGGGAAAACAACAACAAAAAACGACAGAGATGCCAGCAACTTCCAGGGATCTTCTAAGAGTAACCCCCCTCCGAAAGGAAGCTTTTGCGGCAAGGGTGACCAGACCGCAAAACCAGACGAACACGGCCGCTTGAGTCATGAGCAAAACCCAGCAGAAAATTATTGTTCCCAAAACCACAAGGACGGCAGCTTCTATTTATGGTTGAATGCCCCCTAAACTCTGATCACCAAAAGGCTGATTCTGAGTTTGGCTTGCTTGCCATTTCACTCAAGATTTGAATGAGAAAAACCGTGCAAACCTTTTGGCCTTCTCGCCAGCTCTTGCTGTTGCTTTCCTTCGCCCGGGGTACATTTTGTTGCCATACTCATCAGGATATCTGGCCAAGTGATTGCCCTGGCTCCAGGAAGACCTGTTGGAACCTCCGGTTTCAACTGAAGAGAGGCCCCAGTGATTGAACTGGAAGGTAACCACAGGAACCACCCTTCAAAACTTCAAAGGAAACTTTCCGGTTGTAAATGAATGTAACTGGGATCTGGGGCCAAACTGGAACTTAAATCTCCCATAACCAAAAAAAGACAGCCCGAAGAGCACTAGGGCACTAGGGGATTAGCCAGGCTTTCCTCCAGTTGTTTGGGTCTCGCGCCTGATTCTGCACCGTGTTGGCATCCCGGGGATTGGCGTCCCCGAACATGGTGTAAGTTTTACCTCGTCGAGTCGCCGAACAAGATGCGACGCTCAAGGGGCAATGTATCTAAAATCGTTTCCACTGACCCCCTAGCTAGTACCAAAGGGGAATCCACAAAAAAGTGAACACACCAGAGGACCTCTCTTAGAGGCAACTTGTCTTCCAAGACCCACCAGTCAGTCTCCATGTTAGAGGATGGGAAGTACATACCTGCTGTTGTGACCTACATATATATATATATATCATGATGCTGTACCCCTTGTTCCATTGCGGGTAGCGCTTTGGGGCGAGTGCGAACAGAAACAGGGGAACCATGGTAAAACGCTTAGAGATAAAGGCACATGCTTTCTGCTATAGCGGCAAGTGCAAGCACTGGGTCTGGATCTTTGAGCACGCTACTTGTCACCCTGCCCCGCAGGCACTGACGGATCCTATAAGTTTGCACCAACCGCAAAATTGTGGTTGTTTTTTGTGTTTTTTTCCCAAACAGGGGGACTGTAAGTGGCGGGGCGGCAAACAAGTCCAACGGACTTTGGGTGCCCGTCATGAGCGCACTCCAAACGGAATGCACAATCCGTCGGCAAAGCATTCAAGCCCGCCGAAGTGACCTAATGTCTCAAGCAAACGAGTACTGCATATAAATTTATATATATATATATACACAGTAGAACGGGGTTGTGGCGGAGTTTATAGCCAACTCAAGTTATGATCATACGATACTGAGTGAGTCACTATTTCGCCCCTAAGCAACCCTGGAATGATGATTCACCTGTAGATATCACCAAACAATGGTTTCCCATGGTTTCCAAGTGGTGCGAAATGGATTTCGTCCATCCACAGTATGGCCATACAAGGCCTCCAATACCCACAAAGGTAACATGTAGCAAGGGAAAGTCCCTTGAGCGCCCCTGTATTCCATAACCTACATGAATGGAGAATGGGACTGTTGTTGCGCATCCCTGGAATTGTATGTCTAACTGAACCATTCCCACATTTATATATATATATAATATATATATATTCTATACATCCGTTCTAAAACCAAAAATCACCATCCAAGTAAAGTACCTGACCAATCAATCATTTCCACCCCGGAATCGAATCGCGACAAAACCAAAAAACTGTTTGTTTGCCAAATCGCAACTTTTCTTCTTCCTGAGTGGCATTGGACCAACGAAGCCCAAAACGTTGCGGTTGCCGCCAAAATGGTCATCCCCCGAAGAAAAACAAGTCCAAAACGGGACTCAGGAAGTGAGCCAAACCGTGAGCTGCGAAAATGAGTTGGTTCACCCATTGATCGAGTTGGAGAAGCTGGCTTTTACACAGGACCTACATACAACTAGTCCTTTTCTTCCTGGGAAGTGAGAAACTTCGAGTTGCTTATATCTATAGTGAGATAAACACAGGCGCAAGGTCCTCCCAATCCAACAGACTGGTTGACGTTAGAAGGGGAGCAAACATGAACAAATTTTAGCAGTTGAGTGGGTGGGAATATTTCAACCACCAAACCACAATAAGCAAACATGTGTCCAATGTTTCCAAACAACAACCATGCAACGCTGGCACGAAGTCGGCTTCCGGCCAGTCGGCTCGGAAACTGCGCGGTCGGGCACTCAGCTGAAGTAACTGAGTCGCCATACGACTCATCTAGTCGTAGAGGATCTGAGTCTTCCTGTTGTTTCTGCGGGGGTTTCCCCTCAAACAATTGGCCATGGGTTTCTTCATCCCGGTTTTCCAGTGCACATCAACCAATCCAACCACTAAAATAGGTTCGTGTTACTCAGAGCTAAAGAGCCGCCTGGCGAAAGCCGAATGCCGATGCCGAGCGGCCGCTTCCGGTCTGGCCGTAAGCCAGGATGCCTGAGACACCCAAAGGTGTCATTTGGATAGCTCAGTTGTTCAGTGACCCCGGGAAAAAAAGGGAACCCTTTTTGGGGCTTGGACAATTTTTAGTGGGGCAGCCACTCCAAAAAAAAGGGGGACAAAGAATTGGTGCCACTGAACAACTGAGAATAGGAGCATAGAGGCAAAGGAATCACATACTCGACACGCATTGTTCGCCTTAGAGCCTTAGAGGTTTGTTTGGATGGTGGCAAAAACTAATTGCATACTCAACACGCATTGTTCGGCTTTGATCGTGGACTTAAGCTGGTTTTGAAGTACCCCACAACCCCATTACAATCATTTGGGCCCTTCGAGCTTTTTGTGAGGGGAAATCCCCTTGGGGGGCGGGGGGGAAGGGGGAAGGGGGGTGAAAAAAAAGAGCCCGAAGTGGTGATGCTTGGAGAAATCTCAGAGACACATCGCAGAATGTGTTTGAGGACCCGTCTAACAACACAACAATAACATTAACCACTTGCAGCAAGTGTTATGTTTCACCCGCAGCATCTCTAGTGGGACCGCCTGTTGAGACATTTCAAGGGGAACCAATGTGATCTTAACATGCGACTTGGAGGGGTCCAGTTCATTCTAGCTTTGACACACTGCAGTTTGAACATATGGGAATATTTCAAAACAGGGGGAGCCCAAACACGGTGGATTTCATGTTGGTGTCTCTTTAGACCAAGGTAAGACGGGCACCCTCAAAAGCTCACAACCCCATATCTAAGCGAAACAACCTGGCATGTACTGACTTAGATGTCAGCCAAAAGCTGAGACAACAACGGGCCACGATCAATAGCAAGAGGCAAACGAACACATGGAACCAATGCATCCACTGGAACAGCACAATGGAACCAGTAAAACCAGTAGAACCAATCGTACACCCCAAAGAACCATGAAAGCCATGAGAACCAATAGAACCCTTAGCACCGCTGGAACCAATACAGCCCGTGATTGTTCAATCAAAATATTTCGACGCAGCGCGCGACCGTCGCCAAAGAGCGTCTGGTGACGTATCCACTGGCGACCAGGGGTTTGCGCCCCGTGGCAAAAAAGGATGCCACCACCCAGTCGTCTGTTCAAATGTGGAATGTGGGCGGCCAAAACTCTGGGACACCACAACTTGGAGGGCCGAAACCTGGAGGCATGGAATCCGACCAAGAAGCCTTCAAACATGAGGCAAGCAAACACCATGCCAAATTATGCTCAGTTTCACTGAAGGGTTGCATTCGACATAATATTCGTAGACTCCGATAAAGCCGCATGTTGTTTTGAACGCCCTACACACCGAACGTTCTTGGGAGGAGGCCAAAAGGTATCCTATGGTAGGTAACCAGGTCATCCCTGGTGTTTGTGGGAAAGTTGCTGTAGTATCTGGGCTTCTTTACGTCGCCCCGCCACCATTTTTCTGAGGTCATCATTTCGCGTTTCTGGGGTCTGTCGAAGTCAAAAGGAGGAAGCTTATTTAAGTGGTAAAATCATGTCAAAGGCTGGTTGTATAGATCCATACATGAACTCATGGCCATTTTGGACCCTTGGAGACTGATTTCCTATAATTAAGCCATAACTAACAGTTAATTCACCCATAAACTGGGGGCTTCATACATGTTCATAGCAAAGGTTCATATATGGATGCATTATACATTCAGCCTTTGAATCATGCCATCTCTTCGCCGAGCAACAAATATGCTCCCCATTCAGCGCATGCGGCAGCACTTGCTCAGAGACGTAGCCGCAAACATGCTCCTCGGTGGAAAACTTGTTTTTGATATCCAACCCCCCCTTTGGCTTCCATTTGGGAAAAAGGGTATGTGTCAAAAACAAGAAAACACTTGGCACAGGAGCTCATCCTAGCGGCCGTTCAAAAAAAACAATGTGTCAAAATAGGGACCCTTCAGAAATCGCGCTCAAGTCCGGCAAGGTCAACAAGGCAAAAGGGACGGCTTAGGGACATACCCCTCTGATGCCAGTGCTGAAAGGAAGCCCACAGCGGTCCAAGTACCACTTTAACCCCACCCTTATATTACATCAACGGCCCAGTGACCCTCAGGGGTCCCACTTCAAATCATGCAACCAGAAAGAGTTGTCCCCCAAAAGCACTTCTAGTTAGGCTCAATGCTTTGCAGCAGAGCTCTAGTTGAAACATGCCAAACCCTGGGCCTTCCGGAAAATGAACAAAACCAACACGAGAACCTCAAGTTGGAGTTCATGCTCCCAGGGAAGCCACCAGGTAGCCATGAAAAACAGGTACTTCGGCATAAAAACCAAAATGGGTTGGGTTCGCCCGAAGTTCGCCCTGAGGAAAACGAAAACCAGTTGAGGCTTCCCTCCGAAAGGGATCTTCCGCGGCGTGCTGAATGACTCATCATCTAAAAAGCTAGCGCTAAGGCGTGGAAGGGGCTCCGTTGCATGACGAAGTCCATGCTCACTTGCACCGCGGGCAAAAATGGTATAGCATTCCCAATGGCTTTCCTTTCAACCTCCGCCAGTTGCCGCGAAACAAAAATAAACAATATTGAAGTTGGCCGCTTTTTCGTGTTTCCCTTTCAAAACCCAATCCCCCCAGAAAAAAAAAGAAAGACAAAGAGTCCAGGTAGTGCCCCCTCTCTCCCTTGGCCATAGGAGCCCAACACCCTAAATATGAGGGCCTTGAACCCCAGGGAGGCCCCAACCAAGGCCTCGGTCTTGGGCTCCTAGGCTAAGAGCATCAGCTTGGGGTCTTCCATTCACTCTCTAGAAGCACGGGTTCAAATGTCAAACCACCCCTGGGCAACATTCCTGGAGAAAAGAAAAACCAGCGACTCAATTCGCCACCGCTCCTGGGTGGCGGTAGGCTCGAAGGCCTGACCAATATCGATATCCACGCCCCCCGTGGCGGTTCAAACGGATGGCTTCTTTTGACAGAAAGCTGGGGTTCCTCTGGAGATGGTTTTGTTTACACTACTTCCATGGCCCTCATTTCATGTTGTTTCCTGGCTTTCCCTACAGTGATTCCATTTATCATCAGCGATTCCATTTCCCAAAGTAGGTAACCGTGTCCTGCTCTGTTAAATAACTCAAAGGAACATGGTTCCCTAAAAGGGTAACTGGACATTAAAGGGACGACAGAATTACCAGTCCCAGTTTTTCCCGGCAAGCCACTATGGTAGGTAACCTTGGCTCCAGGTTTTACCATGGATGTACCTGCTGTAGTTGTGACTGGAAGTACTGGAAAAGGCTATGACCAAGACACTGCCTCAATGGATGCAGAAAGCCTTATATTAAGCAGTTTATAAGTATCAAAACATATGCAATCAAAACTTGTCATGAAACTTACCCAGTGACCCCAGCAGAAAAGGGGGACCCTCTTGTGGACCATGTTGAGTAAGGAACACACCAAAAAAAAGGGAAAACACGACACGGTGCGAGCAACCGAGCATGGTGCTGCAGATCACTTTCGGCCAGGCTCGATGGCTTGGGTAAACTTTTCAATGACCGTCGTTTTGAGTCCATCGCATGCTGAATGTCAAGACCAAGGCTAGGTCCTCCAGTGGAGAGGTTAGGGGTTAGGGTACCGTTACTTTTTTCTGTTTCGTCTATTTTAGTAGGGGAACTCTCCCCCACAAAAGGGTGAAAGGGCACTACTGGGGGACCCAGAAGGGGTGTCTCGAAAAGAAGGGGAACTCCCCTGTAATTCCGTTGACGCGTACAGTAGCTAGACAAAGCCAAGCAAGAAATCAAGCAGCAAGCAAGCATGCAACGAAAATAAGCAAGCCAGCCAGCCAGCCAGCCAGGCAGCCAGCCAGCCAGCAAGCCTGCCAGAGCGAGCGAGCGACCGAGCAAGGGAAGCCACCCAGCAAAACAGGCAAGCAAAGCAAACAAACAAGCAACACACGACAAGAACGACAACACAAGCAAGACAGCAAGACCAACAACAAAAGAGAAAAACGCAAAAGCAATTAAACCAACCAAACAAAACAATCAAAGACACATAATTCCATGACCCAAGAGCAAATTTGAGCCAAGACTTGGTGTGTCAGAGCGTCCGCAAAGGCTACGCCAGTCAGCTGCCCACATTGAAGTTCTGTCTATATTTCTTCGAGGCTGTTGCTTGGCGTCCCCTCACATCTCGGTCCCAATATTTGGATGGGCTGCAACAAACACCTGGTACAACCCATCTGGCACCACGATCGCCTTGAAGTTCTAGGCTTCTTTTTCCGAGAGAACCTCAACCTAACCGAACCCCCTCAACCCCCTCAGCCCGCCAAGCACATGGGTATGGGTCAAAATTAAACCCCCAGGAATCGGATCGCAGGTTTTAGTCCTTTCCATTTAACAGGGCAACCCATGTGTGGTACCTATTTTTGACCCACAGCCACCTGGAGAGAGAAAAACAAATCGCGCGCCTGGTCGAAAAAGAAGGACGCCGGGGCACCGGTGGCGTTGCTGACGCTGACCTTGTTCCTATCCTCAGTGTGCTTCAACCGGCGGCGCCCTTCCCTGGATGCCGTTGGCGAATTATGTCTCGGTTGCGAAAACTGCTCCCCTGCGAAAGGGTTGACTTTTAGCGGTTTAATGGAAACCCCACTAGCTGGCAAAAAGTTGAAGTCCTAACATCCAAGCAAAATACACCAAAGATATGAGACGCAAGCTGAAAACATACTGTTTGAACTGTGCTTGTTTCAAACACAGCCTCTTGGACACGTTTTGACCCAGTGCCACCTTTCTTATTTTCAACCAACCTGACCTACAAGCACACCAGGGATCCGAATCCACACTGCCGCACTGTCACACGCAGGGATTCGAAAAGCCACAATTCGCTTGTATATGTGCAAAGACTAAACCAAATAACCAAAAAACCTCAGTTTGCTAAGACAAACTGCTCAGACAACTGGATGTTGCTCAGCAACAAAAAGCTTGGTGTTTGCTCAGCAGAGGGGCCGTGGCTTGCCTTTCGAAACCCGCTTTCCCAGTGGCCTCTTTGTCTTTTCCTTTAAAGGGATCCAAAAACTGTTTTTTTTGGTTCCAACAAAAACCTGGGATTGTGTTTTTTTTTCTTTTTGTTCCAAAAAACATCAGGGTGCCAATGGCTACCTGGGAAGTTCCGCATTCTTTGGACCTCAAACTGGGAGGCTGACCGCGTCACACAAGCAAACAAATGCAACACACCGAAGAAAACCAATACATCACCGACCAAACAAACAAGCATTCTCACACACAACATGCAAACAAAGCAACGATATAAGCACACAACACCCCAGCAAGCATAGGTGGCCTTTTGTAGATGGCCCTGGTAAATGAAAGAAACCCCATCTAAACCAGTGCCACCTATTCTTAATCGAATCAAACTAACCTAAAAAGGACACCTATGCCAGCAAGAAACAAACCAAGAAACAAACCAACATCCCACAACTTTGCGCCGGTGCCGTGCCGTGCTCATCTCCAATTCGCAGAACGAGCGGCTATCGCGATGCAACTGATGGCATCACAGGGCCGCGCACGCACCAGAACCCAAACGCGCTTGCTCTTCAAGCCTCGGAGACGAGTCCGAAACACGGGTGCCGCAGGAGTGTGTCTCAAAATAGGGGAACCTCTACACAGGGTTGTTTTCTTTTGAACAACAACCTAACAAGGGGTTCCTCCCAATAGTGGGAGTGGAAAACATTGAAATGGACCAACTGCCAGAAATGGTCAAACCTCATATTCCAGTGGTGGAAAACAATAAAACACGGGTGTAGGCAGGGGAAAGGGGCAATCCATCCCCTTTGATTGTAAAATACAGGGGTGGTGGGGCCATCAATATATGGGGAACTCAGAGCGTCCTCTATGTTTTGTGAAAAAGATAGTGCTCTGTGTACTTTCCAAATCGACCATAAACTGCCGGACACTTTGACCAGAGTTCAAAGGGGTTGATTGCCATCCTGGGCGCTTGACCAGGCACAAAGAGCAAGGGCCAGCAAAAGGGTACTGACGATGACGATAGCGACATACCCCTCAACCTCCGATATTGACATTGGGGGGCGAGTATCCCCATCCAACCAAGTTGTCGGAACACTTCACGCAAGGCCGGCCGTTCAGGCCGTTCACAGCGCGCTTCTACACTGAAAGCAAGGGGAACAGGAGCTCTTCGATCGTTGACAGGTGGGCGTGTCTTCGAGGGAAGCCCATGGCGTTTAGCCACCCGAAACGAGAACCTGCAAAGCAGACACTTTCCCGCTTCACCTATTTGCTGAAATCAGGGGCCTCGTCGATGAAACCCGACGAATTCTGAGAGGGCAACAAGTGGCTTACTTGACGCTTGGGGGCCATGACTACAAGTGGACCAAATAGGAAAGACGAGCTTTTGACCAAGAAACCAATGAGCTAGAATCCTCGTGGCTTTTTTCGGCCGGGTGTCTGACAGCTTTCTTGGTTTCCTTTTGGATTCGCTTGAACATGAAACACTATTGAAGTCCGGAATTGAACGGGTTGCCAAGGAAAACCACAATATTTCGGGTTCCCTGATTTTAAGACAAACCCATGGCCATATTGATTTGACCTACTAGGACCTGAGTCTTCCCTTCGCGCTCGCCCGAAACAGGGGTCCCGAGATTTCCTCTAACACCACGCCACCTAAAGGAAAATCACTTTGAACGGGCCCACAAATTTCTGAGAAAGTGGCAACAAGTCTAAAGAATCAAATTGGGCCGTTCCACTGAAGCATAGGGACAAATCCACTCAAAATGGGGAAAGCGGCAAAGAATCTCAATCAAAGTGGGCCCGTCTGAACCGGGCCGTTCAACTGAGGCATGAGGGAAAACCGCTCAAAGACCAAACCAAAAAACCACGGCAGATTTGAGGGGTGGAATTCTGACCTCCCTTTACCCGGTCTCGGGCTTCGGTTGAGGCTCCCACGCCGAGCCTCCAAATTGGCGACCAGGGCTGTCATGAGACCCGGGTCCTGTGAGCCCCATTTTTGGGTGTGGCTGAAAATGAAACGATCGGAGAACCAAACCGAAGGTCTTGGCCTTTGTTTCCACTTTACCAAGGTTCCATTTTGGAATTCCGGTTTTTTTGAGGCACAGCCAAATACCAACAACCCGATAGGTGGCCGCCCGGCAGAAGTCTTCCCAGTTTGAGTTTTGAGAAATTACCGGTGGTTTTGCTTCTGATTTCTCGGTGGTGTATGGGTTTGCTCTGATTTTGAGAACTTTCCAGTTGTTTCTCTGGGTTTCCATCTGATTTTTTGGAATTTCCCGGTGGTTTCCCTCTGGTTCGGGGAAACTCCATGGTTCACAGATTTGACTGGGAATGTTCGTGTGGACTCCCTGCTGTTTGTTTCCTCGGAACCCTTTTGACGCCTCGGTTGTCTTTTGGCAAACCGAAGTGAACATGTCTAGTGCTTCCAGGCAAGCCACTAGACAGGCTTCTTTATCTCGCCGTTTTGCACCGCTTCCCCTTTGCATCATAGATACCCATAAATTGACACTCGGAATGGGTACCCTTTGCATATGTACCCAGACTCTAAATCGGCATGCTGGTCTGTGTTACCTACATGGGTGCGTCTCAAACTCAGTCCTTGGCTAGGTTCTCCAGCGGAGAGGTTAGAATAAGGGTACCCTTTTCTCTGCAGTCTATTTTAGCAAGGGATTCCTCCCCCAAAAAGGAGTAAAAGGGCACTGCTGGGGGACCTAGTTGGGCGTTTTTCCCGTCAGGAAAACCGTTTCCGACCCCCGCGCCTCCGTCAGCCGAAGGTGAATGGCACGGTAGAAGCCCCCCGAGACCCTGCCAGTGGAAAGGTGCGACGCGGTTCCGGGAAACCACGGAACCTGTCGCTGAACACGTCGGTTCTTGTGTCACCTCTATGTCTGCACACTCTATCCTAACACTATACTAGCTACCTTTCACTCACTTGCCCAAAGGACCTAGACATACAAGGTGGTCGCCTTTGGGGGCCAGCACAAGTGGAGAAACGTAGGAAATCACAAAAGGTCAAAAGGTCGGGCTTTGGACAAGGTCTCTCTTTGACCTTTTGTGATTTCCTACGTTGCTCTCTTTGTGACACTGATGCCTTCAAACCATCAAACAAACCAAACAAACAAACCAAACAAACAAATGAAACCAATGAATGGTTGTAGTAGACGGACCCACAGTGACTGACCCCAAACAACAATCCAACTAGCTTCAGACCAATTGGGCCCCATTCCTTGGCAAAACTCGATTCGGAAATTGTGTGAGGCAAGACCCCGGATCTAAGCAGAACCCAGGTTGATCTTGATCGAGGGGTGTCCAATTCCTTCTAGTGGGGGATTCAAACCACTTTGGAGGGAACAGTCCCCTGTTAGTAGGATGGGTGTTATTCATGAGGGGTCAGCACTAACAACTCACTGCCTGGGTTCAAACGTTGAACCACAATATGGCTCAAACATAAATGTCAACTAACGAACCACGGAACCGCAACGAAGCTTGAAAGGTTACACTGTTGGACCCAAGCAATTCGAAACGTGGAAGCGCGCACAGCCCGTAGCTGAGGGACTGTGTTCAAGGGTGTCTACAAATTCGCTGAGAAGACTTGAATGCCCGCGGAAAAACAAAAGTCAGGGGGTGCGCTTTAAGTTGAGTTCTAGTTGTCGGCGGACAGCATCTATTAATGGCGCAACCGCTTGGTGTAAACAAGGGTCCAGGGCCGAGGACCCCAAATGAGCTCGGTGCTCTTTTGGTTTCCAATTAAACAAAGCAAGCAGAAGGGGGTACCCTAAAGATTAGACACTCCCAAATGTGTCCCAACTGCTCTTTTCACTGTGGGAGGGGTCCAGCTGGCCTCATTTTATGTGGGGGTTTTGCGCCCTTGGACTCAGGTTAAAACCAGCTGGGGTAACACCCAGCTCAGGTTTGCTTTGTCACTCGCCCGTTTTGCTTTTTCTAGAGGAACTGCTCCGTCAGCTTCCGAACACTTTGGATGGTGAGAAATTCTTCAGGTGCTTCCCCTCTTGGCTGAATCACGGGGCAACAGGACTGTGAGCTCGTGTTGAAATTTCGATCGGTGAGCGAGCCCAGCGAGTCGTTGAATAGCCACACAGTCGTTGCCACAGGGGACCTCTTCGACCAACTGATGGGTTTCCCTGGTAAACCATCTACACCAGCCATCTACGTCTACCCAAACCAACCAAACAAACACATATACGGTTCTTGCGTTCTTGCGGGAAACCCAAACGAGGAACTTCGCCTGTCAGCAATGGCTCCCTGTAACAAGGACTGGAAGGCAGGAATCTGATGAACTTAGTTTGCGGAGTCCAACCTTTTCTTGGGATGTCAAGCAAAACCTCTCACTCCAAATCCAGAAGTCTCCGAGAAAAATGAGAAAAAACAACAAAAACAAAGCAACACCCTTCAAACCCTGCAAACCGAAAAACTCTTCAATTTATAAATCCTCCAAACCATAAAGCTAGACCTTCAAAGCAAACATCCCGCGCTGGGGAACCGAGTTCTCAAGCCTCACGCCTCTTCTCTTCTAGGTCCTCCAGTAGAGAGGTTGGACTAAGGGTACCAGTACCCTTCTTTGTTTTCTGTAGTCGATGTTCGTAGGGGGTGTTCCTCCCAACTTTTAAAAAGTTGCGGAACCCTCCCAACAAAAAAAAGTTGGGGAACCTTCCGCCAGAAAAGGGGGTGAGACAGGGCACCAATTGCTGGGGGACCCCTTGGGATGGCCTCCGAAGGGACGGCAGCGCTTGCACCGGCAGAAAGGCGGCCACCCGCTGCAGCAGAAACCCCGGCACCTTGCCGCCCAGGGCAAACCTCAGCGCCAAAAAAAAAGAGGTCCCGGTGTCCAACAGTTCTAGGCTGGAATTAGGACCCCAGCAAAGACTTCTTTTTTTTGCCTGGTTAGTGCAAAACAAAGGGAGGTTGGTGGTCAATGACTTAGAGAGGTTAGAAAAAGGGTACCAACTTGTTTCTGTAGTCTGTTTTAGTAGGGGAACCCTCCCCCAAAAAGGGTAAAAGGGCACTACTGGCGGAGCTAGGATTCGAAAGACTTGCTGGCTCACAGTACCGTATGTGGTTGAGCTCGGCCTGAATCATCCAATCCAACTGGTGGTTTCCCCGCACATCCCGAACAGTTCTATTAACAAAAAAAAAAACACGAAGAAGTGAAATTCCCCGCTAGAGCCGAGAAGGCGCTTTACATGGAGTCTTGGTAAGGCATGCAATGATTCCGTTTGACAACTGGGCGTCATTGGTCAAGCTCCCCATGGATTTGTTTTCCTTTTCCTGATTCCTTGATCAACGCAGGGGTGTTGTGACCACAGGTAGGCCCAACTGGTACACCGACATAAATGCTACTTCGAGGTTCCAAACTCGCATGGGGACGTCTCTCAATACGGGGAATGACAGAAATAGGTTGATTCCTGTTAGTTGCGCCTTTAAACAACCCAACAACTCTCAACTGGGGTGCCATGAACAACAAACACAAATTTATCTTCGCCAAAGGGGTGTCAAACATAGACATGCCCACTTCAATGCTGGAAAGCTGCTTGGTGGAGACAGGGGGAACATTGCCGTAAACGTCTAGAACTTCCCAAAGCTCAATTCCAAACACCTGCTTTTCCTTGGGACGCTTCTGTTCAAGTAAGGAATCACTGAAAAGGTCCAAGCCCAAAAAGCGCACCAAGTCCATCCTGAGCACCGAGGAACTCAGCAACCAAAAAGGTTCTGCCGAAACTCCGACCACGGAACTCGGGCAGCGCGAGCCACAGAAACCGAGCGCAAGAGTTCGGTGCCCCGGCTTCGGCAGCTCCCGGCCTGAGTGAGTTCAGGCCATCTTGGACCAATTGCTCCGCTGGACCCAGAAAAAATGCCGCCGAGTTTTCTACGAGCAAGTTGGAGTTCTTGTTTTGTCAGTGCATGATCCGCTTTGATGCCCGGTACATCCGATGCTACTTATATAGACACTTGGGTGCTGTGGTGTTCTGCCGTTTTCTTGTTGCTTTCGTGTGTTGTCTTTGACACGGTTTTTTGTTCGTGATTCTTGTTTGGCCTGTCCCCTGTATCCAGTTGAGGCTTTTTGTTGCAAGATAAAGGAACCTAGCCCTACCAAAATAACGCAGTCAGCTGCCGGACGGTTTCAAGTCTGGGATTTCCTGCCGGGGTCGATCTGCGATACCCTCAGGAGTCCAAAGGTAACCAGGCCAAAAAAACATGACATGAAGTACTATGGACATCATAACAAGTTCCCAGATCGGAAGGCATTGAAATAACCGACCGCTGACCACCAACGCATGGTTTCTGGCAACAGTACATATTCGATCTTAAACTGTAAACATTGGTTCAGGCTTGGTCAAGGAGGGTTGATCTTCAACCATACTTAGTTGGGTTGTTCAAAAACGGTAATCAAGGGATGGACAGTATCTGTGGGCTCCGAAACGTGCGCTTGGGGCTTGGTAATATTTAGGCTTGGAGCAATCCTGACATTTTTCCAACGGACGGGCCAAAGGAAAACACGCGCAAGACAAGTTCTGATCACTCTGGAGACGGGATCCTGATTTTGTGTTTGAGGCAAACATCGGATCACTTCCCAAGGAGCTTGTTCCAAAGTCAATCCTTCTGGAAGAAGTCGCCGACTCAGGTTTCCTGTTGGGGAAATAGATGGTGCTGATCAATGATCTTTAACAAACTGAAACCTGTCCCATCGACTTTCAATCAAACTGACCCTTGCTCCAAATGCTTGGAGCATGAATTTCCTTTTCAGACCGTTCCTGCAAGGACATACAGAACCTTTTAATTAAGGAAAGCACACAAAAGAATCCCGAAACCAACCCGAAAAGCTTCATAGAATCTTCTGATCAAGGGAAATGCGTCTGATCGGAGGATTCCTTTTGCAATGCCCTGAAGTGAGTCGCTCTTTGTTCCTGCATGCTCGCGAGTCGCAAACGAGCAGTCTCAGCGATACCCGACCAACAGAACAATAAATGCGCACGAAGTTCCATTTTGAGCTTGACATTCGCAACTTCCGCAAGTTCACCGCTTGCTTCACTTCGGGTTTTGACCACGGCTGTCTAAGTGAAATTTCTTTTGTGAGGGATTGAGGGTCCCCTTTTTTGCCTGCTTTCATTCGGGAAACCGGAAGGAAAACCGTTTTGTCATCTTGGGGTCCGATTCCTACTAGTATCTGGAGCCTCAAACTCCCCGTAAAAATGGGAATCGCTTCCCATTTTTCTGGCTAGTTCAAGGGATGTCTTTCTTTTTGTTTGGGGGGGGGAGTGTGCAAATCTGAACATGCCTCAAACCATCCAAGGGCCGACCGACTCACTCCTGTGAGCAACATCTAAGGCCGATCCTCTCCTGAGAATTAATCCGAAGCTCTCCCGCCTCGCTCGCCGCGTGGGGGGTTTCGGCTCCGCGGACTCGTAGCCCTCGGGTGGCGGCTCTCCTTTTCTCATCCAGATAGCGGCACATACTCTAGGGGTTCATTCCAGCCATTCTTTTCAACCATCGTTCTTTTCAAAAACCGGCTGTGTTTTCTGGGTTTTGGATGGTTTGCTGAAAAGAAGGATTCCTGGAAAGAATGGGGAAGGTGCCCCTAGAGGTATAAGGAACCCGACGTTCGTGACGTCCCGTAAGGAAAATTAATCCAAAGCAGGAAAAATGTCAATTGGTGGGAGGCTACCCCAAGGTGAAGAATCTGAAACTTAGAGGTAAACGCAATCTCCCCCTAAAAGTATGGGGGATCCGGAGGTCCGAAGAAAAAAAAACAATCATTCGGGTGCATTTAATAGGGGGAAGCGCTTCTCTGGTTACCTACTGTTGTTCCAAAATGGTTTCCACCCCCAAGCCATTGCCCCAGTTCCATGGGATGTACAGCCATGTACATAGCCACCTTCAAAGGCCAGATAACCAGCATCCTTCCGCCGGCAAAGGATGGGTGCAAGTACCTGTAGAGTATATACGGTGGTGACTCGAAGACCTGAGCCTGAGAAAAACCACTTGAACGGTTTGGCCTCCAACAGCTTGGCCTCAAATCTCCTCAAGCAACGGCTTGTGAAAAAAAATGCTGAGCTCTTGTAGGGTTTGGAGCACCATGTTATCTTCAAGGATTCGAATAGAACAATGCTCACTTGGCCAGTGACCAGCCAACAATCAAACAAGTGCACACTTTTCGGGCCGCTACAAGAAAGGGAGAGCCACCAAGGAAACGAGTGCAAAGTGTGTCCACTTCTTTGTGCGGACACTCAACGGAACAATGTCCTTAGGGTTGGGATTTGAATACGGAATTTGTTCTGTGCAGGACGCTTTGTGCGATCGGTTGAACTCACAATCCTGCGGCTTGAGGAGGTTAACCCGAAGCGGAATGGGTAACCCCCCCTCCAAACAAAGTATGCCATACTATGCAAATTCAAAGCGCCCCCCACAACAAAAAGACAGAAAAAGGAAAACATGGGCACTTTATCCAAAGCAAGCCGCTCCCAACAAACTAGATAGTTTCGCCTTTCATGCACCAACATATAACATGGCAACCACCTCCGGTCTCAAGAAGGACAACCAGCATTCCAGCACCCACCCCACCCCACCCCCAAACAAAAACTTGGTCGCTGTAGAAAACACCTTTCTTTACCCAAAAAGTCAAAGTCTAAGAATCCAACCCAACAGCAGTCCAGAAAACGGAAACCCAGGGGTCACTTGTGAGCCCCAGGTTGACATATCCAGGTTCATAGCGACCTCCTCGTCCCCCCCGCCCGCCCCAGGGCCCCGGGCAAGGCTTCGCACCTAAGCAGTTCCGCCCGCAAATTCAAGCCCGACCGGGAACTTTTCCCCTCACACGAGCCACGTCATCAAAACCTGGGTCAGTGACTAGGCCCCAGTAGAGAGGTGAGAATAAGGGTACCCTTGTCATAATGGCTGCCGAATTGTCAATTCTTTGCATTCTGGGTAGGCAAGTGTTCTCCACCCTTACACATACGTATGTAATTTGTGGTTTGCATGCAACACCACAAGACCATGAGTAATTATTCACCGTATCTCAGTTGCAAGCCACATGCAGGGAATTCCCAATCTTGGGAGCACCGGACAAGGTCGGCGTCTTTTCGGCTTTGCCTCTGAATTTTTGTCAATAGGGACTCATGTTTCGGTTAAAAAAGGAAACCTACGCGCCCAAATCGCAGCAGACGGCAGCAGACCAATGAAAGCCACTTCCGAGGTTTTCAGGTTTTGAAGCGCGCGGTGTCATCAGGAACGGTGCCGTTTTGGGAAGTTGCATGGACTATTTGCCCATGGTATCTTTATGGGTCCGTCTTTTTGTTGGGGATCCTCTTTTTCTAACGTAAAGAGAAACCAAACGGCAAACCAGCATTTGGAGGGACCGCGAAAAAAACACGCACCCATGCAGCGGCCAACAGAACTGACAGGGTAAATGTGAGTTTGAATCATACCTGCAGTGTTCGTGGACTCAGAATGTGATACGCCCAGCCAGCGCTTCCAGTTAATTCCAGTTACGTAGGCAACCCTTCGGTATTCTGAGCTTCAGGTGTTGCATGATGGGTTTTGGTAAAAGGCTGAACAACTTGACAGCAGCCCCGATGAGAATCAGCTGAGGTACTAAAATGGTCTACCCAAATCCACGAAAAAGAAATTGAAAAGGCGGCCGCACCAAATTCTGGCTGGGACTGCCCCTTGCTAACCTTCATCCGCCCAGGGTGCTTTGAACAAGCCTGGGAAAGGAGTTTGCAGTGAGACTCGGCGCGACCGGCCTGCCTGCGCTTTGGCACAGGCGAGCCCTTGGGCGTCTCGCCGCCTGCAGACTGAGAGACCCTCATTCTGACCGTGCAGAATTGGTCAAATCCCCTCTTCCTCTGATACCATTCAGATCTATTGAGCCATGTCCGAACCCCTTTTATTCCCTGTTGCTTGACCTCGCTTCCAGGTGGCGATCGACCTCGCTTCCAGCTTCCGGTGTGCGACCAATCCAATCCAAGTTGCTTATGCTTGTGAACTGAAGTTCCAATGGGTGGTGTTGGATGGTGGGGAAACCACCTCGGAAAACCTCCAAACCAATCCAAGCCTTAGCGGGAAGCTGCTTCTACCTTGTCCAAATGCCGATTTATTTTCGCCTGGAGGTCCCGGGAGCTGCCACAAATCCAACTCTTCCAGGCGACTGATGGGCAACCAGCAACATCCATGATGCAAAACCTATAGAGGTAACAATACTTGGCCAATGCCAAACGCGCCATGCATGCGTCATTAGTTTATGATTTGGGTGACATTATGTGCCGTATTTAAATACTCCCTGCCTGCTTCACATATGTTTATATATTTTTTCTCACATGTATCCTCCACAGGGATCGTAACTGGTTGGTACCACGTCTTTGATGGCTCGCGCATCGATCGGCTGATCTCCGATCCGATGGCAGCCTGGGTGGGCCGAGGTGCTCCGGCCCATGCCGGACCTCAGACCCGCGCAGCGGCTGAGAACTCTTGGCTGTGTCCATTTAACCCAACAAATGGATGTGGCGGTGGTGGTCAAAAAGAGTTGGTAACCCCACAATGGCGCAAGCCCTGGTAAATGGAAACAATGGACTAAAACCTGTGGTCCGATTCCTGGTGGTTTAAGTTTCAAAAATACCCATGTCACCTGGGTGTCCAAACAACTTTTGCCAAGTAGATTCTGGGCTGCCCGTTGTCGGCTCCCCCGATCCGAAAGTGACTCACGTTTTGAAAGGCTAAGGGACCGGATGGGAGCCACCCAGGGTACGCTGGTGGCTGTGTCCTCTGTTTAGCAATGGGACGCCTCCGACGAAAAAAGGGGCCCGCTCGCTCTTCCGAAATGGCAATTTCCTTCACTGCCAAAAGACTTGTACCCTTTTCTTTGTGGTTTTCCTCTGTAGGAATGCGACACCCCACATTGGTGGGATTCCTTGTGGTTTTGGTTTAAAACCAACAAAAAGAGTAACCATTGGTGGTCTTCTTTGTGGTTGTCCTTTAAGGTTCCTTTGGAACCACCAATCAAGGTCGGTACCAACTCCAAAAGCGACACGCTGAAATGGAAACCATCATGACCAAAGAAACCGTGATGTACACTCAGAGCCCTGCCCGGTACCCTCGTTCTCCAGTCCCTCTGACAAAAAAGACACCCGAAAAGAACGAGACCTCAGTTGAAGACCCAGTGGGACTTCCTGGGCATGGTCCCTTTGAAAAGCCATCGGCAAACAAGAAGTTTGATCACCCCAAATTGAAGTTGAACCACTTGACTTCCCCCAAAACAGAGACTGTTTTCGTTTCAAAAGAAAGCCCCGACAAAATCGAGGACTGTTGCGAGCCCAATTCATCCTGAGACATTCCAGAAAGTGACTCGTGACGGGTCCCAGCTGAGTTGGACCTGGTTCGAGGAACACTGAACCATCGGGTCACCTCCCGGAGCTCGGGTCCGGGCCCTACAGAAGCCGCGCGCGTCTTGGACCTGACGCCCAAGCTGAGGGCGACCTTCAAGGACTCGAAACTGGCTCTTGGCCCTTCGGTCTTGGCCGTTTGAAGACATGGTCCTCCCATTATTTGGTCCACAAACTGGGGAAGTGAGAAAACATGAACTAAGGGCTCATGAATATCATCCCGCTTTTGTGTTTGAATATTGCAGAGTTCAAGTTCCTCCCTTGTCTCTTGCAAAAAGATCAACTGGATATGTAGCGCGACCCTCATTGATGTGCATTGAATTTTGGACTTGCAAACCCGCGGATAGGGTCGGACCGCATGGGATCTTCCTCCCAGTTTGGACCCCCACACATGTCCTCCTCAGAAGGAAAAAAACGTGTGGAAGACGAAGTCCCCCCTCTGGGCTCGTTTCGACGTGGAGCCATCTGCACCCTGATATGACTTTTTCCGAGCCAAAACATCGGAACCCACCCAAAAAGATGGGTTGGCCCGCCTCAAGTTTCAGGCGAGTGCCTGGGGGCATGAAGGAGACTTTTGGGTGTGACTCTGCCGCGGCAAAGGCTCTGCCAAGAGCAGGGAATGTTGGCACAAATTTGAGCGCCCAACACCCATTTGAGCTTTCACCAAGACGGTACGGCTAGCTCGGACTGGACTGTACCCCCTGTAAAACCAGAACGACCCGCCTAGTATTCTAGGGCTAACTTCTCCATTCTTTCCAGGGATTTTTCTTTCTAGAAAACCGCAAAAAAAATCTGGGGACATGGATCCGGCTTTTGAAACGAACGATGGCTGAAAAGAATGGACAAGGAATCGGAATCAACCCCTAGTATGGCCGGGAAGTGCCTGTGTCATTCTTCGTCAAGGCGTTCGTAAGCCCCGAGCTGAGGCGGACAGGAGGTGCCGCGATTCAAGCCGCTCGGTGTTCGTGGCCTCAAGGAGCGGCGCAGAGAGAAACCGGGGACAACTAGGTCCTCCAGTGGAGAGGTTACAAAAAATAAGGGTACCCACTTTTTTCTGTTTTGTCTATTTTAGTAGGGGAACCCTCCCCCAAAAGAGTAAAAGGGCACTACTTGGGGACCTAGACCATTAACGACACAACAACATTTCGCCAGATCCCCTGCCGAAAGTGGATCTAACAATGCCACATCTCTTTTAAAACCTTTGGGGATACTCCCCCGGCCTAAAGTGGCGGAAACTGCCGCATCCCTTTATGAAACAAATCGCGCGACTCCCCCCGGATCCCCTAAGACTGCGCAACTGTTGATGGTTCAGTGCAAACCACCACCTCCCGTACCAAAAAAAAGGAGAGAAACACAAAGAACAGCCGAGGAGCCGGATAGCTGGGAGCCAAGCACATCTTGGCGAGTTTCCGTAGCGCCCCGGGCCAAGGGAGGCCGAGCTCCAAAAGCTCACCACCCGGATAAATGCCCCCCCCTCCACGCACACACACACAGACACACACAGACACCACGAGAAAAGCTCGAAAGTCACTCAAAAAAGCTTAGGAAAGGGTAGACTGTGCCCCGATCCTCTCTGCTTCTCCCGTCGCCAAAGCCAGGCAAACTCGCACTGAACGGAGACACAACCAACACTTGGTAGGAAGCAAATACTCCCCCCTCCAACAAAAACTCGCAAAAGTAAGGAATGCCACATGCACGGGGGCTCCTTCTATTTGCAGTTGGGAAGGCACTGCAACTTTTGCTTCATACCTGCCAGCACGAATCAAGTGTTTCTCCTTTTCAGCGTGTGATAGAAGCTTATCATTGGTTCAGGCCCGGTCACAATGCCAGCAAAGAACTTTTCTCTCTGCCCCGAACCAGGAAAACGTAAATATATGGGGTGTCTTTTAGAAGGGTACCCTTTTTTTCCGTGGCTTCAGAGGCAAATCAACAGGAAGACCGCAATTTGGGGGGGTCCGCTAAAGAAAGACACCACCATGTGTATATATATATATATAACAGGTAATTACCCTAAGGGACCACCAAAGAGCTCGCCCCGTTGGCCTGAGATACCAAAGCAAGGAATCTCCAAACGCAAAAGGAACTTGGAGCGGACTGGCCAAACACGTGCGGGAACCAAGGCTCGCTTTCAGCCCTACCAGCCCGAGAACCATAGCGATGGAGTTTCCCTGGTAAATTGGGCATCCAGTCTAAACCAGTGGGTTACCCATCTATCTCTACCCTCCTTCAGAACATGGAAGCTCCCAGGATTTGTTTGGAAGACTTGGCTCCAGGAAAGGAGGCCTTCTGGGAGCTTCCATGTTAGTCTGAGGGAGGGCAACCAAACCTCCAAACCTCCACCGACGAACCCCGCCCCCTCCGCCCGACCCAACCGGTGATCGCTCGAGGCGCGGGGAGGGAGGCAAAGGGCTCAGCCCCGACTGCCGGGTCGAGCCCCTCCTGTCCCGCAAAGTTTTCCTGCCAAAGGGCGCGGTGGGCGTGGAACGCGTGCGCGAGCCGGTCATGTTGACCCCGGACTGCTAGACCCCGGTTTCTTTTTTTAATGTGGGGCGTCCAACTGCAACTGGTTTTAGTGGGGATTCCACACCCCGAGAATTGACTAACAGGGGTTAATCAATCCGCAGTCGGCATTCATTCATTTTAACCAGGGGTGGGGTATGTGTCCAAGCAAAACCACAAAATTGTTACTTTGAAACCCAGCCGGAAAACAAAGAAAGACAACAAAACAGGTCAGCAAAAACACACCAGGCCAACGCGAGTTCTAAAGTCAGGCCATGAGCAATGAAGCACCTCAAGCGTGTGGCACGAGTTTTCAGCCAACTGCCCCCCACCGATCAGAAAAAACGGCCGCAAACAAGGCGGTTTTGTGTGTGTACCTTTATAACCCCACCCCCAAAAGGGCGCCGACTCCCAAAAACGGGCGTCCTTTGGGTTTTATGAAAAGGCCAAGAAAAACGTTTGGTTTTGCTCACCCAAGGCCACAAATGCTCTAAATCCCTGAAAAGAACCAGATTGAAGTTGTGGTCGATCTTAATCGGGTATAGATTCCTTGGCTGTCGTGCGCAAGCTAGACCTCATTTGCCGCCTTGACATGATGGGGAGAGGCTCATTGCGTACAACCGCGATGCAAAGAGAAACCATGCATCCCCCAGTCAGTGACAAGTGTGGCAAGGGTTCAAATTCAAGGTGTTAACGCCCACTTTGGATCAATCCGGACGGCCATGCTAAGCAGGGTTGGCTCCCCCAGTGGGGAATTGGGAGATCGGGCGGACTCCTCTGCCCGCGCAGAGAAGCTTTCATTTCAGACAAGGTGCCCTGTCCAAAAGAACCTGAATCCAAGACCCCCAACAGATCAGATCTACATTCGCCCCCGCATCCACCCAAGGCCCTTATGTTTTTTATGTTTGGTGTCCAACCTGTCAACCACCAAAAGGAAACTGTTGAATCAGACCCACATGTACGTGGCACCTTGGGCGTGTCCCTATTGGCCAAGCATAAACGAACCTCGCGTTTGTTTCGCAGGAAACATAGCAACTAGCCCGAAAATGAGGTTCGGGTCCAAAAAGAGAGCGCTATTCTATGCCTTCAAAACCGAGCACTTCTCCGGTGGCAAAGCGCGTTGTTCTGGGTGTGCTGGAAGCACTGGCGAGGTGCTCTTTGCTCTTCCAGCAGTCAGCACCTTGGACTCACACCTAGTCGACGCCCATGGGCTGGAGCTCGTCGAAGCTCTTCTTGCGATTGCTTCATACTGCTTGATCTTCGCTTTCAGGCTTGCGCAGGTGGTTATGTCGTTGACGCATGCCCCAGAAAGTTGGTAGTCTCTTCGGAGAAGTGGCAGCGTATGTATATGTATATATGTTATGATAAGGAGGCCGAAATAATTTGAAACAGGCGGCTGAGTACTGTAAGACCACATAGGTCATGTTCATGAGCAATACTGTGCAATTCTTCGGCACTTGTTCGATTTTACCCATCCAATTTAATGTAGCAATAACCAAGCAAACCTCCCTTTCAGTGCGAGAAAAGAGATGCTTTATACCTACTCTACTAGTAACCGATCCTCTGTCTTTTTTGGAGGGTCCCACATAACCCACGCTTCGCAATACCCGATTTGACCTGGCGAGAAAATGTGGGTAAATATGAAGAAGTACAGTACTTGGCGTGTGTTCGGGCTACGGACGTGGCCATAGGTGGCCTTTCGGAAAATCGGCGGGTTCCCCTGGAAAATGGGCAACAAACCCCGTCTAAACCAGTGGAACTGGTTTAGAAGTTTAGATGTATAACTCACTTGCCCAAAGGACCTGTTTATAAAAGGTTAACCAGGCCAACAAAAAAAACCAAAAGGTCAAAAGGTCAGCCTTGAACAACTGAGATAACCTAAAAAAAGGACGTCTTCCATACGGAAGCCGGCAGAAGCGGTCAGCCGATCGGTGGATTGGTCCTAAGGAGCGTCAGCTGCCCGTCCATAAGCTTCGATGGAGCGGACTGCGTCGTGGCGCCGAAGACGCCTTCGAATCAACGGATGGGCGCTGGAACTGCAGAGAGAGAGAGAGAGAAAGCTGCCTGGTGGAAAGGGGAAAAAGAGGGAAAACCCATAGATTTTGTCCTACCAGGGAAAATGAAAGAAAACCCATAGATTTTGTCATCTAGGACCCTACACCCAGAAACATAAACCCTGAATCATAGAGTTTGTCTTGAAAGGGAAAAAGGAAGGGACAAAAACACATTCATTATAGGTTTTGTCATCTGCAACCTGGCCACGGGGGTGTCGGTTTGAAGACATGACTCGGTTGCTTTCTGCTCCCCTGCTAAAAACATAGCTCTTAGGGGTTTACTGGAAAACCCGTTAGTTGGCAAAAAGTTGAAGTCCGAACATCCAAGCAACATGCACCAAAAATGACACTTGTTCCAAGCCAATCGGTGAATCGTGGCGTTAGTTTCTGCATCAATCCTTAGCTTGCTTTCAAGCTATGTCAGGTTGCTATGTCGTGAATCATGATGACCCCTATCTATTCACCCCAGTTTATTCATAGGGGGTGTCCAACTGGGTTTAGTGAGGAATCACATTTTGGAGGGGCCCCACCCCCCTACTCCAGTTGACTGGGTCTTAATTCACATGAGGTCAACATTACCCGAAACATGATTAGAGCTAGGCCCAGTTGTAGAATGTGTACCTTATTGTTTGCTTCACTTTGAGTCACTGGTGAAATGTCAATGTATCCTAAGTCTACACCAGGGGTCAACATTAACATGGGTTTACTACTACGGCTTATTGACATGGGGTTTATTACCACCCCCGAATATGGGTTTCATGAGAAGTTCGAGGTTCCCGGAAGTCGCAAATCGTGCCCGAGGTCTAGCTCCAGAAACTCGATCCCGGAGATTCGGAGTTTATTTTGGTGAACCAAGCCCAAAAAAAGGGTGTCCAAAGATACGTATACCGCTGGTGGTGAGCCCAAAAAAAGGTGTCCAAAGATACGTATAGCATATACCCATAGATCACCAAAGGAAGCCGCCCAATGAAAACAGATGAAAGGCGGGAATCCCTCCAAATGGGTATGGCTCAAAAACCCGGAATTCCAAAGTGGGTTGCCCTGGTAAGTGGAAACATGGTTCCCAACACCTGCGGTTTGCCCTAGCTCTTGAAAATTTTGAGCCACTGCCAAATGGGTCACTTCTTCTGCACATCATAATTAGTACCCGCATGGAGCCTTCGGGATTCTACCTTTTTCCCGGCATCCCGCTGACCAAACCAGCAATCGCAGACTTGATTACACATGCCGGGAACCTGCCTACAGATGTGAATCTTTTGAGGTGGCTCCCCATGTGAAATTCACCGCATATTCACCGCAACAACAATTTGCAGGACAGACCTGTGGGTGTGTTCGAACATTGGACACCCCAAACATGGTGAGTTTCCCTTGTGGTTCCCTTTGTTCACCCACCCCAAAACGGGTACCAGCTCTAAACCAACGCGACACAGATGAAGCAAAACTCAGAACGAGAGCCGCCAAAATCTTCCCATCTTTCAGACACACAAATTGGGACCCGCTCTTCGCTCACGGGAACAAGCACGCCCAAAGTGATTCACCAACTAACAAGGGAGCAACAGTGGGTCCAATTGGACCCCGGGCGCTATCAAAGAAACCAAGAGGGTTCACCCCTCGGCAGGGGGTTTCCCAATGAGCACGGCTTGAAATCCATGGCAACCTGGACACCATGGATGCCCGAGGGTGACCTTTGTTTGGTTCAAGAAAATCCCGCACAACCACATGTCTGGCTTCCTGAATGGATTGGCAAAAAGTTCATGTTGTTTGTTCACCACAACAAACAGTCTTCAAAACAAGTTCAAGGTCCAGGAACTCGGGAAGTGAGACAGTTAACCCAACACAGAGAACCATTGGCCAGCAATTCCCTTTCGGGGGGGCATTCTCCAGTTGCTCAGTGACCCTGATAGAAAACGGGGCCATTTCTCCTCGGGCCCAGAACCCTGCTTGGAAAACTGACAAGGGCTGTGGAACATGCAATCCACTTCTGTGATACAACAACAAAGGGCCTCCAAAAGACTAACCCCCCCACCAAAAAAAAAAATGGGGGTTCCCTAAAGTTCACAGAAGCCGTTGGATCAACCCCAACTGATCAACCACCACCCTGACAAAGCCTCCCTCGGCCCGCCGCCGCCGCGCTGCTTCGCGCTGCGTCCGAGGGGCTTTTGGTTGGGGAGGCGCCCGGCGACCCATGCGCGGTGCTGGCGAAGGGCCTCCGCCAGCGAGAGTGGAGTGGGGCACCACCATTTGCGGTGGTTGGGCATACGCCCCCATCCAACGTGGAACAAACCCATATGGCTGTGGCTCAAAAAACCGGAATTCCAAAATGGGTTGCCCTGGTAAGTGGAAACATGGACCAAAACCTGCGGTTTGCCCCTCCTGTTTAATTTTGAGCCACAGCCATATGCAGTGGTCAAAGGAGCAGTTCCTTTACTTGGGAGTTTGGGAGGAATGGTCATCCTCATAGGATCCTTGATCATAGCCTCCTGTCCTCTACCGCCATGGAACCTGACGAAGTGAGGGGTCCTTGAAGACGTGTTTCCTTTACAATGGACGCAATGCATCCCCAGTGCTTGCAGGTGCCATCCACAAAAGGTAGCCCTTTCGGTTTGGTGACTTACAGCCAGTTTGGGGAAAACTGGACAACACCTAAGCGAAACTTGGCGGGGAAAACAGTGAAACATGCTGTGGAGAGAATAGAGAGAGAGAGAGAAGGGCGGAGAGAGGGAGACAGAGAGAGAGAGAGAGGGAGAGAGAGAGAGGGAGAGAGAGAGACAAAGACAGAAACAGAGACAAAGACCGAGACAAAGAGAACAAGAAGAGAGAACAAAAGAGAGAGAGAGAGAGAGTAGAAAAAAGAGCGAGAGGGGGAGAAAGAAAAAGGAAACAAGGGGGAAAGACAGGGACACACCTGCCTTCCCGTCTGTCTGTCTGTCTGTCCGTCCGTCTGGCTGTCTGTGTCCTTCTGTCTCTGTCTGTCTCTGGCTGTCTGTATGTCTCTCTGTCTGTCTCTCTCTGTCCGTTTGTTTATGTCCATCTGTCTAAATGTCTGTCCTGTCGGACTGTGCGTCTGTGTTTGTTGCTTCCATGGCTCTTAGTTGGCTGGTCCGTCGGTCGGTCGGTCGGTCGGTCGGTCGGTCGGTCGGTCGGTCGGTCGGTCGGTTGGTTGGTGGCACATGCATGGATGGGTGGAAGGTTGGGTGGCCGGTGTTGTGTTTGTGTGCGTGTGCCTGTCTAGTTTTGGTTGCCTTTGCCTGTGTCTCTGTTAAACTGTGTGTTTGCTTGTCTCTGTGTCTTGGAATCTTTGTAATGTGTGTGTGTGATTGCTGTGGTGTGTGTGTGTGTGTTTGGTGTGCGTGCGTATGCGTGTCTGCGTGTGCGTGTGCGTGTGCGTGTGCGTGTGCGTGTGCGTGTGCGTGTGCGTGTGCGTGTGCGTGTGCGTGTGCGTGTGCGTGTGCGTGTGCGTGTGCGTGTGCGTGTGCGTGTGCGTGTGCGTGTGCGTGTGCGTGTGCGTGTGCGTGTGCGTGTGCGTGTGCGTGTGCGTGTGCGTGTGCGTGTGCGTGTGCGTGTGCGTGTGCGTGTGCGTGTGCGTGTGCGTGTGCGTGTGCGGTGTGTGTGTGTGTGTGTGTGTGTGTGTGTGTGTGTGTGTGTGTGTGTGTGTGTGTGTGTGTGTGTGTGTGTGTGTGTGTGTGTGTGTGTGTGTGTGTGTGTGTGTGTGTGTGTGTGTGTGTGTGTGTGTGTGTGTGTGTGTGTGTGTGTGTGTGTGTGTGTGTGTGTGTGTGTGTGTGTGTGTGTCTGTGTGTGTCTGTGTGTGTGTGTGTGTGTGTGCCTGCGTTTGACATGGTGTTTGCAATGAAAATTCAGTGTGTTACAGCAAGAAAGCGAGCAAGCCAGCGAGCAAGCAAGCAAGCAAACACATGCAGGCAGGCAGGCAGGCAGGCAGGCAGGCAGGCAGGCAGGCAGGCAGGCAGGCAGGCAGGCAGGCAGGCAGGCAGGCAGGCAGGCAGGCAGGCAGGCAGGCAAACCAAACAGGTCAAACACTTACATGGCACAAACACACCCACACATGATAAACATGCCATGGTCCAAAGCCCTGCTTGCCCGAGCTTCAGGGACATGTTCAAGCTTCACAGCTTCCTTGATGTTTTCGTAGTTCTTATCCTGCATGCTACCAAAACAAAAGGGGCCGAACAATTGCTAGCCGACAATTCCCATCTCACTCACATCGGGTTACCCCACAACCCTTGCAATGACTAACACTCTGATATACAAATATGTATAGTACATCTCAAACATATACAAACATATATAAATATATAATCTGTATGCTGTACCCACTTGGGCATGTCTTAAAAAAGCGCGCACCCCGCCCATAATCGGTGGTTGTCCCTGGTTGGTTTCCCTTTCAACCACCCACGAAACTCTGCTCAGTCCACCAGCCGCTTGCGCCAGTTCTATGGACGAGTGGCACCGGAGAGGCGTTCATGGCGTTGCCATACTAAGCAAAGGAGAGAAACGTTCCCTCCGTTTCTGTGCTGAAGGTCTGGAGGAAGCACCAATGGCCTAAGGTGAAAGCCAACAAAAAAACGCTGCCCTCATGTTGGAAGTCGGAGGCTTAAAAAACGAAACTTGCTGCCCATCCGTTGGGCTTGCACGGCTGAGGAAGGAACAGCGGTGCCCCTAAGGCTCCAACTGGGGTTTTGGGTTTTGGGACGTGCACAAAAGAATCCGTTCAGCAGGCAAACAAAAACGATGAAACGACTTTGGTACGATTTGGCAGAGGCCTTCTTTAGGACTTTGGGTCAGCGAAAAAACTGAAAAAAACACTCTATTCAGGCTGGGGCATGAGAGGGGATTGCACACTTGGGCCCAATTTTGCTCTGAAAGCCAGGGGCACAGCAGTTCTTTCCCGCGAAAAGTGTCATGTAGCTGTCGGGATGGAACGGTGCCCTGGAAAAGCTGGGAGCCAGGGCGGCAGACGACGGACTTTTTGGCGGGATCGATAGACAAAAAATGATTCAAACTGACTTGGAGTCCCCAAAATGGTGATTGGCCCACCTGGACCCTCAAACTACCCATGTGGACATCACCAACCATGAGTTTTTGGTTGGCAATCGCTCACTCGTCTTCGGGTAGTTTGCGGTTTTAGGCCAACGGTCGGCAATGAGGTGACGCATTTGACCTAAGGTCCGACTGCGCTCGGTTTCGTGGTCCGAAAAAGGGCCACCCGAAACCCCTGTCCTCGAAAAAGGGACGCGGAGTCAAGCTCCGGGATTTCCGAAAAAGTGAGGGGGGGGGGGGGGGGGGCAGGATGCAAAGGTGACCATTCCTGGACGTTGAAGCATATGTTCTTATGGGGATCCCAAAGGATTCATTCCCAACAAACGTCCTAAGCAAGTTCAACAGCTTCCCAAAACTGAGATTTATCCCAAGCCGACTATAGCGACGAGTTACTTTGACCCTTTGAATTTACATGGTACCCTAGTTGCCTACCACGGTGACTATAGAAAACCACTGAGCTTCACCAAAACGCACGCCAAAACCAGCTCCTCAAGAAGCATGGAGCTTCACCAAAAGCTATGGGAAATGGCTGGTGCCTAAAATGCCCATGAGAGATCTGCAAACAGTCCCCTGCATAAGTTGTGTCTCTTAAACCAACATGTCCACTATCACCTCACCTACGTTTGCCAGCATGCTCCTAGGGTTCTGAGAAATTCCGGTGGAAGGATGCACAGCCCTTTGGGCCACCCCCTTTGGGCCCAAAAACCGTCAAGGCAGACGAAAGGAAGCCGTCAACTTGGGGACTCCTCAACTCGTTTTTTTTTTTTTTTAACCTTCTGCTTTCCCTTCACCCGAGCCCTTTTCCAGTCTGGGAGTTCATGTTGTGTCCGCCAAAATGTCTTTATCTAACTCCTTGGTAGCTGAATAGCTCCCTCTTTGGAAAGCAAATCTGGATACCCCTAGCTCCTTGGCTCCACTCCAAGCACCAGACGTTTGGGGAAATGGGAAATGGGATGCCCCATGCTTTTTGCCATGAGTGGAAACATTGGAGTGGGAGAGGTGCCCTCTTCAATGGTTGCTTTGAGAATGGCATGACGACTTTTTTGGTGCTGTTTGTTCCAGGCCACATATGAAGCGTCACAAAAAGAAAAAAGCCACGTGACGTGCTCGGCTTCTCTTGTTTCTTTCAGTGGCCCCTGGCGCAAAAAAGGTACAGGGCTGGCGTTTTTTGGCCGCCACTGGCCTGGGAAACTAGTTGTTCAACTCGCGGCAGAACCCAGTCTTCAATTCCTGGAACCCATCACTGTAGCTTTTCCATGGGAAGTCAACATGATCCCTGTCCCACTTGCAACTGCCACTAGAGCACTTCGGCAACCAAGTAAAACCCAACACGCCAGCTGCACTTCTATGTTGGCTTAAAACGTTTTTAGCAGGAACACAAAAGCTTCAAGTTGTACTCGCCAAAGGTCAAAGTGACAATTTGCCAACAGCCCAGGATCCTTAAGGGCGCTTCGTTCAACACTTGATGGGAATTCGAAGTGTAAGGTTGAAAACCGAAACCAAGCTTGGCATCTGTTTGAGCGAGCTTTTATGATTCAAAACGCCACACAAAACTCCACTGCCCTGGCACAAGGAAAATTCACATCAGTGGTAATTGGGCTTGTATTTGTTTGAGGTACCGGGTACCCCAAAAGAGGGGTGGTCTTCCTTTTGTTTTCAACTCCTCCGTTTTCAAGGTAACTCGGCTTGCTAGGCTTGCGGATTGACATCCAGGAACCGAGCTCCGAGCTCCGAACACAGGAGAATGATTCGGTGCTTTTGGGTGACCTGTGGGTTCGAACAAAAGGGCTTGCTTCGGAAGGACGTTGTCCAGTGCAATGGGAACATGCTTCACCTAGAACCCGTCCGAACGTTTTTTGTCCTCCAGAGGTCATCGCATCGCAAACACCCGCGCCGGCGTTGTTTTTCCGAAACCCGCTGTCAAGATGTCGTGTCCGACCGCCGAGCCTCTTCTCTCATTGGAAACCCAGAGGTAGTTGGGCGGCATGCTCCCGGGGTGCTCCCCAAATGGTGCCTGAAAAACCTACCCCAAAAATACAAAAAAAAAAACTGGTGCTCCCCACTTCTGCCAAACAAAAAGTCGCCACAATAACAAGACGCAACCATTTCCGCGACACAATCGCTCTGGAGGCACCGTACACATTTCTGTCCTTCCCGAATATGCTGGAGCTCCATTGGCTCCAAGTGATCCAAGCAACTAAACTGTTTGGTAGGGAAACAAACAGTTTGTTCATCTGGGCTGCCCTCAGATCCGCCGCTAAAAGTGAATATATTTTAGTGGGTCAAATGGAAACTACCACCGAACACTAAAAGGCTAGGGGATGGCTGGGAGCCACCAAGTTTGGCAGGGAAACAAACGTTTGTTCAAATACGCAGGTCAAACTGTGACTTCCGACCAAATGGAACAAATCCCTAGGGATTGGAAGATGAGCAAATCCAAGCAGAAGTGAACTACCCTCCCTTCTAACATGGACGTGCACAGACCTCTGCGGAAAGACTACTTTCCTCGTGGACAGGGGGGTTGTGCACTTCCATCTTAGTTGGTGGGAGGGTAATCCCTACAGGTTAAAAGAAAGCTCGGATCAAAGAGCTAACGACTGATATCCATCTAACCAAATCTCCCCGTTCGCATACCGCCCAAGCCAGCTTATCCTGGGCTGGTCGCGTGGCAGGCTGCAAAATGTGGCCAGGGGCCCCCGAACCCAAACGACACCACGTGGCTCACTGTACCCGAGTGCGACCCGTTTGTGAGTGAACTCCCCTGGGATGGAAAATCACATGAAAACAAAGGGGGGTATTATCACCACCATTGACCCTAATTCGGGTCCTTGCCATTCTTTTACTGGGGGCAAGGAATTCCAGGGAACAGAGCATGCCCAGCAACTAGCAACACTTGTAATTCTTACCCCTTAAAACTCCAAGCCCTGGGGAAGTTAATCTTTTGCAGACATATAGCCCATGTTACCCAAAAAGTTGAAAAGTTGTGCTTTTAAGAGGCCCTTTTGCTCTCCGATCGTTCCCATTGTTCACTGATCGACTCGTCGCAAGCCACCTTTCGGATCGCATTTTTTTTGGGGGGGGGCTTCCATGAGCCCTGGGAAGATCTCCCAGCCCCGTCCCATGATTCTGGGTGCTCCGAATAAAAGAGCTGGGGCATTCACCGCGGGTAAGGCCACTTTTTGCGTGAAAGGCAAGAACCTTTTGGGGGATTTTATCTTTGAGAATCTGGGTGTGGCTCAAAATTAAACAGGAGGGGCAAACCGCAGGTGTTGGTCCATGTTTCCACTTACCGATCGGGCAACCCATTTTGGAATTCCGGTTTTTTGAGCCACAGCCATCTTGCAAATACCCCAGTCCACCAATCACCAGTACCGTATCACCGTCAAAAGTCACATGAATTTGGCCCCAAGAACACCAAGACGACAAGAACCTTTTTACGGAGAGGTGATGCCCCGAACTCATGCAGGTGATGGTTTAAGGAAATTTTAATGAACCCACGAGTTTCCGGCCCCATGGGATTTGAGTTGCTGCTGACCCCAGATGAAGAAACTCCAGTTATGAAGACGGGTTTCTTACCTGGATTAGAGGAATCTTTACTAAAGACACCCCCGCCGATTCTTTCATAGATTGGGGAGGGGGAGTTGTTAACTTCCATTTGCTTGAGCCCCTTGGAACAAGTGAGAACATATGTCCAGTAGTGATAGACTCCCTTTAAAACACTGGGAAAATAAAACATTACATTCTTAAGCAAATGGATGTTCGTTTCTGCATTTGTTTTTCAATAACTCCAAAGTCTGAACTAAGGGATCTCCAAGCCAAGCGCATCGTTACCATGAGCTCGAATCGGTGCGCTCGCCATAAATTCTGCAGATGTCATCAGGGGCAGAGACACTTCTGGACTGTGTCCATCCAGGGACCCCTAGCCAGAGCCAAAAGCCGCGATTCGACCCTCACTGGCTCAATCGCCTTCGGGCGGAGAACAAAGAAAAACACAAAAAACAAAAACGGCGGCGACGGCGCCGCGGGTTAACAAAAAGGGCCGGCTCGTCGTTTGAGGGTACCCTAACTTTTTTGTGGATTTCAAGGGAAGCCAGAAGCAAGCCACCCATGCCGGCGGGCCCAAACACGGCGTACCCAAATTGACCAGGCACGAGTCCTGCTTGTAAACGAACCCAACGCACACTAAAACGGGTAGGACCCCAAGAAAATGCAAACCCGTCTGCGCAAAGGTACGAAATCATGCACACGCTGCACCAAAACAAGCTCACTGGATCTTGATCATTGCTTGTCGCTACTTTCGCATCGGCGAAGTCATGAAGGAATTTGCCCGGACAGAGGCCGAGCTAGCTCCGTTGTTTGGCCCCATCTGCAACCCAGTGGTTGAGGCCATATGATTTTTTGGGTTTGAGTCGATCCCTGGGCCCAAAAATGGACTACGGGGCCTTTGACCACAGTTCAAAGCCATGCCGGGGTGGAGCTTCTGGTTGGTTTGGGAAAGCCGAAGCTTGTCTTTGCCGGGGTCCACACAAATCCCATTTTGACACATACCCAGTCATGGGGAACCCCTTGCCTTCAAACCCTATGGGACCTCTATTCATGGAAGTTGGCAAAACCGCTGCAAAAGTGTGGTACCCACCAACTGACATGGGACCCACTGCAAGGTCCTTTCCAGGACCCAGCCAAGCTCCAAGATAGCGGGAGGGGAACCTTTCAACACCTTCTTGCTGGTTCTTAGTACAAAATGAGGGACTGACCTAGCCATTCCTTGTGGTTCCTAACCAAATGATCATTCCATAAACTAACTTTTGATTTCCGGAAAACATGCACTGTTTTGGCCACTTCCGCAATCAAGATGTCTGTTTCAGAGCACAAGCGCTTGGTCAGCTACCTGAGCTTGGCTTCGTCTCCGGCCGCCGGGTGGCCCGAACAAAAACGCTGACAAAAACGGGGTCACCTCGCAAAAGCCCAGGTGTCCCACCAAACGCCGCGATATGGTCGTCGAATGCCGAATCAGCCTTTTCGCCAAATGGGGTCCACACACACAAAAAAAAAAAAAAAACAAGCACCATTGTTGAAAAGGTCAAGCCTAAAAGTGCCTGAGCTCCTGTCCCCCCGCCAACAAAAACAAAAACAAATATCATCCGAGGATTGAGCTCCTGTCAGCCCCCCGCCCTCAAAAACAAACAAACCAACCTCCTTGGATGGTAACTATTACCCCCCATGGATTGCACATATATCACCACCCCCCCATGGATAATTAACTAGGTCCTCCAGTAGAGAGGTTAGAATAAGGCGACCTATTTTAGCAGGGGGTTTTCCCTCCCCACCAAAAAAGAAACGCTAAAAAAGGGCACCAATTGCTGGGGCACCTGCCGCGTTTTCCGCTCTTTCGCCCTCCCTTTTACTCGTTACCCAACCCCCCACCCGGCGCCTCAGACCAGCTTCGTGGCGATGATCTTCTCCTCCCCGCAAGCGCTCTGCACGATGGCGTAGACCTAACTCCCGCCGCGGCGCCCCGGGGCCCCGGGGCCCCGGGCAAGGTGGCCCGGGGGCAACGAATTGGAGCGGTTGAAACGGGTTGCTGGTGGTTTGGGCCACAGGCTTGAACGAAAAGACCAAGTAGGTTGGTTTAACAGGTTGGTGGATTGAACGAAAAACACAAAATAGGAAGTTGTTTTAACATGTTGGTGGCTTGAACCACTGCTTAAACGAAAAACTATTCGAAAAAGAGGAGGTCGGTTGGAACGAGTGGGTTTTGTTCCCGTTTAAGAAGTGGTGGTGCCCTTGCTGTACCCTGGCACACGCGAACATCCAATCAACTTGCTTGTTCGTCCACCGCCAAAACCTCAACCTGGTAGCTTCCAATGGAGTTGCTACCCTGACTTGTGTGAAGGCAAACCCCCAAATGACAAACCCTTGCGCCGACTTGGGGGTCCAACCATAAAAAGGACCCGCCCATTTGGGGATCCAACCAAAGAGACCCCAACACCCAGTGCATTTGAAGATCTAGAAATCTCGGAGAACCATCCAATCGGTAACGCAAGAGTGGCACTTCGACCCCACAGGAAGCCCTCCATTCTTGGACCCCCATTTCTGTAACAGAAATTCTTTGAGCCCTGAATCCGACACTTTACTTCCGGTCTACAAACCCGAGGTTGAACATCACGTAATCCCCCAGAGGTGTCTTTCCAAGTCACAAAGGGCTGCCTTCATCCATAAGGGAACTCCAGCATCGAATTTGTTGGAGTTGCAACCACTAAAACGGTCTTTCGGACATGGGATTCTGGTCGTCACAGGGTACAATCCAACATGTGAGTCTCTATGCAGCCATGGGAATTGAAAACAAGTCTCCAAATTGATACCCGGGTGCGACTAATGCAACTGTGCCTGTTAAAAATGGATGGCCTCGCATTTGGCTTCAACCGACCCCCAATGAGACAGAGAGAGAGCGAGAGAGAGAGAGACACACGGCCATCGCTAGACCAGCCAACGTTGGGTTTTGTCTGGCAGCCATGGAGCTATATCCTGGCACTTGGGGCCCTCTCTGAGGCGATATTCATGAGTCCCATTTGGGGGGAGGGAATGGCAGCGAGTTTTTAACGGGGAACACCCTCCCAAATTGTTGGAGGGCATAAATCGCGACCCAACATGATGTCCAAAGGGTACCACTTAAAGATCCATGTGTTGTTTGAAACTAGGGACCCCGTATATACCTATGTTTGGTATATAAGCAATGATTGGGTTTGTCTCAAAACAGGGGACCATTCCACCCAAAAAACACTCACACAAAACGGTATCCTTGTGTATCCTTTTGTTTCCCTTCAAAACCATCCAAAAGAGGTACCGTGGATTTCCGGGCAAAAACGGACACGGATTGACGACCTAACACAAAACAACCAAACCAGAGTCCAAAAAAAAGAGAAAGGAAGTTCTGAACTTGATGGCGTTTAACGGAAAAACATCCCCAGAGGAGCTGACTTGGACGGGAAATCTTTTCCATCCAAAGCAATGGAATTTGGGGGCACCATCGGCCGGGAGACTCATGCCAGCAACCTTTGCAATGCAGAGTGATTCTCCCGCCACACTTGTACAAAACACATTGTCGTTGAATCTGGGCTTGCCAAAAGGGTGGGTGGACACTACAACTTCGCGACATGGCCATGGTACCGTTTTGGGATAGATGCACCACCCATGTTAGTCTAATTTAGTGGGGATTGGGATGTTTATTGGGGCACGGGGTTTTGACCCATGGCCACATGGAAACAAATGGGGGGTGGGGAATCCCGCATGATAGATACTTTCCACCAAAAAAACATGGGTACTTGGTACTTGTAACTCTGCACCTGTATCCCTATTGAGGGGTCCATGACTCTGAAAACGCGACATATGATGGGTGTGCGTGCCTGTTGTGTGTTGTGTGTTGTGGTTTCGTTTGCGTGGGGCGAGATGATTACGTACAGGCCATGGCTTCAAGTGGTACAATACGCCAGAACTTCGCTCTAATTTAGGCCCTCAACACTTCGATACAACTTCCGAATTTCACTCCTGATTTACCATGACACTCCCCAACAAGGTTCCTTTGAACCAGCTCAGTTTCCTCTGGGACGAACAAATTCACCCTAAGGAATGACGAATAGCAGGTTTGATTGGGGATAGGGGGAAATGGGAAGCTTGCAAGTTTACTTCCGCATGTCAACAAGGGCCAAAGTGGTGTTTAAACACACCTTTGGGCTGGGAAATGTCCTTTTTACTATGTACCCTTTCATGGGAGATGTTAAAAACCCACGATACAGGCGAGATGTCCAAAACCCAAAGTGGTCGAGATGCTCTTTCATTGTCTCTTTTTCAGGGCCGGCTGGAAGAAAAGGGAAACAGGCCAGACGTCTAGTGCAGCCAAGCTGACCGCCTTGTCTCCTGATCGAATTCGATTCGGCGATGTCCCAAGTTGGGGTCCCGACAAATCAAAGGGACTGTAGGCGCCAAGGTCTGTAATGTTAACCCCGGATTAATAAGCCATGGTTGATTGAATAGGGGGGTGTCCAATTCCTTTTAGTGGGGATTCATCACTTTTGGAGGGGTCTTCACCCCCCTAATGGTGGGACGGGTGTATTTATCCTGGGTCAACATTATAGTCCTTGCCCTATTCTCCACAAAACAGACACAGGTCGCACCCTGAAATGGGCCTGGAATGGGGTGAAAGGCCGCGAATGCTGTATCTGGGCTTGGACGAAACGAAGGGCCCCAAGTCCGTCCATTTTTCTGAGAGGTGGTTTGCATGAGATGCCGAATTGGGTGAGTTTGGCAACTCGTGCTTGTTCCGTCAGAACCCCATCTACTTGCAAAGGTTGGAGGCCCCCAACGGGTTTTGCGCAGCTTAACAAGAGGCAATCCATCAATGAATCAACTTGCTACCCGCGAAACGTCAAGCCACATGCGGATAGTGCGATTGGCGGACTTAAAACAACGAGTCGTCCAATCATTGAATTGTACCCTTGTGAACCGGTGATATTAGGAAGTAGATGTCGCGGTTTTCAAGGCGCCTTCAGGAGTCTTCGAGGATATCGCTCGTGTTATCCCCTCGAAACAAGATGTGGCCAGTAGACCGTGACACCCTCTGTGTTCGGCCAACATGCACAATCTCCGAAAGCCCTTTGCGAGTTTTGTCACCCGACACATGCGAAGCGACATGAGCACATCTCTAAATGAGTGACATAGACCCCCCACTAAGAGGTGCCAGAGTTCTTTTGCATTGCATTCATTTTCCACCCGTTTTTGAGGGCATTTTGGCCTCAAAAGAAACAGCCATCTTTTCGGAGCAAACCTCATGCAACGTCCATTCAGTAAAAAACCCGTTCTATGGGGTTTCAGGAATGGTCCCAACCCGAACCTTTGAATCTTGGGATTGCGGGGGATGTTCAACTGAAAGCCTTGGAGAAGCCGATGGCAACAGGCCAAAGCTCACCTTGTCCCTTGTGATGTTTTCAGGGTCAACACGGGTACTAAGAAGTTACTCGGGGGGGGTAAGGAAGAAACCACAAAATCCTAGGGGTAGTCAAATGCAGGCTTTTGCGAATTCGTGGCTTGCATTCCTGCAGGGTTTGTTGAAGGGATCCCAATATATCTGCAATGTGGCTGTGGATCAAAAATAGGGGCCCAAAATGGAACCCTGGTAAATGGAAAAGTAGACTAAAACCTGCGTAACCCTGGGTCTTTATTTTTGAGCCACACCCATGTGTTTTCACAATCTAAATATTGTAACTCCGAACCCCGAAGCAAGAATTGGATCCTGAAATTGAGGACCCGTACCTAGAGTCTCCAGAACCCTTAAACAATGGGTCCATGACCCCTTAATTTTGGGTAATTAGAAATGACCCCAGTTTTTAAGGGTCATCACGCCTTCCCAAAAATCGGCCATCGAATCGGAGCCGCCTTTCTCCAACTCGGTGAGGAGGTCCTTAACCACCTTGGAATCCTGAGGAGCCGATAGAAAAAAGTTGGTACTTCATGAGGATGGGCTTTTTGGTTGGGGAAAAAGGGGTCGTTCAGTACCTCCTCAGAAGGGACCCTGGGACCCTTTGCGACTTTGGGCGTGGACAAAGACCAAAGAAACCAGTGGCCGGCGTCATTTGTGCCTTGGATTTGGCGGTTCGGAGGTTAGGCGATGTATAAACCAAAAGGACATGGAAACCATTTGCGGGGAATCCGCCAAAACAAAAAAGTGAACAAAGGGTGACACGCTGTAGAGCTGAACCACTTGTTGCTCCCTAAGTTTTCGATTGCTGGTTTCGGGGTTGGGTGGCTTTGTGCCCACAAGAACCAGGAGCTCAAACCTCCAAACCAATCCAACGTCAAACCAAAGTGACCAGTCGCCGTGAAGCGCACTTGAGGAAAACATACCATTCACAGTACCCGCCAAAGCAGACAGCAACTCGAAGCATTACGTAGCTATGGCGGCTGGCCCGCCATAGCAACGGAAACAGCACGTCGCTTGCCTTAAAGTCCGTGCTTGCTTGGTGGGTGCCCAATCCACTTAACATTACCCGGTGGATCCTGATTTGCCACTATAATAGCTAGCCAGTCATTGTATTTTTGCTTTTAAGTGGTGGTTCCCTCAGGTGGTTACCAACTGTACAGGTAAATGGAACCATTGCGCTAACTTATCCAAGAGTTCCAGCCAAAACATCGTGCCTCACCTGGTGATCCCGAACTGTCAAGAGTCCGTATCTGGTTCTGCGGAAAACACGCGGGGAAAACCAAACAGCAACCCAAAGGAAACACCGCGAAAACTCGGTGTCACAGTATGCCTCAGATTTGCCCAGATTTCCCCTGGGTCAGTTCTATTGGTAATATACATATAAATAAATATAAATAAATATATATATATATATATGTATAATGGGTTGATATATATATATATACAATTGTGGAAACTTCAAAACCGAATTTGGTTACCCGGAAAATATACGCTGAAGGCCCTTGGACCTTTCAAGGGCCTGAAGTCAAGTCACAATCAAAACCGATCTTTATCAAAATGGTCTACCCAAACCGATGCAAAGAACTACCGCACCTAATTCTTGTTTTGACTGTCCCTTACTAATTAACCTTCACTTACCCGTGTTTTGGTTCTGGCTCGGTTGACTTTTGCCTGGTTTCGGACAAGAAAGGAACATCTGTCAAACAGTCCGGAGGTCTATCCCTTTTTTCACGACTAGTTTGTCGCTGAGAAGGGTTCAAGCCTTGGTACATACAGTTGCAAACCCTGTCACATCTGGGTAACCAAACCATAATTCACGAGTCGGGGACCCCAAGTGAGGAATCGTTATGGAAACCAGGACGCCGCAAACAAAAGCCACCTTCATCACCGGAAAATCTAATCGTACCCCCAGTGAACATCCCAATCCCCACTAAAATAGGTTCTAAAATGGGTGGTGAATTCACCTAGCAACCAAACTGGTATCCCATTGGTTTTGACCCACAGCCGTTAACAAAAACAGGGCGCGAGGAATCGTTATAGAAACAACCCCAAACAGAACACCTTCATCACCGGACAATCTCCCGAATCAGAGGGGTATCGCCGGTGAAAAAAAAGAATCGCTCCTCTTCCGTGGGCTCGCCAATCTTCACGAAAGTCGGCAAGTTCAAGTCATCCTGCGCTATGAAAGTGACATGGCTAGCCCTTAGCCAAAAACGGGGAGCCGAGGACCATTTGAGCACTGCCCTTTGACGGATTGCCCTTCCTGCGGCTTGGAAATGTTTGTCTGGCCCCCATGCGTTGTGCGTGTGTGTGTCATTGTCTTGAGGGCACCAACTTTTAGTGTGGTTTAAGGGAAGGCCGTGACGCTTTTGGGAGCCGATAACAAAAACAAAAGAACGCACGCGCCCATGTTGGCTTACCTGGAACCATCCAGAAGCCGCCGAAGCCATGGGAAACCAGTGGCTCGGCGTGGGCAAATGATCCAAAGAACGCCCGTGAGATCCGTAAGGGGGGGGGGGGGGGCATAATGATTAATCAGTTTGGAAATAGTCAATTGCCCAAACAGGCGTGCCGCTTCATGTTGTTTTCTTGTTTTTGTATGTATTGTCTGTAGTGTCATGTGTTTTGTTTTGGGGGGGTACCCAGGGTTCGTGAAAAAAAACAGGGCTCTGCAAAGAATGCAATTTGGCCACTCAAGCACACCTCTTTTGTTTTTTGGAGGGATTAGCGGAACCGTGACAGGGAATTTGAAACCAACAGGAAGGCCGGCGCTTTGGGAATCCCCATTTTTGAGCTTACAATGTGCAAACAGAAGAGCAACACGTTTTTATATTTGTTCAAAAGCGGAGGACTTTTAAAAGCGGATGAGCATGGTTTCCTTGTTGACCCCACCTAATGCACCCATGCAGGATGCATCTGAGTTGGAGCCTTGCCAAGTGAGTTTGCTCTCTTTTGTTCATTAACCATTCCAAATTGGGAAGCTGCCAAAACTCCCAAGGTGTAAGTTTATCAGTGGGTGCTAACTGCCTTGTTGGTGAGCTGTTTGGCATTTGGAAAGGACTGTAACATCCATCAGCTTGTTGCGGCAATGGCGACAAAGCTCTTCAGGTGATGCCCCAAGGCCGGCTCACCCCTTTAAAGGTCCGGGGCAAAAAACGGCCCTCCAGCTGGGCGTGGGTCAACAATAGGTGCCCAAAATGGGCTACCCTGGTAAGTGGAAATGACTAAACCCTGCGGCCCGATTCCTGGCATGATTTGCCCCATGCCCGGCATTTCGGAGATTCGTTTTGGGCCGTTGCAACACGCGGCGTTTCCCCTTTGGCCTTCGTGCCCCCCGCCTTGGTATCGCCGGCCTCGGTGAGCAGGCTCACCTCTCCTCGGACCGCGACCGAAGACATGTCTCCGAAGACGCGAGTGTGGAGGAACCCGGCAAAGCGGCTGTGGTCATTAGACCGTTTTGGATCGGATACCATTTTGGTTGGGATTGCTGAATTCGCCACCCATTTGAATGAACCTAGTTTAGTGGTTGGATTGGAATCGGATGTTCACCGGGGGTACGATTTGGATTTTGACCCATGGCCAACTTGCTGCTCAGGGAAGAAACTTGCTGGTGTGATAGGCAGCAGAGAATGAGAGCTATGGAAGGACCCCGAGAAAACAACTGCTTTTGGTGGTTTCCTTTAAGGGGATCCCCAGGTTCATTCCATTTCTCATTTCCTACCTATCTCACCAGCAAGAAAAACAACGGGATCCCCAATAAAAGCCCGCTTCCAAGAAACACGCTGATTGGTGTTGTGAAGTTCTTGATGTTGAACGTCGCATGCACTTGGTTCTCAAGCACATGTGAAGAAACAGACCTCTCGATGGCTCCCCGTGCACTGTGACAAGGGCGCGCCAACCCCAGTATTGTTCTTGGATTCCGGGTCGCAACCGAAAACACAACCTGTAAAACACCCGAGGAAACTCACTCAACACCTGGTTAAGGGTGCGATTTGTGTTTTGATGTTTTAACATTCCCAAAAACAAACAAGACCCCAAATCACATCCACTTCTACGGCTTGTTATGCACTTGTTTTTTCCGGTGCTTAAATATATACATATATATATATATATGCCGGTTTCGGCGCTCGGCTTTTAGGTCTTTTTGGAGGCTCTCGGAGGCCTGTTTAGAGAAGCCAGGTATGGCCAGTGCTTCCATCTGGTTTTGTGGGTGACCAAGGGACCCCTATGTAAAGAGCCAGAAAATAGCTGGCGAGCTATGGGGAACTGGAATCTGGGTGCCTGGAATCAAACAACTTTGGGCGTGCTTCTGGAATCGAAGGCCTGGAGGGAAACTAAGAGGAAGCCACTTTGACCTATGAATGGCATTGAGTCGATCACGACGCGCCTCATACGAATTCGGACACTGCGCCTCCAAAAAACCGGCACCATGCCGGGGGCCAGGAAACCGACTGGCAACTGGCTAAGTCGAGTGGCCGGAGGATGCGTCGGCCGAAAGCACCTGGTACTCTGTCCGCTTCACCTGGGCAGGTGACACCGTTTGAGACTCGGACCAATTGAGTCATAATCAAAACCTGACACAAAAATGATTAACCCAGAACCATGTTAAGAACTAGAAAGGCGGCCGCAACTAATTCTGGCTGGGTCTTTCCCTTACTAAAATTCACTTACCCGGGTTTTGATTGTGCCTCAATTGGGCTTGGCTGGCGTCTTTTGTTGAGGCCACCAAACAAATTTTCAGGTTGGCTTGAAGGGAAACCAAAGGAACACCGCGAGAAAATCCACGACCCCTCCGGGATTGCAAACAAGTAGATGTCCTGGTCAAGGGCCGCCCCAATCCCAATAGGGCTAATAGGTCTGGGGCCCTGAGGAGGTGGCACTTCCATTGGGCGAAAGCTTCGCTTTCTCACCGTTTAAAGCGGAGCCAAAAGGAACACACTCAGTTTGGAGGCAGAGTCAAGCATGACGAAGCAGTTATGCTCTTGTATGTTGTCGGGGTGTCTGAAAATGGAAGGCTTTGGACCCAACTGGCAACCATTTCCTTTCAAAAAGCGCACCCTCAGAATCCACACGTCCACAATTTCCAACAACAATAACCTGACATACCTTTCGAACGGACCACCGATATGGAAGATGGGAGTGCATATAATATCATATGTGTATATATTATCTAAGTTTAAAGTCTATGTGTGGTTCCCAGCTGGAATCATGACGGGGGCGTGTGGCAACCCACCCGACGGGGAACCGCGAGGACGACGACGGCTCCGACGATAACACGTGGCAGGAAACGTGGCAACGTTGACGGTTGCGACGACGGCGACGGACGACGTTGACGGTTGCGACGGCGGCGACGGACGACAGCGTCGACAACAACAAACAAACGCCTCAAACCTATAGAAAAGAAAATGGATGAAAAGGATGAAAGAAGGAACTGTCAATGGGCGACAGGGCTGGCGCCCGCAACTGCAACTATGGCTGCTTGTTCCCTTCGCGCAACGTGGCTGCTTGGCTTCTGCTTCCATCTCAATCATCTTCTCTACAAGTCACAGGCTTGATCAAGTTTGCTTGGCGCATCTTGCGCGTGGACATGCGTTAGTCAAAAGGGTCTTGATCAAATGGCGCAGTCAGTCGGGCTGACGTGCTTGCCAGCCAATCCATGGCTCTCATCGTGGCTGCGCCTCCTCTTGCTCGCTGTTGGTCGGGTTTTCGACAGTCGCGATCGGGGCCAAAAGCATGGCGCCCGCGACCGTCGCCGTAAAGTTAACAAGGGGCCGAGCCGACAGTGCGAAATAAATTGCAGCTTCAATCGGCCACTGGTCATAGCTGATCGAGTTTCAAAGGTGAGAGGCTGAAACTGCGAGATGAGGCTGCGTACAAACTGAAAACTTGTGCAAGTTCTCTTCCTTTGGCGTGATGGCCTGCAGCCTCAACAGCTGCCTGCCTGCAACCGACGGCACAATCAAGTCCAGCACGACGGCCAAATTCCACGACTTGACATGCGTGCTGACATTGGGACATACGGACTGTTCTACTAGGAAGCTTGCGTGCTAGTTGAGGCGCTAAGATCTGAATGGCAATTTTGAACACAACCGCAGGCCAGCAACCCTGGGCCGGACCGCGCCGTCAATGGCCTCGACGAAGATCTGGTCTTCGGCTGGCTGGGACCCAGCGATCTTCGTGAAGACTGGCAAGTCCACCGTGTACTGGGCAGGACGCTTCGATGTGTGAAGCTTCCTCTGCTCCACGGCCGTGATCCTGAGCGCGCAACACACTGGCTCACAAGGCCAAAAACAAGGCAGGCTGAAGCAAACGCTACAGTGGTGGGTCCTAGCGGGTCTGACAGAACGCGTGTGGGCTCTTTGTTTTTAAAGCCACCAGAGCCTGTGCCTGGTTCATCCACCTGAGACAAACGAACACATAGCTCTGCAAAGGCCAACATCGCAAGTAAGGCAACTGCAGGCGATGGCAACAGGGGCTGGAGCTTGCGTTTCCTCAAGCTGTGCGTGTCGTCGGCTTAGCCGCCGGACACGTAGGCCTGAGTGACAACGCAATTTTGCTGCTCTGCAAAGAATACAATCAGACCGAGACCACGCCGGCCAGCGCAAGGACATGTTTGCAGAGTCTTGTCAGTATTGAGTTAATTCTGATGGCTTGAGCCAAGCGCGCTGCCGTGTTGCGTGTCACTTCCAGCCGCATGCCTCCTTGAGGCAGACTACGAAGAGCTGACGCTGCGCGCAAGGACATTGCTCTCTTTCTGAGGCTGGCTTCTTTCTCTGGAAGGGGCGAAATAAAAAAGACTTCTCTTGACAGCCGCTTGGGCGTCCTGACAGAACTTCTTAGGCGTTGCGACGGTCAAGAGGTCAGGCAAAACGAGCCGTCGATGTCGCCAGTCGGCGCCGTCAATGTCGTCAGTCAGCGCCGTGAACGTCGTCCGTCGCAAAAATAAGCCTTATTTTTGGTAAAATAAGCCTTATTTTACCAAAAATAAGGCTTATTTTGCCAAAAATAAGGCTTATTTTTGCGACTGACGACGTTGACAGCGCTGACTAACGACATTGACGGCGCCGACTGGCGACATCGACGGCTCTTTCTGCCTGGCCTTGTGACCGTCGCGACGCCTAAGAAGTTCTGTCAGGATGCCCCTTTACAGGCGGCTGTTAAGAAAATCTTCCTCAATTCGCCAACTTCCAGAGAAAGAAGCCCTCAGCAGAAAGAGCGATGTCCCTGCGCGGAGCGTCTGCTCTTCATAGTCTGCCGAGGAGACACGTGGCCGGAAGTGACACGCAACACATGTCTTTGCGCTGGCCGGCGTGGCCTCGGTCTGCAAATCTCCGATTGCCAGCATGCGGCCAGGACAGCCCGCTGCAAGATCGAAATCTTTCACACTTGCGGTGTGCCTCGCGCTTGGCCTTGATTGATATTGGAAATTCTGCATTGCAATTCTGCTTGCCAGGTTCCTGCGTAGGCTGCGCGCACCGCCCTTGCCTCAATTATACTCTTTGCAGAGCAGCGAAATGGGCCTTGCGCGGGCAAAGTGTCCGGTGGCTAAGCCGACGACACGCACAGCCTGAGGAAACGCAAGCTACGCTTCATATCCAGCCCCTGTCGCCATCGCCTGCAGTTGCCTTACTTGCGATGTTGGCCTTCGCAGAGCTATGTTTTTGTTTTTGTTGTTTGTCTCAGCTGGATGAACCAGGCGCAAGCTCTGGTGGCTTTAAAAACAAAGAGCCCAAATATACGCGTTCGTTCGGTCAGACCTGCTAGGACCCACTACGATTGTGAGCCAGTATGTCTTTAACTGCACGCTCAGGATCAAAGCCGTGAACCAGAGTGAGACTAACACAATGAAGCGCCCTGCCAGCCGAAGACCAGATCTTCGTCGAGGCCATTGACGGCGTGGTCCGGCTCACGGTTGCTGGGCTGCGGTTGTGTTCAAAATTGCCATTCAGGTCTTGGCGCCTCAATCGTAGAATGGGGGAATCGCATGACGCGCAAGTCCGTATGTCCCAATGTCAGCACGTCACGTCAAGTCGTGGAATTTGGCCAGCTCCATTTCGCAATTTCAACCTCTGACTTCGACATGTCTACATGTCTCCATCTAATTGTTCAAGAGTTGTCAAAGTCGATCAGCTATGACCAGTGGCCGATTGAAACTGCAATTCATTTCGCGTTGTCGGCTCGGCCCCTTGTCCGCTTTGCGGCGACGGTCGCGGCCGCCATGCTTTTTGGTCCCGATCGCGTCTGTCGAAAACCCGACTGACAGCGAGCAAGAGGAGGCGCAGCAGATTGATGCCATGATGAGAGCCATGGATGGGCTGGCAAACACGTCAACCTGGCCGCCTGGCTGCCGTCTTGTCTGGCTCAACCATCATCAAAGCTGTCCGTCATCCTATCCGTGCCCCGCTGATCTTCGTCAAAACCGTCCGTCGCCCCATGCGTCATCGTCGCCCTTGCCCGTCGAGCCCTTCGTCATTGTCAACATTGTCCGTCACACTGGCCGTCGTTGTCGCACTCACTCGTCACCCTACCCGTCGCCCTAACCCGTCATCGTCTAAAATGTCGCCGCAACTCTCCGTCAAGAACCCTCTGGAACACTTCAAAACCTACCTCACATAGACCTTAAACTTAGACAATGTATATATATATATATATTTATAAATATTATAATATGATTAAGCTTATGCGATTCAGGGTCCAAAAGCAGCCAACAAAACTGAAGCCAAACTTGGACCTGCCAAACCATAAGGACGTGCCCACAAGCGCCCTGCAACTTGATGTGGAAACCAGAAGCTCAATGTTGCTTTGCTGCGGGTCTGTCTTAGAAGCTCATCATGCTTTGCTTTGTGTCCTTTCCTTAGGTGTTCCCCCCCCCCCCCCCCGTTTCTCGTTGTTTATAAGGGAGTCAACAAAAAGAGGCCGAAGCTCGGTTGGGCCCTGCGATACCCGTAGCCTTGAACCCGGAAGCCCCGTGGTCGCTTCTGCTTTCCGTGGTCTGTCCAAAGCCTTGGACTTGTCCGGGCTGCGGAAAGCGGATTCTCCCCGTTTTAGGCGCCCAAACAAATCTTGGGCTCGGCAAATCCGAAAGACGTCTTCGCATCACGAGCTACGGCACCGGACCTCTCGGGAAACGCCTGAGGCTGTGGCAAATGGCACATCCAAGTTGTGGGAGCACGGGCAGAGATCCTCCATCTTCTTGCCTGGCGACTTTGGCGTTGATAGGTGCATGCCCTCACATGGCTGGTTCCTGGATGTTTTGGAGGCGGAGGGTGCCCTTTTTGGGGTTGGGTTTGAAGGGACACCTAAAGAAAAGCCATAAAAAATTAAGTGTATATATCCTGTTTCGGGGGGGGGGGGTGGAGCCAAAAAACGACACACTCCCACATAAAATGATCTTCAAACCCCAATCCAACTACTCCGAATGAAGTCTCTCATAAGTGAACTTCGGGCATCTTCGAAACTGACCACCGAAAAAGAGAAGCCGGGGATCCCGGACATGGGCTGTTGATTACTGAAAGTCTACAGTGAGTGTATTGGGAACTTCCACTCAACCCCCAAAACACGGAAAAAAAAAAACAAAAACTAATGGATGGCTGGGACCACCAAGAAACGGTTCATGTTTTCACAACCCAAAAAGAACCAGCAAAAAAAAAACATTCTCAAAAAAAACCAAAAAAAAACGGGCTGATTGACCTGAAACCTGGAACAATCTAGCCCTGAAAACAGCACCCGTGGATGGACAACATCCACCGATGAAGCCCTATGTTTTTTCTTCTTTCTCTTTTCTTTTATTCGGGGGACCCATTTGTTGGACATTGTTTTGAAGGGAAACCAAAAGTAAACAACAACCAATTTGTTGGGGAGATGGGCGCTGGGACCCTTCCTTTGGCTTTCAAACACACCGAAAATGGGCCCCAGGCCCCTAAAAAATACCTCCAAAAGACACTGCAAAGCTTTGGAGGTGACTTCCTGTTTCTCAAAATAGGCCATGCTTTTATGGGTCCGTCAAAATGGGTAGTTTCCTGGTGGCTTGCCTTTAAATTGCTAATCAAATACCCAAATTGGCTTTTCCATTTTGAGAAGCTCCCATTCTTCAACCAAAACAGGTCCAATAGATGGACAGACTTGACCTGTAGCCCCTGGACAAAGCGAAAAAACGGTTTGCTTGCCGCATGCGTATCATGACTGGCAGACCGGACACATCAAGAAACGTGGCCCAAGCGCCATAACTTGTTGCTGGTTGAAAGGAAACTGGTTTATTCCAGATACCCTCCCTCAGCTGCCTTGTTTTCGATTGAGGAAACTTGACTCTTGAAAGGAAGAAGTGAAGGACACCCCTTTTTTCAGGTCAGCTTCGTCTGGACATGGGACCTTGGACACACGCCTGTGAAGATGTCGATGGCCACAATGTGCGCTTTGGCGTGGCCGTGCTTCCCCGTCTTGGACGTGGACACCTCCACACACCTCGGAATCAAAAACGCAAACCCCTGCGAATCCACCGGACGAACCGGATGCGTTCGTATAGCGTTAGCGACCACGAGCACGAATCATATTAAAATATATTATATAGTGTCTACCTTTTTGATGTTTTGTGAACTGCTTTAAAGAATGGCATATCATATTTATGATGTTTATTTGTCCACCTTGATTTGGTAGGTGGATTGTCCAGAGGTACAGCCTAGCAGCCTTCGATCTGACCCGACAATTCGTGAACTGTCCTCTTGCACTTCAGGTCCCAGGTGAAGTGTCCTCCACAAAACCTATCCCAAATAGTCCGTTCGCGATCCGTAGAAAATCCTTGTATAGGTCCTCCAGTACAGAGCTTGGAATAAGGGTACCATCTTTTCTGTAGTCTATGTTAGTATGGGAACCCTCCAAAAAAAAGAAACGGGTGAGAAAGGGGTCAGCTACTGGGGGAGCGAGTGGTAGAACATTTGACCCAGGTCTTGGCGAAATGTGTTCAGCCCGGAGCCCGGATCGCGATGGATCGCGTGAGCCCGGATCGCAAACCCCAAATCGAACCGGCCAAAAAGACGGCCGCTTCCTCGGATTCTCCATGGAAAAAATATCCATGCGTGCTCGGAAATTGGTCGGTGGTGCAGCCTGGTTCTAGAGGTGTGGTGCTGTTTTTTTGTTTGCGGTAGCCTGATGCGCTTCCATGCTTGTGTCATGCAGTGCAATTCCCCACGTTATTTGTTTTTTACAGCACGGTTTGTAGCCTATCAGACCAGCAGGCCGTGCGGATAAGCCATGTGGAAATCCAACACTAGTGGGGCAGTTATTGCTTGGGCCCACTTGTCTGCGTGCGCTCATTTACCACTCTCTTGAAAGTTGCCTCACTAACTTTGACGCCTGAGGCTTGCTGCCAGGGCGCTTGCAGGGGCGGCCCTTGATCATGAGGTGGGAGCCCTTGCGAATCTCGCCCGCCTCGCGTCGGGAACCCGCGTCCGCCAAATCGGTCAGCTTCCCAGCTACGGTAATTACTGCACCAGGGGTTGATTACTGCACCAGGGGTTGATTCCTTGTCCAGTCTTTTCAACCATCGTTTTTTTCAAAAACCAGCTGTTTCCTTCTGGCTTCTGATGGTTTTCTGAAAAGACTCGGATCCCTGGAAAGACTGGGGGAAGTGTCCCCCAGAACTTTGGAGCCTGGAAGTCCGGGAGCTTCCCATTCCTCAAGAGCCAGCGGGCTCAAACCCAAATCCGACCCTGAGGGTCACATTGGCTGAGAAAGACGGCCAGCGACTTCGAGGTGTGCCCGATGTGCTCAGGCTCCAAATGAGAGAGAAATGGTTGAGAACCAACAAAAAAAGCCAACCGTGGCCCTACCTCAACGACGTGGGTCTTCCAGTTGCAACCGGAAAAAAGATCAGCAATGCAAAGCAGGTGAAGCATGACGAACGCTTCCAGTTTCAGTAATTCAGTAAAACTGCCATGCACCGTTCGGGGAACAAAAGCTGGAGCTGCCTAAAGTGTTTACTGGAGGCCTAGATATATCCCGAAAACCCGCTGGTGTCTGTCCGAACCCAACATTCAATCCAAGAAAGGCTACCCAACACAAAGAACGCCTATGCACAGTTGTCTTCAAAAAGGGGCAACATCGCCCCCCCCCCTTTCGGCCCTCCGAGAGCTGCGCTTTTTTGGGCAAACCCCTCGCCCCAGAATCCGAGAGAGCGCCTGCATGGGGTAGGTGTGGGAGGCGCCAGCATCCGCGGACTCGAAGGTGTGGTCATCATCCGCCATCGAGTCCTCAGTGAAGCTTTCCATTGGTTCTCCGAATACAAAAACACCACACCAAAAGGGGTTGCAACGAACGCTTTGTCTCCAAGTAGCCCCCCAAAAAAATGAAATGGGTTCTTGCATAGGTCCTTCTTCCACATGGCCCAGAGGATCAATCATGAATCCATGCCCTTCTTGTGCCGCCTCTGCGACGCAAATGCGGCTTCTCGCGCACCGTTGTCCGTTGTTCCATAGGTTCTCCTCAAAAAAGAAAAAAAAAACGCCAAAAGGGGTTGCAACGAAAGCTTTGTCTCCAGGTAACCCCCCCCCCAAAAAAAAAGGAAAGTGAACCTGAACCCTCAAACTACCGTGATGTCCAAATCTCTCGGGCAGTTCGAGGGTTCAGACAGTTTTCCTTTGGTTGTCCGAATGAAAACAAAAAGGGGTCCCTCAAAAAAGAACAACACCCATTTCATGACCCTGTGCTTCATGTGCGTTTGTTTGTGCTTCCTGTTTGGTTAGCTCGTCTTCTTGTTCTTGTGATTGACGTGGCTCGCCTTTTCCTGCGCTCTTGCCGGTCTTCTTGCTTCTTTGTTGCTTGATGGTCTGTTTCTTCTTGAAGTCTTCTGAGCTTCACTGGCACTTGTCTTTCGCGGAAACCGAGGCTGACCTGCTTCAAATAAGACGGGGCCCTGAGAAACCGGTGGAAGAAACCGCTGGTCCCATGTTTCACACCCCGCGTTAGCCGCTTGGAACTCAATCCACCCGGCACCGAGAAAAACCTTTCAGCTTCGGCTCTTTGAAACCGAGAAAACTCAACACCTGGGTCAAAAGGGGCGCCCGGTCCCGCAAACTGCCCATGTCGATTCAACAAAAACGTGGGAAATGAAGCTGAACTGGACAGACCTCGAACCACGTTCCTTCAAACCGACGTTTGCGGAAGAACAAAACTCCCAGGCTACGATGGATATGGCTTCAACTGGGTCCTGAACCTCCCAAAACTTGGGCGGTTTCTTTGCTCTGTTTGAAACAAGTGGGCCAACAGAAAGCCTGAAGTCACCTCCGGAGAACCCGACACCTCTGCATCCGAGGTACATGACCCGCGTCCCCAATTTTTTTTGGATGTGAGCTCGATCCTAAATCTGGATAGAACAAACCACTTAAACCCAGAACCGAATCCCGCGCGACAGCAACCTGGGCCGCCTGTCTAATGTGGTTTTCCTCTTTTTTTTCCCTTTGCTTTCCCCGTCGAAAGCACAGCGATTCCTCGAGGTTCACGACAACAGACATGCAGCCAAGCAACGGCTTGGAAACCTAAGGCTTGGACTTGATCCGATTCGGAAGTCTACCCTTGACAGCGGCTGCGGATGGAAAGACATCAGAAGGATAGAATGGGCAACCAGCTATTTTTTGTTGGGCTTTGTACAAGGTGGGGAACTCGTTAACCTATATACAGTCAAAGGGATGGGGGAGTGGTTGGCTTTCACTCTGCCAACACCCCAACTACTGTTTCTGGATTTTTTGGACAGTACCAAGAGGAATTTTGACATGGGAAAGAAAGCCATCGCATTTAACTAAGTTAATTAGCTCCTCCAGTAGAGAGGTTACAATAAGGCTACCAACTTTCTGTAGTCTATTTTAGTAGAGGAGGGTCCCAACCAAAAAAGGGGTGAGAAACGGCACTACTGGGGGAGCTAGTTAATGTATCCTGGTGCTTCTTCATCCTTGGAGAGACAACCAGACGGCGAAATGTCAAAATGGGCCTCCGTGAAGGTGTGTCCTTCTCAAAATGAGCCTGGAGCCCCAAGGAACTAGTTGACATACCCACATATTTGCTGAGACCTGATGTATCTGGACAATACTGTTGAACATAGATTGATATATTTGACACCATAATCATTATAATTAATGTTGAACTATATGGTTGTAGTGTTAAGTACCAAACCAATATATTTCCCTGAGCTCATCAATGACCCCAGGCACGCAGAGCTGAGAAACCCTATCTCAGAAGAGCCAGGCTTTCCGACGGGAGGCGAGGAAACAGGGCACGTCTTAGGCTTCCCGGGTGCCTTCAAAGGAGAACCGTAAGGAAACCGAAGATTTGTGGAGTCCCTCATTTCGAGACAAACATCTCGAAAGCGCTTGTGGCACAAAACACCTGCCAACCAAAAACAAAACTCAAACAGGCCAAAGGGGGGGGAGTGGTTCGTATAGAAGGAGCTCTCCGGCAAATCACGACAGATGTTGTCGCCTCTGACCAACCAACCCCGATGATTTCTGGTTGCCTCAGAAATCGACCCAAAACGGCAACAACTTTGGTCCCAAGATATAGAAATACATCTTTCAGCTTCCCTCTTGGTGGTTTCGAGCGCAGATTGGTGGTTCAGAGCAGTTTCCCATTTACCCGCTGCAAGAACCAGGGGTTCAAGCCTCATCCGAACCACCAACCCAAACCACAACTGGGATACCTCCGTGTTTTGCTTCTCAACTTGTGGTTTGCTCATGAGGTGTAAGAAATCGCGTTTGCCAACGGGGACTTTACCTTCCAGAAGTCTCATTGAAGTGGAAACAACACATTTTGACACAAGAACCCTGGGGCAACATACTAGAATTCGCAAAAGAGCAACAAGGAATCCTCCGAAAATCGGGCCACCACTGGGGAGCTCCTCAAAAAATTGCCCCAGAGCTTGTCACCGCGCGCGTGAAGAACCGGCTCGAAGCGCTTGCCTTTTGCTGGGCCTCAGCTACCGACTCCGCTCCTGGAGGTAGCTTGGGGTTTCCGGACCTCCCATGGACATATGTGGGTCAACAACATGTACCAATATGGCACCCTGGGCAAGTGGAACCAAAGCCTTGGCAAACATGGTCCCTTGGTACCAACATGGTCAATAATTGTACCAACATGGTCCCTGGGCAAATGGAACCAAAGACTGAAACCCTGCGTAACCCCAGCTCTTTTAGTTTTGAGCCACGCCCATATATGGCTGTGGTGGTCAAGACCGTTTTGGATCGGATCCTATTTTGGTTGCTAGGTGAATTCACCACCCATTTTAGAGCCTAATTATTTTAGTGGGGATTGGGATGTTCACTGGGGGTAAGGGAGTTTGACCCATGGAAATATCTCGCTGCATCTTGACTTGTGGGCTGGGGGTCGGTGGTGGCAGCTATGGGAAGCGTTTTGCCGCGCATTTAGATTCCGCAGTCTGCACCATCGGGTTCGTTTTAAGGAAACGGCCCTGTCCTACTTTACTTAACTAGCTTGGTATGCTTGGAAAGCAGGAATTTTGGAAGGAAGGGATCGAGTTCCTCCTAAAGCCTCGGGTCGCATTTGCACATGATCGATCCCCAAGGGACAGATCGAAATGACTCTGCGGCCTTCACCGTGCAAAAAGTATGTCATGGTTTACTGGCTAGTCACCCTTTCCGCTTTGCAAGTGAACAAGTTGTAGTGAGACCTGCATGCACATGTACAGACCTTGAGATGATGTTTGTCTGCCACCCACACATTCAATTCTCGGGTCTGACCAAACCTGAAAAAAGCAGAGCCACGGTCATTAAGCAGGTGTCCCCAAGTAAGACGGGGATTTGGTAAGTTCTAGTCCCATGTTCTGATGGTAACTTGGTTGGGGGTTCATGGATTTCTGTCAGGAATTGAGAAATCGCAGGTTGTCGTGCGAGAAATTGGTCGTTTGGGCCCCTTGGACCGAGTGAGCTGGGGTCAGCTTAGAACAAGCAGGCTTCAACGACACAAGCACATCTTGGCAAGATATCTTCGAGCAAGCTGCCTTCAATAGGCTTGTTTTTTGCCCGGACCATGGTGAGCTCCACATATGCGTTGTGAATCTGTGGCTTACCTTTTCCAATTCCTTAGGAAAAACACAAGAGGACGTTCCTGAAGCGGTTAAAGCCGTGGTTTCACCAAGCGGTTGGCCCTCCAAAGTGAGTTGTGCAGTCAAACTTCCTGTGGCCAGGAAATGCAAATCCCCAAGCCAGCTTAGCCCAGCAGCTGGTCGCTGTCCTCTCGCAAAATGGTCGCGCAGGCCGGCTCTCGACGGCATCCGAGCCCGAAAAACGTGGCTTCCATTTCGAGAGTCTCAAGTGTCTTAAAATAGCTCACGGGCTGAGTGGATGGCCCAAGAAAAGGTCCAAACTCTACACTTACAGTGAAATGAAAAATAAAATCCAAACAAAAAAAGGAAATAAACTCTAAAATGGTCCAGACCCGAAAAAAGTTTGCAGTTCATGAACTCAGGAAGTGAGATAGGGGACCCGCCCCAAAACAAGAAGTGTTTCCCTAGATGGCTTCCCGTTGAGCCAACTATAAAAAGGGGTACCCTCAACAAAAAGACAAAACCATGCGGACAATTAATGTGAGTGAGTGAGTATTTACTAACATGGCCGAGAATTCTTGGGCCAAAATGGGGCTCGCTTTACCCCGATGCTATTTCATGTCCTAAGGCCACCGGTCGAAATCATTTTGGGGCGGTTCCCCAAGGCTTCCTGTTCACACAAAGACACTCAAACAGATTCCATCGGACAAAAACGAAAACTTAGAGTCTCCCTGACCCGTTCAAAATGGGGTCATTACCCAAAAATATCATGACCCCCTTTTCTAGGGGTCATGGAGACTCCAGGAACAAACCACATGTTCAAAATGACCCCAAAAAGGGGGGGGGGTGGAACGAAGAAGTTCTTACACCAAACACCAAACACCAAAGGCCGCCGATTGCCCGTCGCCTGTCGCGGCACTCCCATATGGAAGTTTCGAGCATTTCGAATTCGCGCGGACCGTTCCGCGCGAAGCCGAATTTCAGCTTTGGCTCACACGAGCTTGGTTGCCACCTGCAGTAACCAGAGATGCGGCGTACTTACCCTTGGTTGACGTTGGAAGGGGAGCAAAAACTTAAATTTTAGCAGATAAGTGGTTGGATTTCAACCACTAAACCACAATAAGCAAAAAATGGTAAATGGCTCCCAACAACAACCATGTACCATCTTCAGCATTCTTTCAAGGGAGCCCACCAGGAACGCCGCAGCTTTCTGTGCTCCGATGTTCGGATTCCGCCCGAAAGAAGTTGGATCCAACTTGAGAGGGGTGCAAGTGATATCTTGAGTCGGTGAACTGAAAAGACTCGACTTCTTCTTCACCCACATGGCCGTGGGTCAAAAGCCAAATCGGTTAGCCCCCAGTGAACATCCGATTCAGTCCAACCGCGAAAATAGGTCCATTCAAATGGGTGGTGAATTCACCTAGCAACCAGAATGGTACCATTAGTTTTGACCCACAGCCACAGCCACATGGTCTTCTGAAAAGGTAAGTAGGGGAAATCCGAAATCATAGAGGAGCACCCCATAGAAAAGGCTTAGCCCATTTTGAGCCTTAAGTACATCCTCGGAGAGTTGGACCCGCCTGCCAGAAACCGCAATCTGTCCTGAAGCGAACAAACACTGGCCAGCAAATGGCCGTGTTTTTGTGTTTTGTTTCTGTTTCAGGCCTGAGCGGTGAAAAGCTGCTTGAGGCTTTCAACGAATCAATCAAATGAGCCATGGTAAACATAAATAAATAAATAAAATGGGTCATTTGCCATGGCTGGTAAATAAAAATGGTCCTGGTCCATTTATGGGTCATGGTCCTGGTTCCTTCTATTTCAACCCTCATGATTGCAAAGTCCCAAGGGCTCCTGACCTTCAACCACTTTGCGTGCATGGAATGGCAGAAATGAGCGAGCCGCGAGTTTCCGCTGTCAGTGCGAGCCAGGACAGATTCCTCGAATGATCCACGCGTCCTTTTGTAGGCGAATGTTGACCCCGGATTCATAAAGCCCAGTTTATTATGGGGGTGTTCCCCTCCAAAGGTGATAAATCCGCCCCATTCACCATGGACAACTGGATTTTGTCCAAAAAGTCACCTATGGTTCTCTTTGGCCAGAGGTCAGATAGGACTTGGCTCCGACTTTTCGTTGGACCCAACCTCCTTTTTGGGCCCTTTTCTAAGGTCCGTTTTCTCCCGTGTCGTGAAGCATCGGAAGTCGTGTTATGCATCAAAAATGTTTAGGCTTCTGGGCCCTAAGGTCCGTGTTCTCCCGTGTTATGCATCAAAAATGTTTAGGCTTCGGCGCTCGGCAACGGGTTCCCTTTATGTTTCCTTGAGCCGCAACACCGAAGTAGTGTTGACCCCGGATTAATGAACCCCTGTTTATTACTATTTCAGTGTCCCCGGTTCCAACCAATCTAAACCAGTGGGTGCCCATCTAGTTCTGACCAAACCTAAAACGGGGAGCCCTATGCACTTCCTCCCTGCCCGAACTTGCCACGGCTCATGGAAGAATAGAACCACTCCCATACCAATACGACACCCAGTTGGAGGTTTTTTGCGTGTAAATGTTGCGTAGATAAATTGCTTGCCTTTCATCAGACACTGAAACTGCCCAAATCAAGATCCGAAACGGTTGTTCAGTCTCGATCAGTACGCACGTGTCCAAGTCCCGGTAATTATTTCCCGCAGCAAGAACAACTGACCCCAAACCGAACAATCCCATGTTTGTTTTTGGGGATTCGCGGAGGTTGCATGCCCTTTCCCCCAAAATAATTGCCTGAGAACCAGAAAGAAGCGGTCAACCGACAACAAGTAACCTAGTGCAAGGCTTGAAACGCCACCACCTAGTGCCAGGCTTCAATCGCCACACCCAAATCCCCAGCTGTAACATCCCCCATGCCCGCTATCGTTCCGAAAGGCTGGTTCGGATTGCGGGAACTGGGTTGGAACACTGGACACGCACACACAAACATGTGTATGTATCTCTTATAGTTTATATATATATATATATGTATGTATGTATGTATGTATGTATGTATACATATGTATATGTATATATATATATATTCCAGGCCGTGGATCCCCCCCCCTCCGCCCCCCCAACCCCTCCCCCCCCCTTCCTGTGGGGTGGAGGGGTGGGGTTTGGGTGGTTGGGTGGGTGGTTGGGGTCTGGTTTGGGTTTGTTTAGGGTTGGCTTGGGATTGGCTTGGGTTTAGGGTTGGCTTTAGGGTGGGTTTGGGGTGGGTTTGGGGTGGGTTTAGGGTTGGCTTAGGGCTGATTTAGATTTAGGGTGGGTATACGGCTAGTTTGGGGTTGGTTTAGAGTGGTTTACAGTGGGTTTAGGTGGGTGTTGGGTTGGTTTGGGTTGGCTTAGGGTTGGTTTAAGGTTGATTTACGGTTGGTTTAGGGTTTGGGTTAAGGGTTAGGGGCGTAGGATTTATTTAGGGTTGGGGTTTGGGGTTTGTTGTGGGCTGAGTTGTCCTACGTGTCAGGATGCAAGGGTGCGAGTTCAGGGGCTCGAGGAGGGGGTCTGGGGAACGTAGCAGCGGGGTGTGGGGATCCACTCGTGGTTGGGGGGGGGGGGGGACCCTACCCTTGGGGGCCGGGGGGGGGGGGGTTGGTGGCCTGGGGACTGGACCATGTATGTGTATATATATATGTATATGTATATATATATATCCTGTTGAGGGCACGTTTCCCCGTGATTTGAAAGGGAAGCCAAAAAGGAACCCCAATATCCCATGCTAAAAAAGGGCGCTATGAGATGCTAAATCGCCCCTTGTTGAGATTGGGGAATCAATTTGACCCTACTGGGGGTCCTTTGACAACCATACTCCTGGAATCCATGTATGCTACATATTTACCCACATCTGCCCATATGAGTCCCTTTGACAACCCCAACAAGGTCCCAGGCCTGAAGAAGACCACACGGATCGGGACACGAGGGTTACGCTCGAGGCTCTTTTTACACTCCCTTTTGTTGGCGGGTTTTGAATGGGAAACCAACAGAACCGTTTGGACAACCCATTTCCTTGGTTGACGTTGAAGGGGAGCAAAAATTGGAATTTTAGCAGTGAAGTGGTTGGACTTCAACGACTAAACCACAACAAACAAAAATGTAAAACATGTTTCCCGACAACAACCATGTTTCGGGAAAACCGGGTCCGCAATCAGTCCGAAAAGGAATCAAACATGCCGCACGCTGACCGTTCCGACCGAGCCACGATCTTTTCCTCGCCGCAGGCGCTCTGCACAATAGCGTAGACCTGAGGTCACCGGTCTTAAAGGGGCAATCCCTTTTCTTCCATTTAATTTTTGTTCACCCCCCCGGAAAACAAACAAGAAAAATAGTAGTGCTAGATCCCGGATCTAAAACCAACAAGAGAACAAACACATATATATATATACATATTGTTTAAGCGAACTGAAGTTTTGCTATGGAGTTCCAAGGCGTTGTCATGGTCGCAAAACAAGGAGCTACTCGGTTGTGGCCTCCGACGCCAGGGCCGAGGAAAAGTGCGTCCCCTCGTGTCGACCAGCCAAGCCTTCAAAGATGTTAGGTCTTGCCTCACTTAAGCACTGGATATTGGAATACCAGTGAAGCAACAACGCCAGGCATAGAAGAAACCAACACGTCTACATGCACATGTTCAAGCATTCACCAAAACCTCCTGTAAAACCAAGAGGAGAAACAAACAAAAGGGTTACGACGTGATTGAGGTCACCCCATGTGAATCAACCCCATTAATCACAAGGGGGTGTGCCGAAGGGGCTTGGTGGGGAATCAGACTTTTGGAGGGCCCCCACCCCCTAAACTGCGTAAGACACTGGGGTTGATTAATATGGGGGTCAACATTACCCTTTCAAATGAATAATGGTTGCATCAACCCACCCATGTGGGTTGTCTTGATACAGCGAACCGCCTGCCCCGCCTGCCCCAAGCACGGGTGGCTTCCCGCCAGGCTCCACAAGTAACACGATCTCAGTATCTGAAAAACTCAAAAACTGGAAAACAGGAACCCAGCTTAAAAGAAACATTGGTGAGGGGTGGAATCGCTGGTACGCGTATCCCAATTTGTGCAGATGTATTTGTTTTAACCCAGCCCAGTGACCCAGTCACGGCCCTTTTTGCGGTTGGATCGAGTTGCCATTGGTTTCGGACCCAACAAAAATCCACGCGAAAAAAACAAACATCCGCAAGCCTGGCACTTCCGAAAGCCCGGAAGTATCGGCAAACATTCGGAAACCGCGGGGAACATGTGGAAACCTCATCTTCCTTCTTGGTGGTTTGGTGCCGATGGGGTGGTCTGGTGGTCTGGAGGGGTTTCCCCTTGACCTCTGCAAGAATGGGTTCAAATCCAAATCCGAGCCAACCTGACGAGACCTGAAAACCGCGGTGTCATTGGCGCTAAGTGCAGCCAAGCTGACTGCCTTGTCACCTGCATCGAATCGGATCGATCGAGGTCGTCAGGCTGTTCTGCTCATTTCAAATTTCCTTTCTGAAACCGGGCCCCTAACTTGGTTGCTGGCACGACCCCCCTGAAAAAAGCTTATAACTTTTTGGGGGTTTAATGGGAAACCCCTTGATTTCAACCGACAAGTTAAAGTCTAAAGATCCAAGCCAATAGCAGTCAAGTTAAAAAAAGCGGCAAATGCGCAAAACAGCAAGCGGACAGGAGGACGTCAATCGACCCATCGATGGATTACATCATTGTATCGTTGGGCATCAAACCTCGGGATCCGACCTCGGGTAGGGAATGACCGAGTCTGTCCCCGCTGAGAACCAGCAAGGCCGGTTTCCTCTTTCACTTCAGAACGACACGGCCATTTCAAGTTGAGTCGAGACTCGGACACTCTAAAGGGGAGCAACTTGGTTGTCGATAGGTGTTTGGCAAAATTGCAGTAGCCTTCTTGAACTGCATTTCAGTTCCGCTTTCCTGCCGGCTCGCACCAGATTTGTTCTTCGAAGGCGATCTGACGGAAGCCGCCGAAGCCCATGGATCCAGCTCACAAAAACGAGGTGTCGGCGCCCGAACCGCCCCCCGGTTCTTTTCTCAGTCATGTCTGAACTGTTGTTTTTGGTAACAATGACTTCGCCTCAGCAAAACGGACACTGATGCCGCAACTCGTCAACATGAGCGCGCTCAAGCCCTCACAACGGTGTTCTCTCTTTTTTTTTGGCTTTTTGTCGTTCGCTAGGGCGAAACCACCATAGTCAAACTCCTTCCCCGGCAGGTGAAGTTTCGGACGTCGTGCAGATATCAAAACTGGCTATGCCTTTCTGAACAAGTCGCCGAGGCGATAGAGCACAGGGCGCTTCGGATTGGTGCGCCGCCACTCGTACGCGCAGCATTGCTGCGCGCATGCCGTGAGCGGATGTGCTTATCATGTGCAGTCGAGCGGATGCGCTTGCCATGTGAGTGACGAATGCGCGCGCGGGGTGGAGCGGATGTGCTTATCAATATGCGTTACAATAAGCGTTGCTGTCGGATGTGTTTACCAGCATCGGCGAGAAGCGTGTGGCGCCGTGAGGGGCCGGTGCCTGACCACGCCCTGAGACCTGAGAACAAAGGGACTCCCGAAAGCTGTTGACCAGAGAAAAAAAGGAAAAGAACAAAACAACTCTAAAAACCCACGGGGCGGTTCAGGCGCCGGCGCCAAAAAGGAGCCCTGGAAATCCAACAGGAAGCTGCTGAGAACCCAAGGGAGTCGACACGGGATCAAAAACCAAAGCTCAGTTTGCCCCGATTCCACCAGCTTCTGGTTCGGTCAGTGGCCGTTCCCTTGCTCCCTGTCGGTGTTCCAAGTGTTGGGCTTTCCATGAAATCTTTGAACGCCGCGGAGAATACACAAAATCTGCCATAGTGCCATAGCGTGTGGCAGGGCTTGGCTCCTTGTCCATTTCAACCATCGTAAACAACACCTGAGTTTCCTGGCCTTTCGTGGGCTGGACGGATGCTGACGTGAGTGGTTGACAGGTAGATATTTGGCAGCATGGAAACCTCTCGTCTCCCGTTTGTGCCTTTGCTTGTCGCTTTTGGTAAAGGAATGTAAAATTTCACTTCCTGAGAGAACTGGCCAAGACAAGTCCAAAACTGTTTGTTTACCACCGAAACGATCTTCCCCAAAACGTTTGAAGTCCATTTGGAGTGACCCCTGCTTATTTCGTCCCAAACCCCGATCGGACATGTCGGGTTTCGAAACTCTGGAAGTGAATCAAACTTACCCGACTCTCTCGAATTTGCTTTGGAATGACTCGGCTCTCCAAACTATGGTCTCAAAATCGGGGAAACTTTTGTCAGTGTGTTTGTGGTTGTTTGTGTTTGCGTGCGCAAAGAAATTTCAGGAGAGTAATACTGCAATGTGAGATGTTGCCCTGCTGTTCCTTTTGGCTGGGAGAATTCCGGGCCTTCTGCACCGCAGCCGCTTAGCTCAGAGCAAAGCCCAGAGGAAACCAACATGAGAAATTGGTCCCAAGTTCTCAGAACAAGCCATGGGCATAGAAATGTGTACATATGTTTCACAAGTTGGCCCCCGTTCTTACATCTTAACAAACATATTTTTCAGAACACGTATACATTCAAAGGGAAACGAAACCCTCAAACCAACCATGGGTTACTGTTCTGAGCGATTTCCAGCTTGCACCAGGTAATAAACTTGGCCCACACGAGAGCGGATCGGACCGCACGGTGAGCATGCTGAACATCGGACGTGGTGACCCCAGTCGAAGAGATCGATGCCTTTGTTCGGACGGGGAACACCGTTTGCCCCTTGGTTTGGTTTAGGGAAGGGGGTAAGTGGGTGAACACATGACGCCCCCTTTTTAGACTGAGAAACGAAACCCAAAAAAATGGGAGAGGTGAGAATTGGGGAGTCCTTTTCTGTAGTTTAAAGGTCAGCAACTGTTCGGCGGAATCCACCGTAAGCCACTGGGATGAGAGATAAAGCTGCATGCTCTGAAGGCTCCAGTGGGTGCCGTTCTTTGAGGCACCTCTTTCTTGGCTATAAAAAATGGATGACCAACTATGGATTCCGATGTCCGAAATGTGAAGAGCACATTTTGGAAGTTCCCGATCTCAACCACTCGTTCCACACTTGGATGCTGTTGACCCCTAAAGTGACCAACCTTTTTGTGGGTTCAACAGGAAACCACAACCTACATCTCAAAAAGTTCTCAAGTCTACAGATCCGCTCTCCCATCGCACTCAACGAATGGGAACTTCCCTGACCGAAGCCGGGGCATGGAAACCCCAGCCTTTCTCCAGCTCCGTGAGGAGATCCTTGACCACTTTGTTGTCCTCGCGAAAGTGGGAACTGTGGCCCCCCCCGTCAGCTTAACTCATTGCCCAGGCTCCAAATGTACCTCGCGGCTCGTTGTTTTTTGCTTTAAAACGCCTTGAGTGTTTAAATATATATATTATTATATATATGTATATATAATACGTAAATATGTATATTAAACAACAAGTGATGGTGATATGTGCCAAGTCACCTAGGTGGGTCTCTCTGGGACCACGAGGCCCGGGCCCAGGGAGTTCAGAAGTGTTTCAGAATGAGAAGTGGCACCCGGATCACCCGATTCTTTGCCGGTGGTGTTCCCTTATGTCCCCTTTCTGCAAGAAATCCGCAGGTTTCTTCCATTTCTCAGTCCCTGAGCACGGCAATTCCGGAGCCCCTTTCAAACCTCCTGGCAGAAATCATCACTCGGTCTGTGAGAGTCTGGCGATATCGTAAAGCATTCTTACACTCAGTTGCCCAAAGGACCTGTTTATAAAAGGTTAACCTTTTGGGACCTCTACTAAAAATAGACCAACAAGGGAAAACCAAAAGGTCAAAAGGTCGGCTTTGAACAACTAAATGGTTCATGACCAACCCCGCAACCCCAGGCCAGCATCCCGCCGGGTTTTTTTCATGCTGGACTCGTTGAAAGAGCTGCAAAACGGTTTTCCGAGCAACATCTTGGGGAGGGCGAAGCTTCGACCGCCTTAAGTTGAGAGCTGCTCTGCCCAAATGGCTGGTCAAAACCGTTGTGGTATCCCAGTTTGGGGTAGGTGAATTCACTGGGGTTACGAAATTTGGGTTTTGACCCATGGCCAAATAAATTAGGAATGAATGAAGCAAAGTGAGCAGCACCCGACACCGGCGGTTCCTCTACCTGGATATTAAGGTGCAAAGGCGAGTGAACTCGAGACCTACAACCTAGCGATACATGCCACGAAACCTAAAATCTTGCACCCAACTGGAAATAAACAGCTCAGACCCCTTCCATACTACGTGAGCCACTCAAACTTGCAAAACCCATATGGAAGCTGAGTAGAGCCAGCTACTAAACATGCCCAGAGGTCAACCGATCGGTATTGAAATGGTCGATCCCCAGATCCACGCAAACAACAAAAAGGCGGCTGCGCCCATTTCTGGTTTGGATTCTCCCTTAATTTTATTCTACCCGAATCGGCTTTGAGGACGTGGCTCAAATGGGCGCTAGGTGCTCACAGCGCAACATTCAAGCGAGCGAGAACCTGGGTTCCACCATCTTCCCATTTGACTTGTTTTTTTGTTTCCTCAGGTGTTATACATATATATATATATATGAATAATGTGTGTGTGTACGTGTATGTCTGCGTTCCATCTAGTCAAGCAACCACGTGTTGGGCATTGTGCTGAAGCTGGCCACAAAGTGTGAATTAAACACGATGAATGCAACAACACAATCATGTTGTCCTGTGGGTCGTCCATCCGCCCTAATTACCAACTGCAAGGGAGTCTGCTACCACGTCCCCCCCCTTTTTGCACCCCCCCTGTTTGGACCCTAAACGGGTGGAGATCCTTCAATCGCATACATATTTTCCCAACGTTAACTCAAGACGTAATGCAGCTTGCCTTTGAAAAGCAAACGAGCTGAATCCGACCCAATCGATCGGCCTCTTCAGTTGGCTCACCGATCTTGACGAAGGT
>CAUJNA010003672.1:1337500-1515000 GCA_963377175.1 Effrenium voratum | reverse complement strand
GGCTGTTGGTGGATATGTGAATTGAGTACGACAAACACTGCAAAACACTGTTTTACGGTGGTTTTTTGACCATGGTAGTGATGGGGCTAGTAAACACAATTTCGGGACCACTGAATTATTTCCTGATGAATTAACTTCTGACTGAAATTTAGTAGAAGTGTAAAAGAACAAACTCCAATCAGAGTTTATATGTTAAGGTAGAAGGTTGAATATTGATTATTATACTTCAAACACATGTTACACAGGCACATGTATTCAACATTTTCGGGACCGCTAATTTATTCCCTTCTGCCTGCTACGTGATATATTTATCAACTTCTACCTAATGTTTCTCTCACATTGAATGGTATTTAATAATCTAAGCCACACCACCCCATTCTGAAGAGCTAACCCAACTATCCCCCAAAATGGATGCAACAACAATTGCCATCGAAGCAGTCCACCCAAGCAAGGCTAAAACTCAACTGTTCCCGTTCTCTCCCTTTGCCGACTCCCAGCAGCCCACCAGGCATCTCCCAAGCAGGGGCGGTCAGCCTTGCCCTTCTTGTTTTGCCCACATCCATGTCATGAATCATTGCCAAGGCGACACTGACAAACATAAAGCCCGTGGCTTCACGGCAAGCATTGAAGCACCCTCCTGATGGCACCGCGGGCCCCTCAGCAGCCAACCCACCAAAGTGGTGCCCGCGATCCAATTCTCCACAAGCTTCCAATTCACTTCCTCATTCTTTCAATGGGGGCCCGCGCAGCAGCCCACGCAGCAGTTGTCATCACTTTCGGGAGGAAAGACCGGAAATCCTAGAAAATTGGATGCTTGGAAAGAATGGGTTTTAACCGAAAATATGACCTCATACAATACTTCCCCATTCTTTCTGGTTTTCCAATTTTCACCCAAAACAGATGCAAAAGCGAAAAAACACAAAAAACAGGGACACGCTGATCTTTGATCGAAAGAACGATGCAGGGGGACAGAATGATGGGGTGGGGAAAGAAGGGAAATAATGATGGTTGTTGGGAAAGAACGATGGTTGGGGAAAGAACGATGGTTGGGAAAAGAACGATGGCCCTGGGGAAAGAACGATGGTTGTAGGGAAAGAACAATGCCCCGGAAAACAGAACGCTGCCAGTAAGATCGATGGCCTGCAGCGGCATGACTTTGGCAGGTCAGGGGAAGGGGTTGTCTAGTCTATTGGCCCTACCCCTAGCCCGCGGGACAACTTTCTGCATGCGTCAGTGCTCGCTGCAGAAAAAATCAAAAACTGAGCCGAAACCGGCTGGAAAGACCGATCGTTGCACTGAGTGCGCGTGTGACGAAAGAATGGGGAATCAACCCTTAGAAATAAGGACAGAATCCAACCAATTGTTGTGTTGAATTCGCATGTAATTCGTGCCTATTCTTACTCAAAATACATGCGACACAGGATTTCCTTTCCAATGGAATCGGCTTTGCAAATCAGTAGACATTTGAACAACGTGTATTTAACCATGTTGGGACCTAGTGATTTCTTCTGAATTCTGTGTCAAGTTCAACTTAAATTATACCTAACACTAAGCAGAATTAAACAAGGAGCGTTTAAATCAAAGGAAACAAACGCAGCCCCCAGGAATCCGAAGCAGCCCCCAGGAATCTGTGCTTGTTCCAAACATTCAATTGTTCCGGATATAAGAGCTAGGGGTACCGCGGACAGGGGTGATGCTTCTCGAACGTATGGTCCCCTAAACATGGATGGGTTCTTTTTGGTGTCCCCTGGATCAGCCTGAGAATGGAGCGCGTGCATTCGAGGCACCTATTTTTTTCATATGATCTCAACAAAAAGCCGATGGTCAAATCAGGGTTTCTTCAAACATCCAACACACCTTGCTTCAAGAGGGTCGTCTACATCCAACTGCTGGCAAGGGGTCGTTCCAACCCGCCCACATCTTCTGGAGAGTTTTTCAAATGACAGTGGCTCAAAAAACCGGTGCCCAAATGGGGCCCTGGGTTGAAACATGGACCAAAACCTGCGGTTTGCCCCAGCTTAGTTTTGAGCCACATCCAAATTAGAGAACCCCCAAATTGACCAGAAAAAAGAGAATCCGATGGGACTTTTCCTGGCCGACGTGTTTCGTTGGATTTTGCAAAAAAATGAAAAAACAACATGTTTAGAGGGCCCCCTATTCCTAGCTGAAGCAATTCCTAGCTGAAGCCCTTTCTCGGCTGGCTCCCTTGGCCTTCGATCGCCGGCCTTTCCGCTCCGCCCTTCTCAAGGCTTTGTCGTGGCTGCCACATGCCACAAACCAACTGGTCTATAAAAGTATTGGAAAATATATATTTATAAACCAACTGGTTATTAAAAAAAACAAATGAAACAAATTGGACCTTGAAACGACTGAACCTACCAGGAACCATCTTAAGACTTATCTCGAAAATCCGTGAGCCTTGAACACCCGTTGAACACGTGAATCACCTTGAAACAGCTGCAGCCTTGAATAACCTTTCAACACGCATTGAAGAGCCTTAAGCAACCTTCAGATGTGTGGACATGATTGAAAGACCTTGAAAAGCTTTGAACAATGTTTGAATACGTGAACCACTTTGAAACACCTTGCAAATCCTTGAACAACAACCTGATACGTGAATTAGTGAACCTTGGACAAGGGAAACACATGTCACCAAAAAAAAAAAACGATACTTAAATCAACTTGAAACACATTGAAAAACCTTGAACCTTGAAAAAGGGAACCACAGGTCACCAAAACAAACAAACAGCACTTGTCATGTGACGCGCCATTGAAACCCTGGTTGCGGTTCTTTCCACTTTCAGGTTTCATCCCCAAATACTTTCAGTCAGTCAGCCCCTTCCCCATGGCTCTGATCTCGAATCGCCTGAGCTCGCAGCCGGAAGCCGCATCGGCCGAGAGCACCTGGTATTCCGTGCGCTTCACCTTGCGACCGGAACTCGTCGGATGCCTTGGGATGCCTAGGGTTGGGCTTTGTATGGCTGTGGGTAACAGGGTAACCCCAAAATGGCTTGCCCTGGTAAATGGAAACAATGACTAAGACCAGTGGTCCATTTCCTGGTGGTTAATGGTTTTAACCTACCTTGGTGCTCAGGTGGGCCCCTTATCCCAAAGGGTCCCTTGGTGCTTCTGAGGTACTTAGACCTACCAAAGGGCATGCCCCAGTTCAAATAAAATCCCCTCAGTCAACCACTTCAACCTTATTAGCCAACTGGGGCACGTCACCTCAACCAATTTTACCACCAAAATCCAAAAATCCAAAATTCCCATTTGTTTTTATTTATTTTTATAAAATCCCAAATTCCCAAAATATATTTTCCCAAAATCCCAAATTCCCAAAATATATTTTTTCAAAATCCCAAATCCCAAAATCCCCATAATTTCAAAACATAAATCTTACAATGTTTTTTATTGTAAGGTGTATGGGTTAATTCTTTTCTGGGTTTTCTGGGACACCGTCGGCACCGCTCGCTACGACTTCTTCATCCTCATCTTCGCACCGTGCCCTCCGTTGCTGGGAATTGGAGGGTCGTGATAGGGTTTTGTGAGCATTCACCTTGGTCAGTTGAGCATTGCTCATCTTCCAGAGCATTTCGGAGTGTTCAAGCAGTTTCCAATTTGACTGGTGCCATGTTTCTGGTGAAGAGGGGCGCTACGCTTGTGCATGTGCCTTTCACCGCTGGGAGCGTGGTGATGATGCGCAACATTGAGCGGGATGATGACCTCGTCCCATCAAAGGCAACCTTGGAGACTATGACTTGGGATGAACTGCGGTTCATGTGGTCTTCCTTCGGCGTTGCCCTCAAGCATGTTTCCATAACAAGAACACAGGTCAGGTCATTGACTACTTGCTTGACAAGTGGGAGGAGTTGGTTCAGGACGCTTTGCGTGAGAGCAATGACACAAGATTGATGAGACACCCTATGAATACTATGAAGACAAAAACCGTTTTCTTCAAGATGGATGACGGCACCATGGTCTTCAAGATGATTGGCAATGCTCAGGTGGTCTTGGCATCGGTCATTGAGAACTTACAATGGGGCGCTCTTACCACAGAAGATTTGAGCGGAACGACCATTGACCAGATGAGGGACTTTTGCTTTGAGTTCACTGGTAACCGTTGCTGGGACAATTTGCGCTTCAGGTTCAACGCCCCAAGGGTCGTGACGAAGGCGAAGATGATTGACATTTCAATCGCATGTTGGCAAAGGTTCCATGACGGCACACTCAATGAAGAGGAGGAGGCGGAGAGTGAGGATGACAGTGCTACTGATGACGTGGAGGGTTCCAACACAGGGGAGGGTTCCAACGCAGAGGAGGGTGCACTCGAGGGTGTTTGCTTGGCGGACTATCAGGACAAGTTCATCAACCCCCAAGATGAGAAACAAGCAAAGGGGAGCATTACCATTACCGTGCCTACCGCCGAGGGTTTCAAGACCTTCTTCTACTACAAGAAGGACACCACAGTCGGGGACTTGAAGTTGGCATTGATGGATACCTTTGGCATCCCCCCCACTGACGACACCTTGAACGTTGATGGTTCCTACTTGGAGGACTATGACAACATCAACACTTACCTTGAGGGCACAAGCATGAATGTCAAAATGGTCGTCCGTATCAGGGGCGGTATTGCTTCCAAAGTCGTCAAGCACATCTTCAAGAAGAAACCATCCAAACCGACCGCAACAGACGAGACGTTGTTCGCTGAGGCATACCAGACCTACCTGAATGTCTCTTCGTCCACAACCTTCAATGTCAAGAAGGCAATTGATGAGATGAGCGTTGATGACCTCCTCGCCCTGAAAGAGGCACTTGTCACTTCGTCCAAGGCAACGAACCAAACCAAGGTCTTCAAGATTGCCACCGCCCTCAAACCCTTCAAAGTCTTGTCTGATGTGATGAACAAGATTGCGTCCGCTTTGTCATCTTTTGAGGAGATGGTGAAGGATGACATTGACCAGAACTTCAGCAACGAGGGTGGCACCATCAAGTTTGATGAAATTCGCGAGACGGTGGCAGTGGCGGTTGCTATTAAGCAGTCTGCTGATGTCCAAATGTTGCCCCGTATGTAGTTTGACGGATTTTGCTGAAATCGCCCTGTGCTCTGACATCACACATCCCTGATGTCTAAATCACACATCCCTGATGTCTAAATCACACATCCCTGATGTCTAAATCACACATCCCTGATGTCTAAATCACACATCCCTGATGTCTAAATCACACATCCCTGATGTCTAAATCACACATCCCAAATTGTTTGATGTCAGTTTGGCACATTCTCGCACAGGAAGGGCGTGTAGCAACCGAAGACAAGGGACGCGCATTGGTTTTGCTGAAGAATAAAAAAGGATTTTGCTGTTGTGCTGGGAGAGGGTTGGTGAGGTTGAAGGCAGGTAAGGTTGAGGACTGCCAACCACCCCGTTTTTACCCTTCCCCCATTTTGGTAGTTCCCGCATCGTTGTGCCCGCAGGTATCTTCTTCGTCGTCTTCGCCTACAAAACTGTCCTCTACTAGGTATGGACGGGAGGTGTTGGGAGGGGTTTTCTTATATTTATATGTTGTATAAGGGGGAAACTCTCGCCAATTTTTTGTTGCCCTGTTTGGCGATTGGCAAGAGTTTCTGGATATATCTATATATATATATATTTTGGTGTTTTATTTATTTTATAAACTATGGATTATCCCCTTAAAATTCATCATTTTCAAAATTTTAAGTTTCATAAGTTTTACTGTGTTGTCGTTGGATGAACCTAGAAATTTCAAGTTTGAACTCCAACCCCAACTCAAATTCCTTAATCCACCAAACTCGTCAAAATATCACAATTAATATCAGCATTTTTCAAGTCTAATGAGATGACATTATAACCGGGTGACTTTGCCATGGTTCTTGCACTTCCAGTTCCACAATATAATTCTAATAAATTCATATTGTTTATTAGAATGATTTAGATAATGTTTTAGAAATATAGATATTTATCATCTTCCCTAATAATCTTATTGTCCCTTATTTAACATATCACAATATGTTTTACGCTTCGTGTCATAATCACCGCTGGGTCTTCCTATCCCTTTCTTTTCAAAAGAGTTTGTCAATCTTTTCCTTCTCTTCATTGTTATGTTTTGGTTCGTTTGCCTTTGCATCAAGTTTCTGGTCAATAGTTTTTATCATCTCGTACAACAGTTTAGCATTTTTACTAACTGTCATTATCTTCTTTGATAGTTCAGCAATAGCATCATTCTCAACTTCAGACATTTCTACATATATATATATTTATATAATTATTTATTTAAATATTTATTTATGCGTTGTATTATACAGTTTACCTGAATAATTTAAAGTTATGTATGTAAATAAACCATATTCTAACAGTCTTTCACCAATTTTATTGTTCATTTTTTATTAAACCTTCTTCACCACCTGTAATTTCAAAAAAATCAATATTTTACTAAATTTATCTGGTTTAGTTATACCTTTCATAAAATATTTATCACTGAATTTAGCATCAAACCAATAAAAATATTCTCCACTCAATTGTTTAGCAAAGTGTTCATCACCATTGAATAGGTCTTGAATTTCTTCATCGTCAAAAGTTATAATTCTATGGTCTTCTCCATTCATAGTTGGCATTATGATTATACAAATAATTACATTTTTATTTATTCATTTATTTAATTATATATATTTATAAAATTGATTTAATGTAAAATCTACTCTTTAAGTACTAGTTGTTCATCATTTGTTTAATAGTTTCCTGTGTTTCGTTGTCACCATTATCGGATGGTGATGCATGCCTTCCCCCTTTAAAAGTTATATTATGAACATCCGTTTCCAGATTTATACTGTCTTTAGTTTTATCAATATTCATTTTCTTATCGTTTTTGCTCAATTTGAAATTTGTCGGAATACACGAACATTTACAATTTCCTTTCTTTTGAATTTCTAATTCGTTTTTCATTGCTAACAGCTTTTTACACATAGGGCAAGCAAACTCAATAACTGATGTTTCTTTAACAATTTCTTCTTCTTTGTCTTCATCTGTTGAAGAAACTGTAGTATCTGTTTTATTCTGTTTGATTTTCTTTTTTCCCATTTATATTAATATTTACATTTTTATTTTTGATATATTGTATTCCTAATTTTCTTCATTCTAATGAATAATAACAGCATTTTTTGATTTTTTATTGTCAGTTATTATCACTTGTTCTATATTCTCTACTTCATCTAATTATATCAATATAATCTGAATAACTTCTATCCATATAAATAATAATTAATCTTATTATTTCATGCATAATAGAATATTGGTGGGGCACAGCACTTGGGGTTTTCATTGCACACGCGAGCAAGACACAAAACTAATTATCTTCAATGCTTATTGATTGAAGTTGATGAAAGAGCCTGTTCTACTACGATGGACACCATTCATATCATAGCAATGCTTTCATACAATAAATAATATTAAATTATTTTCTAAATATCTTTAATATTATTTTATTACGCCTGATGTAAAACCAATTGATGAAATCGAATATGACTTTAAGCAAAGCAAGCACGAGGTCGTCCCTAAATTGCCGACGAGAGCGATGATTGTGGGCCCGTCAGGCTCTGGAAAGAGCACGCTACTTGTATCAATGATACTTGATATTTACAGAGGAGCATTTGAACGAATTTTTATCTGGTCGCCATCAGTAAATTTAGATAGTATTTGGTTGCCTGTTAAAAAATACATTAAGGAAGGTTTGAAAGTAGATAATGATAAAGAACCGTGTTGGTGGGATGAGTTCAATGTTGAAGATTTAGAAAGAGTTATAGAAACTCAAAATAGAATAATTGAATACCAGAAAAAACAAGGAACGAAGAAGTTATTTAATATATTGGTAATTTTGGATGATGTATCTGATAATCCAGCAATAACAAGAAATAACAAATTGCTAAATTCTTTATTCTGTAGGGGCCGTCATAGTGGAATATCGACACTTGTCAGTGTTCAAAAATCATCAACCGTGCCACCAAGTAGTAGAGTACACAGAAGTCATTTGTTTTATTATAAAGATAGAAACTACAAAGAAGTTGAAATATTGCAAGATGAATTACCAGCAATTGTTAGAAGCGATAATTTGCACGAAAGCAAGAAATTAATTTATAGAATATATGAAACTGCCACTGATGAACCGCATAGTTTTTTATATATTAACCTTTTAGAAAAGAACCCAGATAAAATGTTTATGAAACACTTTTCACAATATTTGAAAATAACTAATCAATAACATGAAATTTATTTTTTAATGTTTTTGATTTCAATTAATGAAGCGTTGCATAAATCCAACGCAGGTAATTTATATATTAGTTTGTCCGATTTTTGATTTTCTAATTTTTCAATCCTTGCCACACATTATTGAATAGATTTAATTATTAAAGTATCCGCTCTTGTTTTTTCATCTACTCTTAAATTATTAATGTCTTCCATACTGTTGTTTTCTTCGTTTTTACTTTGACCAATACCCATTATATATTATTATTTAGATTTTTCTTTTTTCAATTCCTTAATTTCTTTTTCTATTTGTTCAACTTTATCTATCACTTCCAGTAAAGCTTTATGTAATAATATTGGAACTTGTGTATATTCAATACCTAAATATTCACGTTCGGTATGAACTACATTACTAATTTCTTTTGGAACTGCTTTTAATAAATCATCAGCAATATAACCTATATGGATTGCATCCTTATCGTCTCTATCTTTTCTTTTGAATTTTTTAGGATTGAATTTCTTAATCATACTAATACAATTACTTTTAAGTAAATCTACATCATATTTTAATCTTGCATCAGAATTATCTATTAGACTTCCATTTATGGTTACAGTTCCGGCAGTAATATCAATGGCATCACCTGAAGCATCTTGAATATCATGTACAAATAATGTTTTGGTATTAACAACCGTTACATTTGCATTAAAAGTCGATGGAGCATTATTTGTAAAACTTCCAGTATTTACTGTCGTTCCAAATGTCTTATCAATAGATAATAAAACAGAAGGGGTAGTAGAACTATCAGCAACTCTAAACGCTGTCTTTGATGTTCTAAATATTACATCAATTGTAGATAAACTAGTTCCATCGTAATAAGTTGATATTTCACTTGTTCCCATCTTTAAGTCTGTTCCAGTAGTCATTGAAATATTATTCAAAAATGAAACTGTTGTTAAATCAAATGATTGAATGGTATTAGTTGCTAAATATGCATTTTGAACTGCTAAGTTAGTATCAACGGTTACGAATGTTCCACCATTAGGCGCTATATGATTACTTCTTAATGATCCACCAGTTCTCACACAAACATCGTCAGCAAATAAATTACCCATTACATCAGCAGTAGAAGTATTAAAAGTCCATCCGGTAGTAATATTAACTGCTCCAACTATGTTAGATTGAACGGCAGGGTCTCCACAAATAAATCTAATTGAAGAATTAGCATCACTATTCCTCATACCAAAAGATGAAAAAGCACTAACATATCTATATAACTCACAATTTGTATCAATTGTTAATTTACCATCGGTATCAATATTAACATTATCACAATTAACAGCAGCGTTCGTATAAATATTACCTAACACATCAACAGGTTTATTAAAAATATTTTTATGCACTAATCCATCACACATCATATATTGATTAGAAGCATTACTAACATCACCAACACTAATGGCAACGAAATCATTATGAGACATATGTAAACCTTCTATAGCATTAGGAGTATATCTTCGTATTGAACCATTATTATTAAAATTCAAATATGAGCCATTGTTAAGACTTATTGCACTGTCAGTCCCCATAAACTGAGCAGCACCTGTAAATCTCGCTTGTCCAGCACAATTTAAAACATAACCATTAACTCCAACGGCACCTAAACCAAACCTATCCTTAACCCAAACTCTTCCAACATTAGCATCTCCTATTTGAGTTTCCCATTGACCACCGCTTGAACTCATCCACATTCTACCATCACGATTAATTTTAAATTCACGGTTAAACATTTGAAAAGTCATTTGCCCAATCCTGATAAATTATCTAATTGTAAAACATAACGCGCATCAGAACCAGTTTTATCTAAAATAGATGAACAAGAAAATAAACCCGATACTTGTAAATTACTTGATATTGTAGTATTATGATTTAATATTATTTTATCATTTTGAAAACTTGACGAATTATTAATTTCTACATTTCCAAAACCTCTTTGATTTAAAAACATTGTTGAACCTGCCAAACTTCCATAAACATAACTATCAAAATAATTATTATACATTTCAAAGAAATTATTATAATTTCCAAAAATTGCTATTTTAAAAGTTGTAGTAGTTGTTATATTATGTATTAATGTATTATTTAATACTGATGTATCTAGCTTATTTGATAATGAATTATTAGTTGTTATTTTATTATAGTAATCTGCTTCATTAAATGAACCTCCATTCTGTGAATCTAAAATTGCAGTAATATGTGAATTTACTGTGCTATTTAATCCTGTTATTAAATTTGGATTGGAACTAATATTACTAAAGTTAGATGTCACAGTAGAAATTGAAATATTTATTAAATGTGTATTTGATGAAATATTATTAATATTTGTATTAATTAAGTTAGAAATAGAACTACTATTATTAAATTTAGTTGTCATAGTAGAATTTAAATTATTTATTGAATGTGACTTAGATGAAATATTATTAAAATTTGTATTTGAAGTTATTGTAAGATTACCTATTAAAAATGCATTTGATGAAACATTAACTAAATTACTCGCTATCGCTGCTGTATTGTTCACAACTTCTGTCTTATTGTATGATTGAGTTATATCATGAAAATTAGCGTCAACCTGTGTTTTTGTGTAAGTATCTACTTGGTCTGCTTTATTATTGAGTAAATCAATTATATCTGATTGATTAGCGTATATGTTTCTAATGTTTGTCACCCCGCTTGTAGAATTGATTTCGCTAATTGTGTGCGCTACAACATTTTCAAAGTTTGTTAAATTTATTCAAGGCATTATATATTAATAGTAGAATTTTTAATATTTTTTATTTTTAATATTATCATTTTTACTTATTTTTAATCCAAAATCTGAACTCCAGCATCGCGTATGGATAATATTTGCTCACTCACTAACGTTATATATATTGTATCTGGCATATTTGCTGTTACCATATTTCCAATAGGTTTCACACGAATTAGAAGTTGTTGCCCTGCTTTTGTGTTAATTCCAGTATATGAACTATCGGGAACCTTTTCAAAATTCATAGCAAAGATAAACTTATCAACACGGTAAGAAAAATATTCAATTGATAAATGGTGTTGATGGAACAATGGTAAATTTAATGCTTTTCGTAAATAATAGAATGCTTGTGTTAATGAACGACGAGGATACTCAGGATATAGTTTCGACCCTGTTTGAAGTTGAAATTCTAAATCAAGGTCAGGATTGTAGTATCCACTGTCTTGATAATTCAAGTTATACATAGCGTGATAGAAGTTGTTGTATTCTTTCATAACGTGAGTATCGCCTACTCCACTTTTGTTGAAACTGATGAACGCGGCAACTAGTTTAGACACTGAACGAACAACAGTAGTGTTAATTGACGACGAACCATCGGGAACTTGATTAGATTGACAAATATAAGTATTATATGTGATTGGAAGTTCTTTTGAATCGAGGAGGTGAGCAACATATCTATTGTGGAGGTCATTGTCCAAGCTCACCAAATCAGCTTGAAGGAATGCATTACTAATTGAGAACTGCTCGTTTGTATGAAGACTTGTGTCTGTGTTGCCACTCGCTGGAAACCTCGACCCACCCGCTGTAACAACGCAATCGGTACAATTTGAATCTAGTTCAAGTTCTAAAACAAGAGGACACGCTTTTAACGGGATATACTTAAATTGATTGAATAAACCAAGCATCGGTTTAAATCCTACAACCATTTTCCTCCTAAAGCCTGGAATTGTGCAAGCGTCATATGCAGGACCAATATGACCCGATGCAGGAACTGCACGACGTGTGTTTAAATCATCATCATATCTATATCCAAAACTCTGGGCGTCTTCATTGTCTCTTGCTCCTTTTGACATCATGCAACTCATCATGTGATGATTTCGGTTGTAGTAATCAATGTCTTCAACAAGTTGATTACCAGCAATTAGTCTTACTCTTCTAAAAAAGGAATAAGCAGGAGATAAAGGTCTTAATCGTTTATTGTCTGACGTGTCAGTGTTTTCAACAGTGAAATAAACCATTACACTCTGTGGGTCTAACCAACTATTATCTTCAGCATTTAACGCTATTTTCAACACACGCTGACCAGATGAAGGGGTGTAGATATTACTCCCAGAAGGAAAAAACGAGACAGAACGCCTCTCATTTATATAACTTGCTCCTTTATTTAATTTGAATGAGAGGTTGTCAATTAGAATATCTTCGGCACTAAAAGTTTCCATTACTATATATAATATAATTTAGAAATAATTTAAACTAAATTGATAAATTTATACATTTATTAATTTCTAAAACATAATTAAGAATTATGTTTTACAAATTGATGAAATTGTAATTTCATGAATTTCTATAAAATATATGTTTTACAAGATTATAATTATTATTTTAAATATTTTCATTTTATTTTTCTTAATCTTATCTTCAACTGAATTATTGCCTTTTTCTTTCTCTAAAACAATCTCTCTAATTTCTTCATATGAGCTTTTCTTATACTTGTTATTTTCATTCTTAATCATATCATCCGTTGTTTCATTGTCATATTTCTTATGTTGTATCATAATAATAATATGAAAATAGTTTTGCGTTTTTTCTTTTTACTATTTCATCAAGGTCTGATTGAGTGTGATTACAATTGTTAGTGTTGTCATTGATGAGGGCATAACAATTTATATATTTTGGTACAAACATATTATAAATTGAAGCAATCCAGTTATAATCAATATAGTCAGGTCTAACTCTGACACTCCTAATAATGAAACACCCACACTGACATTTTACATGTGTTCGTTTATTATCTCTATTTAAATCCCTTACTCTTTCTACAAGTGTTAATGGTTTATATTTTGTTTCACTTTCTGTCAAGTTTTCTTTTAACTGATTATACATATATAATACTATATAATTATTTATTTAATTATTTATTTATTTAATTATCTAAAAAAAATATAATATCTCCCTTACAGGTTCAACACTTCTTGAAACATATTTTCCTTGGTCTCCGTATCCAATTATGTAATCGTGGTTAGTAAAGGGATTTAGTGAACCAGTATAAACAGTTATAGCAGACCTATCCAAAATACTGACAGGGTCTAAGATACTTCTAAAATTAATGTAATCATCGGTAATGTTAGACCTTCGTGATATAAACGGCGCTCCATAAGTAGTTAAAGTTAATTCTCTTTCAGGATAATCTTTTGTTGTCTGTGCCCCTACACTTGAACCGAGACTATGTGTTATAAGATGTTTAACTTCATTGTTTTCATCCAATGCTGTTGATGTGTCTTTATATCGTTGTGAATATTTTGTCATTTTAAAGGGAAGTCCTACATCTGCCAGAATGTCATTAACAGCACCTCCAAACGTTCCTGTTCCAAATGTTCCGCTTACATACATTTTATCACCATCAATATAAACACCGTTACCATTACCATAAGCTTTACTTAATCCTTGTGCATCAGTTAAATTAGAATTAGGATAAAAATCGTTTAAAAATTTTGTCAGTTTGTTTCATAACATCAGTTATTTTAGTTGTTTTCTTATAAGGTTGATAATGTTTAATGTTACCATGCTTCATTTCATAAATTAACTTTTTATTATTAATCATATAATTGAAGTTATAAATTAATTTCTCAATTAATTAATAATGCTGACTTACGACGAAGTCCTAAGCAACAGAATAATGTTTAATTAGAAAATTTATTTTCTAATTAAACATATATTATGTTGGCTTACAAAAAAGTTTATATTGACAGTGCTCACAGAATTAGTGGTACATCATCAAATTTCAAAGTTGAATTGCCAGAAACATTACAAACAGATAATGGTGTTCATTGTAATATTCATGAAGTAACATTGCCTAACTCTTGGTATTCAATTCAGTCAGGATTAAATAATATACTTTATTTTTATTCTTCTCCATTAGTTCCAGATGAAGATAATACTAATGTCCATTGGATTGTTGTTGCATTGGCAAAAGGAGTTTATACTGGCACAGAACTAGCGACAGAATTAAAGGCAAAAATAAATGGTGTTGTAGATAATACTAATTTCTCAAATACTTATGAAATTTCTTACAGTGTAAAAACTAATAAAGTAACAATGTATTCAAACTATGCCGATAGAAAGTTCGCTGTATGAACTGATGAACAAATGAAACTAACATATGCAGATTATATATGGAATGGAAGTTTTAATGCTAATAACTTGCAATCTGTTGATGAAGTCTTAGGTAAGTATCAAATGGCAGTTTATCAATATAATAATCCTTATGTTTCTGGTTTCGTTAATCTTCAACCCATTAGAAATATGTATATTCATTCTTCTCAATTGTCTAATTATAATCAAGTAAATTTAAGAACCGGCGATAGCACAGTTGTTAAGAAAGTACCAGTCACAGCACCACACGCGGGAATTGTCTTTGATAATGAGTTGAACCCTCTTGATTACTTGGATGTATCAAATAGAAGCTTTAAACAATTAGATTTTTGGATTAGTAATTCATTGGGGAATGAGATTAATTTAAATGGAGTAAATGTATCCCTGTCATTATTGTTTGTGAAAAGCGATATTATTTAAATGTATTCTTTAATTTTTCCATATAGAAAATATATAGAATATATTATATGACAAGTATTGAGGTAGTAGATGTTAATAATGAAACTAAAACAGAAGAAGCACCTATTAATAATGAAGTTGTTGAACAAAATGAAACAATTAATGAAGAACCAACACCAGAAGAAGTTAAACCAGAAGAAGTCATTCCTGAACCAAAAGCGAAAGCAACAGCATTACCAAGAACTAAAAAAGAAATTGAAGTAGTCCAATGTGAAAAATGTGGAAAATCTATGAATGCTAAATCACTTCGTTTTTCACATCCTAAGAATTGTAAGGGTGTGCCTACTGAATTATTACCAGTCAATCCACAAAATAATATTAGAAAGATTCAACCAGAATTGAAAGAAGAAATTAAGAATGAGATTAAGCAAGAAGTGATTAAAGAAACCACTAAGAAACCCACAGCAACAGAACTATTAAACCAACATTATGAAGAACTTAAACAAAAAAACAAGATAAACAAGAAAAAATAAATAAATTATCTTCATCAATGTTTTAATTAAAAAAATAATAATAATATACATTATGCTTATGAGAAGTCATAGAAATGTAGAATTTAAAAGGGCACCACAAGTTGAGCGGGTGTATGATACCAATGACTTATGGGGAGTTGCTTCAAGAATGAATTATTTTAAACAGTTGAAGGATACACTGGAAGCGAGACATTTACAGGGAGCATTAATAAAGTATAGAAACGATTTAGCAGAAAGCAACAGAACAGAAAGTTATAGAAAGGAATTAGACAGAATAAGAAAAATATTGGAAAACTCACGCTCACCCGATGGAATACAAACAACGGAACAACTAAAAGCAAGAAAGAAACATTTAGAAGAAATGATTGAGAATATGTCAGATTAACTTATTTATTATTTAGATGAATAAATTATCTAAAGAATACATATAATATGATTAAATCAATAAATAGATTGAATACAGTAGGACCAGTAAAAGTAGGTTCGTCAAAATCACAATTACATTTGAGACCTTCTTATGACGAGTTGTTAAAAGAAACATTAGTAGAAGATGAGAATAGACCATCAATTGAAAATGTGATAGACAGAAGGGCAACAAGATACAGATTAAATCAATATGGTAGTCAGTTTGATAATAAAGATGCTTTGGATATTCAAAAGAAAGAAGAATTGAGCAGAAGAGGAGAAGTTAAGAAGGAAGCATCGTCAGGTAGATAAATATTTGATGAAATTGGCGATACATTCAAACAACAAATGGCATTCGTAGACGAAAGGTTAATGGAAGTGAACAGACAGAAAGAAGAACTTGAAGAAAGAATGAGACTTATGTTTGGACAACACGATGAAATGGCAAGTGCTGTATCAAGACAATCAATAACAGAAGGTGTGGAAGTCCATTCAATGGCGTCAAAGCAAGAAGAAGGAGAAGAAGAAGAACCAGAAGACGACCCTATTGTTGATGAAGAAGAGAAGAAAAAGGGTAAAGACGACGATGATGACCTAAGTAAAATTGAAGATTTCATAGATGAAATCAGAGGAAATACACCCTTATATTTAGCAAATGTTCCAATGGACATGAAACGCATCATTGATAAAATATATAATGTCGGATTAATGAAAGATGATATATACATAGAATTCAACAACTTAATTAGCGAAACGCTTGAAAGTGAAACCAACGTTAAAAAAACAGGAAAACAAATCCAAATTGATAGAGTTTTACAAAAAGCATGTATATAATAAGTATATGAAAGAAGAAAAGGCATCTTCAACGGGTCAAACACGTGATTAACAACAATTAATCTATAATATTTAATAATGAGTAATACTAAATATTATGGATTGAGAAGAAGGAAAACCTTTGATGAAATGCTTAAAGAAGCGATGACACACAGACTGATAATAACAACCATCCCAGAAAAACGGAGAGTATAATTATTAATGAATGAAGTTGATTTTGACGAATTTGATTTAACGAATTATGGCATTAACAAGAAATATATGAGTTTAAACAATAGTAAATATGATACTGATATGTTCCCGGAAATGACACTTAACAAAGCAACACAGTTTCCTATCAGAGAAGTCAAAGAAACACAAACAGACCTACCAAATGATAAAGAAACACAAACTGATGACATTGATTATACAGGATTGATTTCAGACGGATTTTCAAACAGTTTTAAAAGTAATCTTAAGAATAGGGCAGAGGCAGAAGCGCAAGCATCCTTATTCAAACCTATTCAAGATGATGATGATGCTGATGAACCAGATGACGACGACGATGATGATAATGCAAACAAAAAGAAAAGTTTAAACCTGATTAGGATTATATAATTTATGTTAAGGTCAGGTTTTAGTGTAGCAGACATAATAATACATATAACTTATCAAACTACATTAACCACTCGACAAATTACTGAATTGACAGCATACATTATAGGAAATTCACTAATTACAACTTTTGATATTACTAATGGTATTATGAATTGGTTAAGTAATAATACTGATGAAGAAGTTGAGTTAAACACTTCTCCCCCTGTTAGCGTTAATAGTTCTCCACCTATCACTGTTAATAGTTCTTCAACACATACTGTTAATTCAACGTCGTCAGAAGAAAATGCTAATTACGAAATAGCACCGCCGACCGACATTCCTATTCCTACTGATGCTGAAACTGATGAAGAAGATAAGGATAAAGATAAGAATAAAGAAAAGCAAAATCTAAAATAAACAAATATGAAAGAAAAAGAGTTAAAGCCATCATGAAAATAGAATCATGTTTTAAAATACTTACTTTAAAATATCATTTTTCAGGGGTAGACACTAGCATCAAATTATTGCCTTTGTATTTTCTGTTGTAGTCTTTTTTAGGAGGTTGATTTACTGTTCCTTCCTCTTCCTTTTTTCCTATGATACCTTTGTCGGTCAAGTGCCCTTTTTCTGTCAAGAAATTCAGGGTCTTCTACCTTTTTCTTCTTATAATATAATCTGGTGAATAACGCCATCTGTTCCTTAATCTCATCAATTGTCAAGTCATCAATATTTTTAGTGCTCATTTTTATCCTAATATATTATGGTAATATTTCTTTAAGTATATTAAGGCAAAATATGAATTAGTATAAATTCAATAAGGCGAATAAAAGAGTAATACGAAATATACTTAAGGACATATTAACTATTATTAATATATATATAGACTAATTTATGACAAAAAAAACGTATAGATACAAACATTCAAGACCTAAAAAACAAAAGAGACAGGAAAAGGGGCAGTATTACCGCTCAAACCCTACAGAAAGTCAATACCATCATTGATTTTTATGAAGACCGCAAAATTGTTCAATTTGACACGGCAAACAAATTAATAAATGGCATGATTGCAACAAACGACAATGAATTGAAGAAAGGACTGAAGCAATATGAAAAGGCAGTTGCCAAATACCAAAACATAGCACCCATAGGCGAGAGAATGAAACCAACAACTGAAAAGGCAGTCAGAGGCAAGAAACTAGCAACAATCAGGAGAAGAACTAATGAAAAAACACCCTTACGAAGAATTCAAAGGATGTATAGAGACAACATAACGAAGGACAGAAAAACGATTGTTATTAAATATATTCTTTTTACTAAAGACGAAGGACGTGCTACAAATTCCGTTTTTTTTTAAAGATTGAATGGTATTAAATACTACCCGTTGCTATATCCTAACGTTAAAAGGGCAGGCAACATAAAAGCACAGTGGGAGTTTATTACTAATGCTGTTAATGTTAAAATCACAAAGCATTTTGATAAACATAAGTTTCATAAACTGGTGGCAGTGATGAGAAGCGACCCAGCGTTTAAGAGTTTTACAGATGGCGAGGTTTATAACTACCTTGATTGCATCAAAATAGAAAGTGCCGAATTGGTTGATGAGGACGCAGTAGATTATGATATTTTTGATGATGAACTCACCGACGCTAGACATAACATAAGTATTCATCATAGATACATTCAAACCGAATTCAACCCTGACTGCTTAACATTGAAGGAAGCAATAACAAAAGGCAACCACATTGAAAATGAGTGCTGGATTAATACGTTGATGGAACACTACGCGGACACGCTGATGAGGCACAAAAGAACCAAAAAGAAGAATTTAACCAGAGAGAAGATATTAGAAATCATCAACAAAAGCGATGAAAACTTCAAAAAGCACGGTGCTTCAATCATGCAAATGGATGCTGTGTTTAAACAGTTTGACATCAAAGCAAGAATTTATGACATTGCCAGCAATTTGATTTACAAGCATGACCCAAAAGACTTCTACAGCAAAAAAATAATTACTTTTAACGGTTTAGTAAAGAACAGTCATATTTACACATTGAACCATGACTTAGTAAGACTTAAAGCAAACCCTAATGTAGAAGACGTCCATAAACTTAGAATCCATAGAAATTATTACATCAGTAGCAGGGAAACACCCATCAAATATAAGATGATTGAAAATTTGGACGACATATTAAAACTCAATGAGGAAGATGAATACAAGTTGATATTGAAAGACAATGATTTAGACAAGGCAGTTTTTGAACTCAAGCAGATAGGATATGAACCACAAATAGGATACACTGCAGGTAGGACAACTGAAGTCAAAATGGATTTTACGCATCAAATAGGAAAGAAGCAAAAGAAAGTTTATTATTCAATAGTAAACCATAATTTTGACAGAGACAGAATTGATGAGGACATCGCAGTTGACGAAGAAGAGGTATATAATAACATCAGCGAAGAAATGTTTAAATTTAACAGAAAATTGTTGTGCGAAAACTACAAGAGTTATTATAATGAAGTTGATGTCCAGATTTTGGATGAATGCAGAACAATCGTAGCACACGGCATAATGAGAAGCAATGTAGGTAAGGAAGTAGAAATCAATGAAAGATGTAGCATTGACACATGTACAGCATTTACGCATCAAGGAAGCAAAATGAATTATATCCCAATTTTTAAAGAATTTGATCTGGAAACCTTACAACCACACTTGCGATTTCAACAGATTTAACAATTACACACTGTATTATGTTCAAGCAAATCAGGGCAACATCTTTTTTAACAAAAAAATAATCTGGTGTATGGTAAATACTTAAAAGAATTGGTTAAAAGAGGCGTTGTGATGAAAATACTATATTATAAAACACCGTCGCAAGTGTTGAAGGTAAAATACAAGAAAGCGATAAGCGAATTGTTTAAATCAAACATCAGTCCTGACGAGGAGCAAAACAACAAAATCAAGAAGACAATAGCAAATATTACTTTTGGACTAATGGAAAAATCATATAACAGAAAGTCAGTGAGTAGGATCTTTGACAATGTAGGACATGCTTTACATCATCAAAGAACCCATGGAGGCAGACTGTATGTTTTGGATGATGAAGAATATGAGTGTTTTAATACATGGCAACTATTAAACGATGATGAGTGGAGTATTGAACTCTGCGAAGATGAGAGACCATACTTCCAACATGTAAATGGTAGTATGACATTTCCTGAATTTGGTATCGATTGCAAAGTTGAAGACGGCAAGACTTATTACAGCGAACGGGGTGAGAAATATAGGGAAACTGAAAAGATAAGTAAGACTGCCAAATATTATGTTGTTTGTCTTACCGACCAAAGAAAACTAATGAACGGATTTAGGTATATTAAAGAATTATTATTGCAAGGTCATAATTTTAACATGTATGAAACTTTTGAAAAACTGAAAGCAAATAGTATTAAAGTTTATGCGGTGAAAACCGATGCCTTTCATATTGCAACGAAAGATGTAAGGATGGCAAAGAAGTTGTTAGATTTTGGTAATGATATTGGAGGTTGGAAAGTAGAAAATAATAAAGTCTATGAACTGGAAACTGATTACAATTGGAAATTTAATAAGATAGTAAAAATACCAACTTTTCAGAATGAAACAACACCAATTGAAGATGAGTGGGATGTTGAAAGCATCTGTAATAAGATTATTGAAAAAAGAAGAGTTATGATTAGAGCAAAATTTGCTGGGAGCGGTAAAAGTTTTAGAGGCAAGTATATGGAAAAATTAGGATACAATACACTTTTTGTAGTGCCTCAAAATATGTTAAAACAAGAGATTGGATGTGAAGCGGTGACAGTAAATACATTCTTTAGTATTCCAGTTGATAAAGGGGATGACCTACCAAAGTTTGATTCTTCAGGTTTTCAATGTATAGTGTTTGATGAGATTTATATGTCCAGTCCTTACATATTGAACAAAGTAAGGGTGTTTGCAAATAACAATCCTGACATCATAATTATAGGTGCCGGTGATGTCAAGCAACTGCCACCGATTGAACCTTTCACTAATACTCAAAATGCAGGCGAATACATTGACAAATGTATTGACATTAATTTTAAATATAATATATTTTTAAAGATATGCAAGCGAGTAGGTGGTAAGGATACAAAAGAAAGAGAAAGAAACAGAAAGAAACTGAATGAAATCTGTGATGACATTTGGATTAAAAAGATGGCAGTTGAAGAATGGATAGTTAAGCATTTCAAATTTACAAAAGATGTTATGAAAAGCGTGAACAACATAGCATATACAAATATAAGATGCGAGGCAGTATCAAATGAGAATAGAAAACGATTAGGTAAAACATGCAAATATGAAATTGGAGAAATCTTAATATGCAGACTTTACAAAAAGGACAAGGAAGGAAAACTGAATGTTAATATTAGGTGGAAGGTTGTTAATAACGAAGGATACAAGATAACAATCCAAGATATTAAGGATGCAGAGAACAATAGAACATTTGACATTGATATTATAGATAAGCATTTTAGATATGCCTACTGTGCTACCACTCATAGCAGACAGGGGACATCAATCAGTGATAATATGACCATTCACGAATGGAACAAAGATTATTTAGTTTGTAGGGAATGGTTGTGGACGAGTATCACACGAGCGAGGGATTTTAACAATGTCTATTTTTACAAGAACAAAGAGGGAGATGAAGATATGTTTAAGAGTTTGGTAATCAACTATTTTAAAAACAAAGTTGAAGGATATAAACAGCAAGATAGAGTAGCAACAAGAGAATTAGACGAAGAGCAATACATTGACGAAAACTGGTGCTTAAAATACTTCAAATCCTGTTGCCAAAACTGCGGAATTAAATTTAATCTAGATACAAGAGGAGGAAAGATAAGTTCTAACTTCACTGCTCAACGTTGTGATAATGAGTTATGCCACACAGTTGAAAACTGCACCGCCTTCTGTGTCTATTGCAATTGTAGTGCGCCATAAATAATGTTGAAAATGAGTTTTTCAAAATTATTGTATTGACTTAATTAATGAGTTCAACACAAGAAATTATTAAGAGTGTATAGTGTGATAGAAGCGGTTATGGTTCAAAACAAACAACCCTCAAGGATGCTAAGCAAAAAGATAGTAGTATTACAATGAACGATATTAATGAATTCTTTAGTAAGAATGTAGAAGAAAAAATAAAGATGAGAGGCGAAAATAGTTTTATTGCTCCGCATAGTTTCTGGGAATTTCAAGTTGATATGTTTATCATTTCTAAAAATGATTTGGAAAATCAAACATTTAGAATTGGAATGATATGCATTGATATCTTTAGCAAATATATGCATATCGTGCCAATTAAATCCAAGACACCGCCAGACATTTTAGCAGGAATGATGGAGAATATCAATAAGATGGGTGGCAAACCGAAATTAAGTTATACCGACGAGGAAGGCAGTTTTTTAAATCAATCTGTCTTAGATTATTTGAAGGAGAAAATTGAATTACACAGAACTAGAGGTCATCCAGCATTTGCGGAGCGTGGAATTCAGACTTTTAAAGACCAACTGTTTAAACGAGTTGAAGCGGACAAGAAAAATGGAAAGCAGAATCTCCAATGGACGGATTATACTTTTGAAATATTATTAACTTACAATAATAAGAATATTCATTCCGCAACTAAATTTACACCGAAGGACGCAAGAATGAAAAAGAATGAATTTGAAGTAAAAATGAATATTACAATGCAAGCAAAGAAAACTAGAATGTATCCAGAATTAGACGTAGGAAGTAATGTAAAAATAATGAGGAAGAAAGGCATAAGCGAAAAGGCACACACCAGTCATTGGTTAAAAGAAGTATTTAAAGTAAAATCAATTGACAGTAAATTAGGACAATCTTACTTTCATTTGGAAGGAAAAACTAATCCTTATTTGAGACACGAATTATTAAAAGTTTAATATTAAACGAAATACAGTTAAAGAAAAAACGCCTTATAGTATTAGTGAAATGTTGTTTAACTATAACAAGTGCGAATGCTGTAGATGCAAAATGAATGATTTGAGTTTAACCTTACATCATATACTACCAGCAAATGTATGTAATAAAATAAGTGAATATAATGTATATTGCAATCAATGCTGTATAACAAGAGACCTTGAAACAGTTTTTCTTGAAGAACATAAGGATAAGGGATATACAAAGTTTCAATTACAATTAAAATTCTTTATGCGACACCAAGCAAGATTTCCTATACACTTTTACCATAAGATTTCCAGAAAGTCATTTGAAAAAGAAATTGATGAATTCTTTAGTAATATAGATTTAATTAGGAGGTTTGGAGGAACAAACGCAATTAAACCATATAAAGCATTTGTCAAAAAGTACCGATATTTGTTTGAATGGATTGATTGGCATTTATTAAGCAAATATAAAATAAACGAAGTCTTGAATGAATTTAGAATAACTAAATATCATGTATGGCATTACTACAACACTAAACATAAAGTATGTCTATTAGTTAATTTGTTTTTCTGGGAATAGATTTATTCAATAATTGGAAAAGACAATATCAAATATATATAGACATTGGTGATATTGATAAATATGTAGATTACATATTTGAAGACATATTGCCAGACTATTATTTTAACCCATAAACCTTACAATAAAAAACATTGTAAGATTTATGATTTCAAAATGACTTGAAGAAATAATAACTTAATATATTATAGTGAAATAATGATACAGATAGTGAATATAGTGATACAGTCGGTATCAATGCTAAAAATATATTGAAAAAAAGTTTATGAGTTATAAATGTAAAGACTGTGAAATGCTAAAATTACCAATTGAACGGGGTTTTGCAAATGGCGTTTGTAGTAATATTTGTCAATATATGATATGCAATAATTGCAATATAATTATAAAAACAATGATGGTATGAATAACAAAGATATTGATATTATAAATAATGAAACTCTTGATGATGATTTAGAAATATTTGTGTTTATTGAAATGAATAATTTCTTAACTATAGAAGGGTTTGATAGTTTATTAGAATGTGACGACGAAGGATATAATAATGAAATTATTGTTAAGTATTATTGTATGGTAAAAAGATTATACAATATGTCTTTTAATATTAAACGTTTAAACTATGTTGTATTGTTTAATTTTTTAAATGAGTCTTTAAATGATGAGTATAGAATTGACGAACTTAGATATACAATAACACATGCAATTAGAACAATGGGGTTGTTTAGAACAAAAATAGGAAGTAATATTTATAATGAAACACCATGTGATAAAATAATAGAAAGACTTAAATTAATAATTTAGTTTTAGGCGAAATAGTCCTAAAGAAAAAAACACCTTATATTAATAGTGAAGAAATGAACGGTATTGAAATCAATAAGTATATTAATAAGAACTGCTATGACTGTTGCCACTTTAAAAAAGAAAATATGCAGTTGTATAAATTAAATTTACCTAATGGAATAGTTAATAATATTATTGATTGTGCTTTGGGTAAAGAAGATGCATGTAACATTTGTCAGGAATGGAGAAATAATCAAGAATTAATCAGATATCATTTAAATCTGGAGAGAGAAAGTGATAGAAATATTGGAGATGAAATTTTGATATTTTTAACTGTGTATGAAAGACCACCTTATAGTTATGTTAGAATATTTCTCAAAATCGGTAAGAAAAAGTATGAAATAATTAACCACATATTATAGATGTTGTTGCATCGTAGGAGAGACGGGTCTGATTTAAAAGGAGACATTAAATCATATATTGAAAGCAACAAGTTTAATGTAAAAAAATACCGTGAGAGATATTCATATTATTATTAACAATTATGTATGAAAGACGTTAGATATATACACAACTTAGTAGTCATCAATTAAATTATTATCCTGAACTTAAATTATAAATTACACCATAAACCTTACAATAAAAACATTGTAAGATTTATGTTTTGAAATTATGGGGATTTTGGGATTTGGGATTTTGGAAAAAACATTTTGGGAATTTGGGATTTTGGAAGAAATCTATTTTGGGAATTTGGGATTTTGGAAAAACATATTTTTGGAATTTTGGATTTTGGAGAAACACAATGGAATTTTGGATTTTGGAAAAATATATTTTGGGAATTTGGGATTTTGGGATTTAGGTGGTAAAATTGGTTGAGGTGATGTGCCCCTGTTGGTTAATATGGTTGAAGTGGTTGACTGAGGGGATTTTATCTGAACTGGGGCATGCCCTTTGGTAGGTCTTAGACCCCTTACTCCCCAAAAGCCATCCTCATGAAGTACTTGGACACTCTGGGTATGGTTCTAACCTACCTTGGTGCTGAGGGAATGACCCAGGGTGCGGGGAATGAACCGGAAAGGGGAGTCCCGAATAAAGGAAACCATAGGATGGATAGTAGTTGTTGTTTTGGGGGCCCTTCCAACTCTTTCCCAGCTGAGAACCAGCAAGCAAAGGCCACGTTTTGTGTTGTTGATGTGGCTTTTCGTCCAGGGTCGGCAGGAGGGTAGGTCAGATGTTGTTCTGCAGAAAGCCACTGCCAGGTGCGGGAATTTCCGAAGGGGAACTGGGCGAATCTGGTCTTGGGTGTTTTGTTGGTAGGAAACGGCGCATGGCTTGCGGGTGGCCTGTGCCTTACAAGCTGTCCATAAAAACTGCAAACCAACCAACCAACCAACAAATGGCGAGTGTGCCTACAGTCCATAGGGACTGCAAACCAACCAGCCAACAAATGGCGAGTTAAGGAGACCATCCCAATCTCTCGAAATCTGAGCACCAGCAAGTTCCGTTCCAAAGCGATCTGCGAAAAAAACGATCGATCCATCTCAGGTCGCACGGGGCGACATGTCTGGGGTTCACAATGACTCAGGAATAGTTGCTATCCGCGCAATTTGGCGAACAAATCGGAACCTAAGGAGAACCAAGTCAACAAAAAAGAAGGCCTACCCTGGTGAATATCATGTGATGTACTTTTTGGGAGGACTTGCAAGAATGGCCTCGGTTCGAAGCCCCTTCAACGCCTTCTGAGGCTGAGAGTCCTGTCGGCTTTGGTCAGTCTGTGAATCGGCCGCCTTTGACGGAACCATCAAAACGACTTGCAATTGGCGATTTGAGTCTTCTCGTGTTGCAGTCCTTTGCGTGGAACACAAACATTGGGGCCCCTGGATGCTTTTCTTCCCTTGGTTCGTGGCATTTGAGTGTTTTTTTTACAAAAGCCTTGGCTTGCGTCGCAAGCTCACGATATGTTTGCATAGACACCACACACACGGTTCATCTTTTACACATGTACAGGAAAATGCGAAAACAATCATGTCCGGATGTTGATATTGAGCACCCTCGCCGCTCCTTTCATGGACCCTTCGCGTAGCAAAGATCGCTTTCGACTGGACACTCAGAGTTGCCTTGTGCTTTTCTTCCAGGGCGATCTGCTTGGATCGTTTCGTTTCGTACTCGAATCTCGCGAAAAGAAGCCTGAGGCTAGGGCAAAGGGCACGTCCAAGTTGTGGGAACACGGGCAAAGATCCTCCATCTTCTTGCCTGGCGACTTCTTCGTGGCCGAGGAATTCACTGTTCCCATGCTGCGAGTGAAATCGTGGCGTGCAAAGATTGGAAGGGTTTCAAAACAGGGGAAAGGTCAGGGGTCAATTTGTCTAGGGCTCTCCCCCACGAAGGGCACAACGCTGTTCCTCGTGTCGTTTTAAAACCCACCAACAAAGAAGAATGGCGCCAACACGAAAAGAGCAGATTGGCTATGTCCCACAGCGTTTTGGCTGAAAAGGCCCAAGCACAAGGTTCCCAATATTGATAGGATGGGGGGGCCCTCCAAAAGTGGCCTGATTCCCACTAAACCAAGAAACATGAAAATCAACTAGGCCTGCAACATTCTGGGGTCAACACTTTTTGGGCAACTCACCACATGTCGGGGTCTTTTGGAGGGTGCCCCTTGTTTGGCTTTGCAGGAGTTAACTCCCCCCCCCAAACCCACCCCCAAAAACAAAACACAAGAAACGGTTGCACCATGTTCGCGGGTCCGAGGCCGTGCCAAGAATCACCGGGACCGGAAGCGCTGGGCCTTGCGGATCTGAGGAAAAGACGAGTCGAGTCAAAAACGTCACCGGTGGCCCTCCTTCGCTGACTCGCGACAGATTCTCACCGGGGTTCAGCCGAGGTTCAGAAAAAAGGAAAAAAAAAGAAAAAAAACGGCATGCAACAAATATCGTGCAACCTGAAATTGCAAGAAATCCGGTGTCTCTGACATGTTTCGAGCACGCTGCAATTCCGTGCCGATTCAAGTCACAAGCAACACCTGGTATCCAAAAAACCTTGCGAGAAATAAAACTCACTTCCTGAGTGGACCAGCCCCAAAAAGTCCAAGAACCTGCTATTTGCCACTCAAATGGTGCTCCCAAGAAGTAAATAGTCCAACTCGGGAAGTGCGAGAGGGGCAATTCTTGACATCCGACCGTTGGCAAATGGACTCGTCCTGACCTATTCGTCTTGAGGGACTGGATAAAGCAGCATGGGGATGGGCACTAAACTGGGCTGCCCAGATCCCCCGCTAAAAGTGAATTACTTTTAGCGGGTGAAATGGAAATCCCCACTAAACACCAAAACGCTAAAAAGCTAAGGAACCGGATGGCCTTCGGGAGCCACCAAGTAAATCAAACCTCGTCGTCCCGGAGCGAGAGCTTCAAGCCTTCAAGCCTTCAAGCGCTTTGGGCGCCTGTGAAGATGTCGATGGCCACAATGTGCGCTTTGGCGTGGCCGTGCTTCCCCGTCTTGGAAGTCGAAACCTCCACACACCTCGGAATCAATAACCAAACCCCTGCAAATCAACAGGAACAACCGGATGGCATGCGTTTTGGTAGGTAAGGAGGAATATTGTCCAGACGTAGCCTTAGACCAACTCCCAAGATCTGGCTCTTTGCTGGAGGGCATCCTTTGTGGGAGTTGGTTTGAAGGGAAACAAGGACACGTTGCTTGTTTTTGGGAGGTCGGAGGTCACTAGTTTGAGGCACCCCCGTAAGAGGATAAATGTGTCCTTGTCAGAATAGTTATTTGGGCCAGGACGCAAACAAGCGGTGCGATCGAGCCTCAACAAGTGTCTTACCCTGAACCGCAAGGTCTGAAACCTTGTCGAAAAGCATTCGGAAGATGGCTCTGAATGTGGGAGTCATGTCCGCCCATCACTTTTGAGGTGGTTCCCTAATTAAAATTAATGACCATATGGGAATGAACCTTTATTTTTTCCATTTGGAAAAAGCCGTTCCCTTATGACACGTATCGGGTTGTCTCGTCAAGAGTGGCTTCGGTGGTCCTTCAGGTTTCAAAAAAACAGTACCGTACCCAAAAAAAGAGGATCGTGTTCACTGAGAAGCAAGAACGGTAATCTAGGCCGGTCTTTAGGAAACCTTTTCCTGAATATCGAAAGCCCATGCTCAAATGTCTCTGCGAGGCATGCGAGGCAGATCCCCGCCGGATCTGATAGAATTGCAAGGAACCCTCCCTAAAGCCTCCATTTGCATACCCCCCCTGGACAAAAAACATGTCCAATAGTGATAGACTCCCTTAAAAACAGGGGAACGCACAACAGTAAGCAAATGGGAGCAAAGCAAAGCAAACAATTCTTTGCTTCCACATCGTTCCCCAAAACCAAAGGCGTTCAAGGAAAGACCACCACTCCCAGCAGGGAAACCCTTGCGAGGATATTGGGACGGCCTCAAAATCGAGAAAAACAAACTCTCTTCGTCGTGGTGTCCTTTCAGCTTCCAACAACACTGAAGTGGGGAATCCCTCTTTCGGGCATGCCTTGCCTGATGGTTTGGCAGTTTGCCTACCCACATATGGAGATTTGCGTTGGAGTTTCTATGGGCCCCTTAAAAGCATGTTACGGTATATTTAGAAGGGTCTCAACAGAACCTTTTGGGAAACGGCCACTAGTGGGGCAGCTATTGCTTGGGCCCACTTGTCTGCGCTCCTTTACCATTCTCTTGACAGTTGCCTTACTAACTTCGACGCTTGCCCGATGGTTTGGCCCGGGCACTTGCAGGGGCGGCCCTTGATCATGAGGTGGGAGCCCTTGCGAATCTCGCCCGCCTGGCGGGACGTCTCGGAACTCGGGACGATAACAAAAAGCAAGGACAGTGCGGCATGGCATGCTTGCGGAGAGCATGCAACTGGAAATCACTGCTTCCTTTTAACCCAATGTTGACATCGGATTCATAACCCCCTCCCTCTTATCAGAAGGTCCAGAAGGTCTTTTCCTCCTCAAATCAGACTGTGGAACTGAAATAATGGGGGAGGTCTGCCGTTGCATTGGGCAACACTACTTGTGAATTGGGCACTGCTACTTTTGAATTGGGAATGAGGATTCCCGAACTCCAGAAGGATTCCAAAAGGTACTTCGGTCCATGTTTCCATTTGATTCAGAATTGCTGGAGCCTCCTTTTGAATTTGACTTGATGTTTTAATTGCTTGATTTAGTATTGTTGGATTTGACTTTTCATTTGATTTAGTCTTGCCGGAGCCTCCTTTTGAAATGTTGACTTGATTTAGTATTGTGGGATTTGACTCTCAATGTGATCTAGTATTGCTGAAGCTTCCTGTTGAATTTGATTTGAGATTCCATGTATATGATTTAGTATTGTTAGATTTGAGTGTCCATTTGATTTAGTATTGCTCGAGATCAACAGTGGGTGCAGCCCAAAATGGGCCCAACTAATACCTTGGGGACCCGCATTGTTAACATGGGCTGGGCACTCATGTGGGGTACCTCACGTGACCTTCTCAAACCATTACTCTTTTTTAAAGGGATTCAAGCAATAATTTCACTTTCGGAAAGCTCAACCTTTTAAGAATTCGGGGAGTGCTGACTGATGCTTGTGCTGGCTTGGCACTGCTAGTGCAAACCTTTCAGCTTTCTTTGCTTTGGCATTCCAAAACAATTTGCAAAAAAAAAAAACGTAAAGGAAGCAGGGTGGAGCAGTATGAGCATGGACAGAAAGGGCAGCAGCGGCGTCACTGGGGGGATTTGAACTTTTTATTTGGGGTGGGGCATCCGTCGTGTTTGGGTTTGCTGTGGAGCCCTGTCTTTTAGCATGGGTCTTTTTCTGTGAAAACAAAAACAAACCCCGTCTTTTTCTGGGGGTTGATGCCATCGTTCTTTTCTTTTCACCGCCAGGTTCTTTCCAAAGACCGGATCCGGATTCCCTGGGTGTCCGGAGGATTTGGAAGACTCGGATCCTTGGAAAGAATGGACATGGAATTGGCCAAACCAGCCAGAAAGCCCAGAAGCCAGCCAGAAGCCAACCCCTAGACTTTTCATGATTTTCAGTTTCGACTTGTTAATTAAAAACACGGTGTCCTCGATAGGTTCATGCTGGCTAAATTCGATAGGTCATGACCATGCGCTTGGGGAATGGCCTGGGAAAAAGTGGCAAACTGAACGTAACCAACCTGAAACTTGCGGTGCTTGGGCGGAAGTTTCCCCACAAAAACCACCATTTGGGGTGAATTCGGTCGTGTGAGGTCGCCGAATTCACGAAGGTTGAACCCGACTAGGCTGGTCGCTACGCGAAGCCATGTTCAATCCTATGGCCAGTTGTATGGCCCCAGAGCCCAAGCGAGCTGATCAGACGAGGTCCCATGGGTCATGGGGCTCTGAGTCTTTTCTTATCTTTTTTATTTTCATTTTTTTATTTTGTTTTTTTTTTTTGGGGGGGGGTGGTCTAAAGGAAATTGTTCTTGTGTTTTTTTTTGGGGGGGTGGTATAAAAGAAAGCCCGCAGGCACAAGCTCGCCATACGGCCATGGAGTCAACATCCCATACCCCCCAGTGAACATCAACCAATCCAACCACTAAAATAGGTTCTAAAATGGGTCGTGCACCTACCCCAACATAGCACCATTGGTTTTGATCCACAGCCAATATTGAAGGCCGCGGACAGTTCTTTGGGTCACAGGCAGCAGCTGGGCTGAACACGGCGACCCACAAAAATGGACTCTGCCTGAAGGAATCGAAGCGGTTTTTCCTGGCGGTGTCCCTTTGGAACATAGAAAAGGTTGGTACCAACTCCCAAAAACACGAGCCGCCCAAACACGGCGAAGTTCAACAATCTTTATCAACAATTTGGGGCCGGGAAATTTGGAAGGGAAAAACCCTTCGGCATCTTTACCTGTCTGGGCTTCTCTTGTGGCCTGGTATGCGATAGCAACCTGAGCAATAAAAGCACAGCTAAGTGGAAACCCAACATCAACTTCATCCCCCGTACCTCAAGCACAGCCCAAGTGGAAACTCAGTAGCAAACCATCTCCCGTAGCTTTGCCCTCCACACAGCCAAGTGGAAACCAACTGCCAAACCATTTCCCGTCCCTTTGCCCTCGAAAGCGCTCCCACCGCTCGGTAAGCGCTCGGTAAGCGCTCCAGGCGGTGCGCCTGCATGGGGTAGGTGTGGGAGGCGCCAGCATCCGCGGACTCGAAGGTGTGGTCATCATCCGCCATGGCTTCGAGATGTCCTCAGGCAGGGCACTTCCCTTTTGGTACTACTTGTTGTCCGCACACGAACGAGTCGAAAGGAACTTTCTTGGGAACTGTTCACCCACCTCCCACGAAGTTTAAGCGGACATCTTCTATCTCTTGGTGACATGGCCCAGTCCTGGGGTCAACCAACCATGTCTTCAGATTCTGTTTCGTGTCGGCCAAGCAGCCAACCAGCAAACAAACAAAAAATCAGTCGCTGGCGATGCCGTCCCACAGCCTTCCGTTGGCTCCATCCCGCTTTGCACGCCGAGCTGCGAGGCAAAGCACGAGATCTGGGAATGCGCCCGCTTGACGGCCAAAGCTGCGGTTTTAAAACATAGGAGACTCAAGCGAGCTCCAGAACTGCGCAAAACAATTCGAGCTGGGGTACATCAATAACTACACAAATGGGTGTGGCTCTTTGACTGGGACCCCACAAATTGCGGCTTCCTTTGATTCCCCTTTTAAACCCACAAAACAGGCACCATTGAAGAAGACACCCGCACGTCAGATCTGCTGAAATCCAAGCCGGCATTCCCCGTCCATCATCCAAAGGCAATTGACAGCAATTCATGTAATCTGAAAATATTGCCAAGACAACAAGTCGCAGGGATACCTTCCTTCTGTTCTGGCAATGTCCGGCACCCTTGTTTCCAGAAACCAAACAGGAGGAACATCTGACTTTTGAGAAAACAACAATGGTTGAAAGGAATGGTTGGAATCCTCCCATTGAGCCACAGTTGAGACCCCATAAAGGACTCATGCGTACATGCTCGCTGCTGCTTCTTGAACTTGGAGCTTTCCAAAGGAATTCCTAAGGGGTGCGGGTACACACCACAAACAGCTGATATTGGGTGATGAGGTTGGTTTACCGGAAAACCAGAACACTGCCTGCCTTTTGGTTTTTGGCCCCTATTTAGACTGCAACACACAGCCTCTAGCACAAAAGAAAACAAAAACAACCGGGATTCCCCATCCCACGCGTGCGCAACAAATAGTTAAATGCGGAATGGACCGGCCTCGCTGGAGCCATGGATCGTTCCTGTTGGGTTCCGGAAGTCTCGCTGGGCAACGCTACGCTCCTTTTGCTGCCACGCTCAGAGAACTAGGGTGAAATGTCCCATCTGCCTCGAGAGACTCGAGTGGAAAGCGCGGACAACTGTTCAAGAATTGCATCGTGCTCTGAAAATTCCGAGCTTGTCAGAATAGCCCGCATGCCGCGGCCCTGGGCATCAGGGCCTGTTGGCTGCAAACATTTCGCGACGTGGCGGGAACGCTCACACAGCTCTCCACACGCCCCTGCAATTGCAAAGACTCGCATCAACCTCCGACGGTGTTGCCCGGAAAAGATTGGAATCTTTCGCCGATTCGCTCCAGTACAGCGAATTCCCCCTACCGTACCTAGAGGGGGGCGCTCGCACGTGCCGTTTACACTTTGTTTGGCACGGCAAATGTAAAGGGCGAGCAGTTATGCTTCCATTCCTGCAACTTCCAGAAGTTGCCCAGCCCTGCGGTGAAATTTTGCTGTTTCTGTTCTGTACACCGCATCGGGATTAGGCCTTGCACAAGATGGCATTTGGCCTGGCCAGAGTGAAGTCATCGGCCGGCCGCGCACGAACCTGGCAAGCACCCGCGCATTAGAAAGCTGCCATTGCCGAACAGTTTCAAGCTGCCCTGCCACAACTTGCTGCAGCCACCAAACACTGGTCCAAAGGCACGCCATCTCTGACTGGATCTGTGGCCGATTCAAGTTCTCGGATGCCAACTGGCTCCAGTCTGGACGTTCCAAATTCAATGCGAAGTGCTGCCCAAGCAGAAACGCAACATGGTGCAGAAGCAGGTTTCCAGCCAAAATGATTCAAGTTAAGCATTTGTTGGGCTTAGATTCTCACAGTGCTTTGCAACGATGTTCGTGCGGTCAGCCAATGCTGTCCCATACAGGTGCCACTGGACACTGCGAAATTGGGTTGACTCAGACTGCACCGACGTGGCCTGTAAAATGTTGCTGATGCAGCCTGCTTGGGTGAAGGATTTGGACGGACTTCCGCTCTATGTCATGCTATCGCGAGTGGGCAAGCTGAGTGCCTACAAGTTGGGATGCTGGCGGAAAAGGCGCGAGAAAAGAAATAATGTTGGGCTGATTGATCGTCCAGACCGCGCGTGCTGTGAAATGTTTCAAAACAGGCAGGCTCACGTGTCGCAGCGTCCTTCGCCGTGCTTATGGCGACAAACAATATGTTCTATATGCCGTGGTGCGGTTGCACGCTGATGGAAAGGCCGGAAGGGCAGGAGTTTGTTTGTCCCTATGTCCACCGGTGGTACCTCTAGCCATGTTTGCTTGAGCCCAGGAAGGCAACCGCCACTCAAGTGTCACACCAGACATGACCCAACATGAAGACCCGTCGCAAACAGCCACCTGCAAGCCGCATTGAGGACATACGAAAGCTAAATGCTCTAGCGCACGTGATGCGCAGGCCGGATACCCACTATCGCCAAGCACATTGTGCCAGTTGGCATTCGTCGCTGCTTGTTACAGGTCACGTGCCCGCACTGCGCAGTGGTGAACCACTGCTCGAGCTGACAGCTCAGACAGCGCCTTGACATGTAGCGGGCACTTTGGGCATTCACGCGCGACAAAGCCAAATCGCCTGCGAACGCAAAGTGGCACAAGCGCTGAAGAGACGGGAGGGAGCCATGCGTTGGAAGCAACAGCCATGGGACATTGAAAGCACATCAGGATAAACAGTTTGCGCACATGATCCGGCGTTGCCAGGGCAACACAAGTGAAAACATAGCCTTTGGCTCCTGTGTGCTGCAAAAAAAAATGATCTGACGCAATGCCGCTGTTTGGCCGCTTCTGATTATCTCCCACTCCTGTACGCCACGAATCCTCGGCTACCTGAATGACAACAGGCAGGCTCATGCGTCGAAGCATCCTTGGTCGTACTTACGGTGACCTGTGCCCAAGCCACATGAAAGACAGGCCACGCAAATAACTTGAACTAAATTTCAAGGTGCGGTTGCATGCAAACGGCAAGGCTGGAAGGGCACAAGCTGAGGCACATGGCGTGCTCCAGTCAGCATGCCTTCTTGCACAACTGCTCATCTGCGTCGAGAACCAATCGGCTCTTCTAGCAAAAGTCGCAACACATACAAAACCCAACTTGAGCGCTTGAGCAGCGGAAGGCGCCGCCTCAACTTTGCTTCTGTAGGGGACAACTGTTGCTCCGGCTCACAGCTCAGGAACCGACCGCAACTTGGGAAAGCATCGATCCTAACATGGCAAGTCAGCACATTCAACCGCTGACAGCGGCGACTTGGGACTCCTGTGCAGTGGTCTCCTGGGCATCTGCTGGTTCGGGCGACAGATCAAAAACCACGTGGCCTCTGCGCACCTCTGCGGGCGTTTGGTGGTCAGCAAGCGTGGCTTGCCCAAAGCCAGCACCCAGCAAACAATGTTGGATACCACATTCAAGCCATCGAAAACACAACCAGCGGCCGGCTAACCCCCTCTAGCAACAAGCTGAATGTGGCAGTCAAGCACGCTGGACACTCGTTGGGCACTTGTGGGGCAACGCGCTGACTACCAATCAAACAGCCCCCAACGCCTGGCTGTCTGCCCAAGAGCCAATCTACCGAACTTGACAACGCCAAAGCAGTCTTTTGCGTGAGCAAGTCTGCGGGCTAGCAATGTTCAAACCGTGCGAAGGAGAGAGCCATACGTTGGAAGAAAAGTCATGGGACATTGAAAGCACATCATGGTAAATAGTTTGCGAACATGATCCGGCGTTGCCAGGGCAACACAAGTGAAAACACGGCCTTGGGCTCCCGTGTGCTGCTTAAAACCACCTGATCTGACGCAATGCCGCTTTTCGGTCGAATCTGATCATCTCCCGCTCCTGTACGCCACGAATCCTCAGCTACCTGAACTAAATTTCGGGGTGTTGCATGCAAATGGCAAGTCCGGAAAGGCACAAGCCGAGGCACATGGCGTGCTCCAGTCAGCATGCCTTCTTGCACAACTGCTCATTTGCTTCGAGAACCAGTCTAGACAAAGTCGCGTCCATCTTGGCTCAGTTTAAGCAACAAATGCAAAACACAACTTGAGCGATTGCACAGTGCAAGACGTCGCCTGAACTTTGCTTTTGTAGGGGACAACTGTTGCTCCGGCTCACAGCTCAGGAACCGACCGCAACTTGGGAAAGCATCGCGCCTGACATGGCAAGTCAGCTCACTTCACCAAAACAAAACAGAACCTTTATACTCACACAAAGGAAGGCACCCGCACTTCGCATAGCGCAGGCACTGACAGCGGCGACTTGGGACTCCGTGTGCAGTGGTCTCTTGGGGATCTGCTGGTTCGGGCGAGAAATTCAAACAAACACGTAGCCTCTGCGCATCTCTGTGCCCGCAGAGCGCACCAAGCAAGCTTCAGTTTGTCAGGCCGTCTCTGAATGGGATGCCAACTGGCTCCAGTCTGGGCGTTCCAAATTCAATGTGAAGTGCTTCCCAAGCAGAAACGCAACATGGTTCAGAACCAGGTTTGCAGCCAACATGGTTCAAGTTAAGCATGGGTTGGGCTTAGGTTCTCACAGTTGTTTGCAAAGATGTTCATGCGGTCAGTTAATGCTTCCAATACTGCACCGACGTGGCCTGTGAGTTTTGTTGATGCAGCCTGCTTGGGTGAAGGATTTGGACGGATTTGCGCCCCCTATGTCATGCTATCGCGAGTGGGCAAGCTGAGCGCCTAGAAGTTGGGATGCTGGCGGAAAAAGCGCAAGAAAAGGAAGCTTGTTGGGCTGATCGATCGTCCAGACCACGCGTGCTGTGAGACGATTCTATGCCAGCGCAGCAGCCATGAAAGCATTTCAAGAGCAGTCAGACGCAACTTCCTCAAAAATGGCAGTGAAAGAAAAGCTGCCGCCTCAAAAATAATGCCCCTCGAAGCTGCCGCCTCTTGTATATGACAGCCGCGGCTGTCTGCCGAAACTAATTTGCCTACACAACAACTTGCGACGGGCAAAATGCCCTCGTAGCCCTCATCCTCTGGCTATCCTCATCAACACAGGTAGCCCATGGGGTGGCTCGACGCTCAACCGCCCCAGAGGGATCACGTGGGGTTGGCAGACCGTGCTTGGCACGTGGGGTGCTTCTGTGTAACCAACGTCTACCTGCAAGCCGCGAGGATATGGTGGTTGTTCTAAATTCCTTTGTCTCGAAACGGCCATTCTTCGCGAATAAAAAAGTTACTTTCGCGAATCTTTCGCGGATTCATCGCCGCGCCCTTTTCCTTGCTCAAGTCAGAAAATCGCTGATCTTAAGTGCCAGCGTAGTGCGCGAAATTCGATTCCCCAACTCCAGCTGTAAAGTCGCAACTTTCATCACAGGGGTATTACATGACATGCACGGGCTGGAAAGACGCAGCTTTGCGTAAGCCGTGCAGCTCCAGCTTAAAGTCGCAACTTTCCAGTAGCAAGCTGGTATACTGACTAGCGCGGCGCTCAGAAAGTACCTCCCCCTTACAATCGAAGCCGCTTTCGCGCGGGCTTTCGCGGATCTTTCACGGAACTTTCGCGAAAAACCACCCACGACAGGCACACATACACAGGCTTGGGGCACTAACCAGCCAAGCAGGGTATCAAACTGTAGCCTCACCAGGCTTTTTCAGCGCAAAATGAACAAAGTGTTGTAATCAGCGCCGAAGGAAGGCTCAGCAGCAAAAATGAATGGTTTCACATATCATTGATTTAAAAGACACAGTTACGCAAAACTTTCGCGAGAAAAAAAGTTACTTTCGCAACTCCATCGCGAATCTTTCGCGGAGCTACCTCAACCAACACCGATGGTCACCGAATACTAAATTCCTTACAAGGACCTTTAGAACGACTCCCATATATACCCAAGCTAGATGCTCTGGCAGCATACGCTCATCATGTCCGCGGCCCAGGTCCATTGTGAACATCTTGTCACCGCCTGCCGGTCACGGACTCGCAAGAAGAGCCCTGAACCACACACCGGTGCGGGCGCTTTGGGCAGCTCAAAGCCTAAGCATCGGCACCCGCAAAGCAAACAAATCTACCGGCGCGCACCCAAACCTGAAAGCGTCAGAAGCAGAAGGCATGGGACATTGCAAATCCGGCGTTGCCAGGGCAGCAAAGGTTGCACGCTGATGGAAAGGCAGGAGAGGCAGGAGCTTGTTTGTTCGTATGTCCACCTCTAGACATGCTTGCTTGAGCGGGGGAAAACAACCGCCACTCAAGTGACACACCAGACATGAACCAACACGAAGACCCGTCGCAGACAGCTATCTGCAAGCCGCATTGAGGACATACGAAACCTAAACGCTCTGGTGCACGTGCACCTTGATGCGCAGGGCGGATATCCACTAACGCCAAGCACATGCCAGCTAACATTCGTCGCTCCTTGTTACAGGTCAACCGCCCGCAATGTGCCGTGGTGAACCACTGCTCGAGCTGACAGTTCAGACAACGTCTTGAGATGTAGCGGGCACTTTACGCATTCACGCGCGACAAAGCCCAATCGCCTGCGCGCGCAAAGTGGGACAACCACTGAAGAGCCGGGAGGGAGCCATGCGTTGAAAGCAACAGCCATGGGACATTGAAAGCACATCAGGGTAAACAGTCTGCGAACATGATCCGGCGTTGCCAGGGCAACACAAGTGAAAACATAGCCTTTGGCTCCTGTGTGCTGCAACCCCACCTGATCTGACGCAATGCCGCTGTTTGGCCGCTTCTGATTATCTCCCACTCCTGTACGCCACGAATCCTCGGCTACCTGAATGACAACAGGCAGGCTCATGCGTCGAAGCATCCTTGGTCGTACTTACGGTGACCTGTGCCCAAGCCACATTAACTAAATTCCTGGGTGCGGTTGCATGCAAACGGCAAGGCTCGAAGGGCACAGGCTGAGGCACATGGCGTGCTCCAGTCAGCATGCCTTCTTGCACAACTGCTCATCTGCGTCGAGAACCAGTCGGCTCTTCTAGCCATAGTCGCGTCCAACTTGGCAGCTCAGTTCCAGCAACACATGCAAAACACAACTTGAGCGCTTGAACAGCGCAAGCCGCCGCCTGAACTTTGCTTCTGTAGGGGACAACTGTTGCTCCGGCTCACAGCTCAAGAACCGACAGCAGCAACTTGGGCAAGCCAGCTCACTTCACCAAGACGAAACAGAACCTGTGTGCTCGCACAAAGGAAGGCACCCGCAAATCGCATAGCGCAGGCACAAACAGCGGCGACTTGGGACTCCAGTGCAGTGGTCTCTTGGGGGTCTGCTGGTTCGGCGACAAATCTCCAAAAACAAGTAGCCTCTGCACATCTCTGCACCCGCAGAGCTGTGCAGGCAAGCTTCAGTTTGCTGTTCAGCAAGCGTGGCTTGCCCAAAGCCAGCACCCAGCAAACAATGTTGGATACCACATTCAAGCCATCGAAAACACAACCAGCGGCGGGCTAACCCTCTCTAGCAACAAGCTGCATGTGGCAGTCAAGCATGCTGAACAATCGTTAGGAATTGTGGGGCATCGCGGTGGCTACCTAGCAAAAAACTCCCAAGCGACAATTCATCGAACTTGACAACGCCAATGCAGTCTTTTGCGTGAGCAAGTCTGCGTGCTAGCAACGTTCAAAACGTGCGAAAGAGAGAGCCATACGTTGGAAGCAACAGCCATGGGAGATTGAAAGCACATCAGGGTAAACAGTCTGCGCACATGATCTGGTCTTGCCAGGGCAACACAAGTGAAAACATGGCCTTTGGCTCCCGTTTGCTGCAAAACGACCTGATCTGACGCAATGCCGCTGTTTGGCCGCTTCTGATTATCTCCCACTTCTGTACGCCACGAATCCTCTGCTACCTGAATGCCAACAGGCAGGCTCACGTGTCGAAGCAGCCTTGGCCATACTTACGCTGTGCCCAAGCCACGTGAAAGACAGGCCAAGCAAATAACTTGAACAACATTTCGGGGCGCGGTTGCATGCAAATGGCAAGGCTGGAAAGGCACAAGCTGAGGCACATGGCGTGCTCCAGTCAGCATGCCTTCTTGCACAACTGCTCATCTGCGTCGAGAACCAGTCGGCTCTTCTAGCCAAAGTCGCGTCCAACTTGGCAGCTCAGTTCAAGCCATACATGCAAAACACAACTTGAGCGCTTGAACAGCGCAAGCCGCCGCCTGAACTTTGCTTCTGTAGGGGACAACTGTTGCTCCGGCTCACAGCTCAAGAACCGACAGCAGCAACTTGGGCAAGCCAGCTCACTTCACCAAGACGAAACAGAACCTGTGTGCTCGCACAAAGGAAGGCACCCGCAAATCGCATAGCGCAGGCACAAACAGCGGCGACTTGGGACTCCAGTGCAGTGGTCTCTTGGGGGTCTGCTGGTTCGGGCGACAAATCCCCAAAAACAAGTAGCCTCTGCACATCTCTGCACCCGCAGAGCTGTTCAGGCAAGCTTCAGTTTGCTGTTCAGCAAGCGTGGCTTGCCCAAAGCCAGCACCCAGCAAACAATGTTGGATACCACATTCAAGCCATCGAAAACACAACCAGCGGCGGGCTAACCCTCTCTAGCAACAAGCTGCATGTGGCAGTCAAGCATGCTGAACAATCGTTAGGAACTTGTGGGGCATCGCGGTGACTACCTAGCAAAAAACTCCCAAGCGACAATTCATCGAACTTGACAACGCCAATGCAGTCTTTTGCGTGAGCAAGTCTGCGGGCTAGCAACGTTCAAAATGTGCGAAAGAGAGAGCCATACGTTGGAAGCAACAGCCATGGGACATTGAAAGCACATCAGGGTAAACAGTCTGCGAGCATGATCTGGTGTTGCCAGGGCAACACAAGTGAAAACACGGCCTTTGGCTCCCGTTTGCTGCAAAACGACCTGATCTGACGCAATGCCGCTGTTTGGCCGCTTCTGATTATCTCCCACTTCTGTACGCCACGAATCCTCTGCTACCTGAATGCCAACAGGCAGGCTCACGTGTCGAAGCAGCCTTGGCCATACTTACGCTGTGCCCAAGCCACGTGAAAGACAGGCCAAGCAAATAACTTGAACAACATTTCGGGGCGCGGTTGCATGCAAATGGCAAGGCCACACATGGCGTGCTCCAGTCAGCATGCCTTCTTGCACAACTGCTCATCTGCGTCGAGAACCAGTCGGCTCTTCTAGCCAAAGTCGCGTCCAACTTGGCAGCTCAGTTCAAGCAACACATGCAAAACACAACTTGAGCGCTTGAACAGCGCAAGCCGCCGCCTGAACTTTGCTTCTGTAGGGGACAACTGTTGCTCCGGCTCACAGCTCAGGAAATGACAGCAACTTGGGAAAGCATCGCGTCTAAAATGGCAAGTCAGCTCACTTCACCAAGACGAAACAGAACCTGTGTGCTCGCACAAGAAAGGCACTTCGAATAGCGCAGGCACAAACAGCTGCGACTTGGGACTCCAGTGCAGCGGTCTCTTGGGGGTCTGCTGGTTCGGGCGACAAATCCCAAAAAACAAGTAGCCTCTGCGCATCTCTGCACCCCGCAGAGCTGTTCAGGCAAGCTTCAGTTTGCTGGTCAGCAAGCAAAGCCAGCACCCAGCAACCGATGTTGGATACTACAAGGTGAAGAAAATATAACAAGCGGCCGACCAACTCTCTCTAGTAACAAGCTGAATGTGGCCATCAAGCATGCTGGACACCCGTTGGACACTTGTGGGGCAACGCGGTGACTACCTAGCAAAAAACACCCAAGAGCCGCCTGAGCAAGTCTGCGGCCTAGCAATTCAAACCGCGCGAAAGAGAGAGCACATTGAAAGCACATCAGGGTAAACAGTCTGCGTGCATGATCCGGCATTGCCAGGGCAACAAAAGTGAAAACACGGCCTTTGGCTCCCGCGTGCTGCAAAACGACCTGATCTGACACAATGCCGCTTTTTGGCCGCTTATTCTCTCCGACTCTTGTACGCCACGAATCCTCTGATATCGGACAGGCGGATGTGTCGAAGCATCCTTGGCCGTACTTACGGTGACCGGTGCCCAAGCCACATGCAAGACAGGCCAAGCAAATAACTTGAACAAAATTTCGGGGCGCGGTTGCATGCAAATGGCAAGGCCGGAAAGGCACAGGCTGAGACACATGGCGTGCTCCAGTCAGCATGCCTTCTTGCACAACTGCTCATCTGCGTTCTTCTAGCCAAAGTCGCGTCCAACTTGGCAGCTCAGTTCAAGCAACACATGCAAAACACAACTTGAGCGCTTGAACAGCGCAAGGCGTCGCCTGAACTTTGCTTCTGTAGGGGACAACTGTTGCTCCAGCTCACAGCTCAGGAACAAACAGCAGCAACGAGGGACGCAGGCGCAGTGAGCATGTTCGGCTTGTTGGTCTTAAGTGACAAAAAACATGAACATGACATGCCAACACAACATGCCAACATCAGCTTGGCGGCCAGCAAGCGTGGCTTTTTCAGAGGGAGAAACTTCCAACGCCAAGAAAACACAACCAGCGGCCTGCCAACCCAATCTAGCAACAAGCTCAATGTGGCAGCCAAGCATGCTGCACACTTGATGGGCAACGATGAGACACCAAGCAACGGGCACTCTGGAGGCCCAAGCGCCACGCAACCGAATCCAACAATGTCAATGCTGTCATCTGCCGGAACAAGTCCGTGTGCGAGGCCCCTTGAAACCTGGCAAAAGCATGAGCAATGCGTTGGAAGCATCAGGTAGATGAACTTGAAAGCTCATCAAGGCAAACAAGCTGTCAAGCCAATATGGTGTTGCCAGGGCGACAGTGAAAACACGACCTCCGGCTTGGATTCTGATCCATGTACTGCAGCTGCTTGCTCGCTGCTTGTTCCCTGAACCTTGCGTGTCACAAATCCTCTGCTACTTGCATGACAAAGTGAAAACCCAAGTGTCGCCACAAACTTCGACGTGCTTCTATTCAGCGATCTGCACTCATAAGTCATCAACCACATGCCGGCCAAGAAACATGCTTTCGGTTTGTTGGTACTGTCGCATACTGGGGGCAAGGCTGGGTACGCAGTGCAGCACAGGTGCGCGCCAAGCAGAACACCTTGCTGTGCGTGTTCTCAGGTGAATTGACCACCAGTCAGAGTTTCTAGCAAGCATTGTGTCTATGATGGCAAGTCAGCTCGCACAACAAAGAGGAAGCAAAACTGGCCTGCTCGCGGCACCCGCAATTCGCATGGCGACTTGGGACTCCGGTGCACTGGTCTCTGGGCAACTTGCTGGTCTTGGGCGAGGAAACAACAAAACATGTAGCCTTTGCGCATCTCTGCGCCGGCAGAGCGCAGCAAGCAAGCTTCAGCTTGGCAGCCAACAAGCGTGGCTTTCCCACAGGGAGAAACAGCCAGCACCAAGTAACTAATCTTGGATACCGCGAGGCGAAGCAAACACAACCAGCGGCCTGCCAACCCTTTCTAGCAACAAGCTCAATGTGGCAGCCAAGCATGCTGCACACTCGATGGGCAACGATGAGACTACCAAGCAACGGGCACTCTGGAGGCCCAAGCGCCACGCAACCGAATCCAACAAAGTCAATGCTGTCATCTGCCGGAACAAGTCCGTGTGCGAGGCCCCTTGAAACCTGGCAAAAGCATGAGCAATGCGTTGGAAGCATCTAGATGAACTTGAAAGCTCATCAAGGCAAACAAGCTGTCAAGCCAATATGGTGTTGCTAGGGCGACAGTGAAAACACGACCTCCGGCTTGGATTCTGATCCATGTACTGCAGCTGCTTGCTCGCTGCTTGTTCCCTGAACCTTGCGTGTCACAAATCCTCTGCTACTTGCATGACAAAGTGAAAACCCAAGTGTCGCCACAAACTTCGACGTGCTTATATTCAGCGATCTGATCGATCTGCACTCATAAGTCATCAACCACATGCCGGCCAAGAAACATGCTTTCGGTTTTTTTGGTACTGTCGCATACTGGGGGCAAGGCTGGGTACGCAGTGCAGCACAGGTGCGCGCCAAGCAGAACACCTTGCTGTGCGTGTTCTCAGGTGAATTGACCACCAGTCGTCTATGATGGCAAGTCAGCTCGCACAACAAAGAGGAAGCAAAACTGGCGTGCCCGCACCGAGGAAGGCACCCGCACTTCGCATAGCTCAGTGATCCCATTGGGCCTTGCTCGTCTCGGGCGAGGAAGCTGCAAAACACGCCTCTGCGAATCTCGGGGCCCCGGCAGTGCTGAACATTCGCTGCCAACGGAACCCACCGCTGTCACTTGACTGAGCATACATTCGCTGCGACTGGGGCCACGGGCACAGAAAAACACCTGGGGCTCTTAACCTCGCCTTCATGACCAGTCGAACAGTGCAAACCGAACATGAGGACAACAGGCCTATGCTTTCTGCTGCGCACATCAGAACAAGAAGTGCGAGCAAACCTCCAAGTCCTGAGGGCACAACGGTGGAGTCACTGGCGACTAAAACGAGTCATGCATGCTGGCCGGGCGTTGTGACTACTTCCCTGCGCTCCTGGCGCTACTGGGAGCGGCAACCAAAATGAGCACATGGCGTGCAACAGTCTGCCCGCAACAGCCGCGCAGCCTGTCAGCCCAACCTCCTGGCTGCGCATGACAGGGCCAACACTTTGCGCCAATTGCCAGGGCCTGCGAAGCATCCGAGGGCGGATTCGCTGCGTGCTACACTTTAGCAATGCTCCAAAGCAAGCGAGGCCTGGGAAAGCCAGTCAGCTTTGGGGATCGCGTCCAACATGGCAGGTCAGTTCAAGCATCACTGAATAAAAAAATCTTGCTTGGGCAACGCAGTAACCAAGCAACCAACACCACCAGCCTTGACAGTCCAAGTGCCAACCGAAATCGATGTCAAAGTCTGCTTTAGAAAATGCGACCTTCTTGAGCCTGACAACAACCGGGCGGAACAGCAGCATCCTGACGGGTCGCAGGCCACTCGCAAGAGAAGCTGAGCACGAAAACTATCCCGACCGGCGTGGGCAAAGGCGGAGCCACATCTGATAGAGAGACGTGCCCCGCGAAAAATGACCACAGCACACTCAGAATTGTCAGCAAATTGCCACTCACTGGCTTGGCACTAGAGTGCAGAATCCTTTGGTGTACTTGTGGTCACCTGCGCAGCCGCATCATCAAAGACACACATTTTCCGTGTTGTATGCTGACGGCAAGGCTTTCCGCGGAGGCACAAGGCGCAGATGGTGTGTGCCAATGTCTCTTTGCTCAATGGCAGCTCAGGTCAAACAACACGAAATCGCAACTCGCGCGCGTGCGCAGCGAGCAAGGCACGTGCACTTCGATACAGCGCTACAGGAACACTGTTGATCCGTCCGACAGCTCAAACACGGACAGCGGGGGCTTGGGGCTCTTTACTTCTCACGCAATTAGAAGCTAAGCTTTTCTGGAGCCACACTCCGAGTTCGTACCTGCGAAGCTGCCTGTCAGGGCCGGAACTCCGACCCGACAGAGAATACCGTGAAGTTTTAGAAAATGCATAGAGCCATGCCCTAAACGTGTCATGAACTGCTGTCGTATCATTCTGCTTGCGCCACCAGCTTACGCCACCTTACGCAGGCGGAGCTTGTGCTTACGCGACACATTTGGAGGCTTTGCTTGCACCACCAGCTTACGCCACCTTACGCGCGTGCAGTTTTTGCTGACGCACAGGTCCACATGACATGACTATTACGGAAGTTCGGCACTCTGCTCCATTAGAGCCTAATCACAATCCTTAATCCGCCTAGTCCTTAAACCTTGTGCTGGAGCATTGAACATTCGTGCAGCCCATAATCCGAAATCCATAAAGCCCATAGTGCAATCCGTAAACTGCATAATTCGCAATCCGCTAGCTATTGGAGATTAGGTTGTGAGCAAGCCGAATGCAACAGCGGACTCGCGGCTTGCTACGGGTCAACTTCGCTCGAGCTCAGACAGCGTCCCACTTCCCAAGGCTCATCCGGAACAGCTGCAATCCGAGGCCAGAAATCAACCTGACTCGGCGGGTTAGATCATCTTTGCGGGTTCCCACCTCCCAACACTCATCCGGAACAGCTGCCAGCCGAGGCCAGAAATCAGCCTAACTCGAGAGTTAGATCGTTTTGGAGGGGCCCGGCAGCCAACTTTGTTGGTGTAGCAGCCTTGCTCACTAATCAATGCGCCTGCCCCCACATGCGTGGGAAGATTCTTGGCTTTCGGGCTTTCAGAGCTCATTCGAAACAATACGGAGGCTGAGAATCAACTTACCCGACAGAAATCGATTTCCGCTTCTCTGGAAACTGGCCCACCAGCCGGCCTCTTGTGGCAATGCTGCGCAGCAGGCCCGCGCACCAGCGGTTGACCGTATTCCTGTATCGAGATCTTGTTCAATACTAAGTTGCTGCATCGCAGGCATGTCGGACATTCAAAGCAATACAATCGAGCGGAATCGCAAAGCTTGCAGCACCGAACTGTGTCGTCGAAACAGCCCTCACTGGCGACACGTGCGCGACCTGACGCCGCTTAGAAGGCGACTCGCACGGGGGCCGAAAGTGGGCACTTGGGGCTCTGCTCGCCCGACGGCACGTCAAATTGGATTGAATCCTTGTCAAGCTCTGTGCAAAGTTGCCGCCGGCCTTCGCCGCGCGAAGCGAGCCTCGAAAGCCGCAAGTTTGAGTGGGAAGGCCTGTGCGCGGCAACCCGAGTCAAGCATCCTTCACAAAAGAAATTGGGGCCCTGTAAGCCCTAGATCCAAAGCCTTCTGGGCACCTTCGGAATCGATGGCTTGGATCAGTCGATGTCCACATTCGACACAGGCCTGCGATAAGACACGTGTTCAAAAGCCTTCAGCCATGAGTTGGGATTTGGTCTCTGTCCAGTTGTTCTCTGCCCAGACTGGAAACCTCGTGTCTCACATGGCTTGTTGCAAATCGATAGCTGATCTTCTCCGGTATCCTTCTCAAACTCTGGGCGTCCTTGCGCCTCCGTGCGTCTCAGATTTCTTGCAAACTCCGACTTGCTTCTCGTACCCAACGGTGTGTCGCGCTCCCTGCGATGCCGTCACACGGACAAGACTCCAGCCTTGCCCCGGGCACAAATCTCAGTGGCCTTCACCCCTCGGCCTGGACAACGCATGGCAGACGCAAGCCGTTTCCGGTTGCTTCCGTCACATAAATTAGGTGCTCCCGCGCACGCGTTTTGCTTCGGCTTCCATGCATGCCAAAGGTGTGAGCCGCCTCTAAACAAAATCACTGGGAGCTCCTTGTTTCCTATGTGCAAGACAAGCCAAGATCAGAGCTTCTAAAGCCTTCCGACTTTTCACTCGCGAAAGCTTCGGTCGGCTCACCTCAAACGCCGCTCACACAAATGGGACGTCAGCTGCCACGGCCCGGGGGAAAAACGGAAAATGAGTGGAAGCTCCGCCCTTTCTTTGAGTATCTAGATGCGGAAGCCACCCTGGCGCATTTCAGCGCTGAGCATGCTTCGCGGTGATTGTCGAACTGACTGTGTGCCATGCTTGATACACATGTGGGTTCAAAATATACCGGTTTTGAGGTAAATCCATCTACGACCGTGATTTGGCGTGGTGAAAAGTGATCTGCTCACCTTCATCAAGGTCTAACATGCCTTCATTGAATCTTTCAAACTCACCTTCTCAACTGGGGGGGGGGGGGCGTTTCGGGGGGTTCGATGGCTCTCTGAGTATGCCAGCAGAAGCTTCTGTAAGCTTCATCCTGGGCCATTTCCGGGGAAAGTGTCTAGCTTGCTCATCGCTCACATTGGTCCTGAAGCCTCACGTGTGAGAAAAGCTGCGCTGGCAGATCTGGCTGGAGCAGCATGGCAAATGCATCATCAAACAATTCACGTCATGCTCGGCACAATCGAAGAGCCGCGGGGGAATCGTCAATCCGCATCTCCCATTCTCACGATCTCGCCTGTGTGACGAGACGTGTCTGGTGTCTCAGGCAAGGTTATACAACACGTAGTCACTGCAAACGGGCCCAAATCAGGATTGAACCAGCCTGGATGACGTGTTCAGCAATATGGGAGACACCTGGCCGAACGCCACATCGGTTCCAACCAGCAGTCCCGAATGCTCGACGAACCACTCATTGCACATCGGAATCCCAACAAGCAAGGGTCTCTCCCTGTATCGAACTCGAGCAGTGAACAAGATGCCCCCTAGGGTTCAAGTTCAAACCACAATTGCAAAACAAAGAGGGTAAGTATAACCACCGTTATTATTTACCCAAGGATTCTCATCATCATTCACAATCCAAATTGGGCCAACCATGCTTTGTGGGTTGAACCCCAGGGTGGCATTTTGCTTTTGGGACGCAGCTGCTCTTGATGGCAGAAAAGCTTCTGGGTCTACAGACAATGGACGAGTAAAATTCCTGCGCAGTGAAACATTGTGGGTTGAAAACTGCGACAACACGTTGTCACGAGGCATGTGTTGGCTTGGCAAAGTAGACTTCGGCAGCTCCAGTGCAGAAATCGCAGCTCCCAAGCACAAGCGTGTTGCACAAATGCAACCACTGTTTGTAAAGATGTGTTGGGCATGGCTACGGTAAAATAATAGAAGGATCTTCACACAGCCTGCCGCAAAGAAAGCAACCTGATTTTCCTATCTGGGTGTGGCTCAAAACTAAACAGGCGGGGTTACGCAGGTGTTGGTCCATGTTTCCACTTACCAGGATTCCATTTTGGGTACCGGGTTTTGGAGCCACCGCCATCTGTTCCGCGACTCCGTGTCAATTTCCTTCGTCTAACCCGACATGGGCATGAGCTTGAGGTGGGTGAACGAAACCCTGGAAACCAAGTGCACCCTGCTCTCCACACATGCCCAGTGGCCAGGGGAAAACAAATGGGGCGTCCTTTTTCGGTTGGCGGAGGTTTAAGGGGAACCCTTCCCAAAAAAAAGAAGGGAAAATCCGCTGGGCGAACTCCACTGGGAAACTGGTTGCAACTCCAAACATCCATGTCTCGAGTGAGTGCCGTGCGGCTATCGTTTCATTCGTGGTAGCGGGGCAGGCCTTTCTGAAAGTTCTTGATATGGTAGGGTACCTTCAATCTAAGTTGTTGATATGTTTTTTTTCTGAAAGTTTCTTCAATCTGCCTGTTCAGCATACAGTCATGTGTTGCGAAAGTCGCCCAGTGACAAACAAGTTCTTCACACCGGAGCCAACTAACTCTGCCGTTGAATGATGGGGCGACCCTACGCCATTCGTCAAACTCAAAGACTCCTCTGCAGTCATCGTGTTCATGGATCGGCCGGGGTGACAAATACGCTGGAAAATGAGAAGCCTGTGGGTGAGGAGAGCGGCGTGGAGTCCATCTCTGATCCTTTCTCCGACGCTTCGCGAAGGGAAGCAACAACGGTTTTCCATAGTTCCAGAAATTCGGTGCGGTCAGAATGACCGAGAAAGCTTCACCTACAGCATCATCAGAGGAGCACAGATCAATTTCGAGCTCGAACTAGATGAATACGAAGGAAGACCTCTACGACAAGATTTGCACAGAATGTGAAGTCTGTCAAGCAGCACGGACAGGAACTTCGAGAAGCAACACCACTGGTTACCAGCAGATTTGGAAAGACAATTTTACAGGAGCTCTGCCATGCAGGTCAAACGACTTGCGAAGCAGGAATTCCAACAAGTCCGAGAGTTAGAAGACGTCGGAAGAGATCTTGCGCCAGATCGAAGAATGAGCTCGAAAACTCTTCATTGACAAGGTGTTTTATTGGCATAAAGCCAAGTCAAATGTTTGCTCGGACGGTCAGATGGCACAGGGAGGCATCTGGTTGAAGAGCTAGATTTCCTTCTAAGAAGCCATGGCGCCTGAGAGGGAACCACCTCACAAAGAACCTCCAGGTCTCTTTGACAGATTCCAAACGTCTCCATGGCCTGCGCGCCCTTCGCCAGAGAACATGCTTAAAATCGGAGAACATGCAACTGAAGATTCGCACCAAGAGCCAGCTATGGCAAGATTTTGTGAAATCCAAGACCCGCAGAAAGAAGACATGACATTCTTTTGAACAAATGACAGGGATCCGGATGCATTACACCGATCGAACATTGCAACTTGTAAATGGTACGGTGTCCTTTCTTTATTTTGGTGTTGAAAAGGCAACATGTTTCAAAGGGTTGCAGATTGAATTTCTTTTAAGGAGCACTGTTGAAGGAGCAGATTCCTTGTGCATCCTGCTATATGAGACTGTTGCTGATGATCTTCTCATGTGTGGAGATGATTCTTTTGAAAATGGGCCATGGCCAGCTTCCAATGATTTTTCAATTTGGCAAAAACGCGAATGAATCCCTTTTCGTTGGACAACGCGTTCAGTGGAGGAAGGTGAGACACCGAACACATGGCCGGCACATTGTGTCAGAATGTTAGCACTGATGGACTTCAGGAGCTCAGGTATGAAGAAACGTGAAGGGCGACACGGCTTTTATGCCACACCCCAAAGAGGCATCCAGCGATGGAAGGAACACAAAGAAGCTCATATACCACACACATCCAACAGCTCTACACCGTGCGTCGCAGCGATACCTCAGATCTCTCGGCAACCACGCTTGCGCCAGCGACATTCACCGCTTTGGACGACCTATCCATCCGCAACGAGATCATTGGTGCGACTGGCCCGGACGAAGACCTCGTGGAATTTGGAGATTACAAATTCAGGATCAGCCGCGTGACCCGCCACCTCAGCCCAAGAGCCGTCCAGCGAAAACGGAGCCCTGGAGAAGGTGATGCTATTGACTTCGGAGCCGTGGAGATTTTCGGTCTGCTTTCAACGCCACGCGTTTTTGGGACCTGGGACCGGGATCGATCGATAGCCGGCCAGCGCGATTGAAAAGGCGAAGAGATGACCTGCCAGTCGTGGATTTTTCAGCACATTGCGCTTCTTCTTTTTTCACAAGAAGCGCAGCAAGGACATTGCGGAGCCCTCTATATGGGGATGGGTCAAAATCAAAACACCAGAAGACCGCAGGTTTTAGTCCTTCTTTCCATTTAGCAGGGTTGCATTTGGGGGTACCTATTTTTGACCCACAGCCATATCAAGAAAACCCACCAGGAGCTCGAGGATTGCGCCAAAAAGATCTACCAATATATTTTCCCAGCGACAGAGAATCTGAAGTCGCTGGTTCTCGCGAGTACGCCGCCGGCGAGATCGCATCTGTGGGGCGCCTGCATCCAAAAAGCATTCGGATGGTCTTCGGCCTGCGGACAAGCGTAGGATGGAACAGCCGAACACGGGAGGATACCAATTATAGGCTTCCAGAGGGCAAACAGCTTCTTACATTCACTCTTACATCATCACGCAGCACGTCAAGCATAGTGCTGGGTCTTTTCTTCAATCCGCCAATCAGCCAGTCAACGAGAAGAGAAGACTCAAACACACGGAGACATTGAACGTCCTGACGGGCAAATGGGGAGACATCAGCAGAAGTTCAAGGATTGACCATCATGTGAGAACTATTTCGATAGCAGGCCCGACACTCACAATCTTGAGCGTGCAATGCCACACACATTGTCTGAATGAGGCTGGCAACTTGTTCAAAGCACAAGTGGCAACCCAACCAATCCTGGGCGACAGAAAGAGTCCAGAGAAGGTGCAAGAATCCGACGGCCAGCTTCGAGGCTTATAAGAGCCGGATTGCCACGCGCGACAGTCTCAGTCTTCCATATCCTCACTGCAACAGAAAATAACAGAAAAGATGGTGGAACCAACACTTTCCCTTGTCAAAACATGCATTCCCTTTCGCTCCCCGGCAGCAGTCCTTTAAAAGTGTTTGCCACAACCCCGGCCGGTGACCTTTCGGCATCGTTACCTCAAAATGCCTCTATACTTTGCTTCCTGTCGCGGTGAAACGCAACTGGAAGCACCAGGTAACTGAGCAACCGTTTCCTTCCCCCGCATAGCCCCGCGCCTGCATGGGGCGGTTGTGCGCACCAGCACCAGCACGGCCGAAGGTCCTCATCCGCCTTGACTTCCAAGAGATATACTTGGTAAAGGCTGTTGGGCACTTGTTTTTGGTTGCGCCTCTTGCCGAGGACTTGCGCCCTTCCACCGCAGTTTTGGTCTGGGTTTTCTCCTGGGTTCTTTCGGGCGGGCTTAGGATTGGTTTAGGGTGGGCTTAGGGCTGGTTAAAGGTCGGTGTAGGGGTGGTTCTGGGTTGGCTTAGGGTTATTTCAGGGTTGGTCCAAGGAGGAATTCGGGTCGGGTTTTCGGGTTGGTTTAAGCTGGGTTTAGTCGGTCTGGCTTGGGGTTGGTTTAGGGTCGGTTTAGTGTTGCCTTGGGGTTTTCGCCGAGACGTCCCGACAGTGGATGAGGTGGAATGAAGGAAGTATTAGCTTGGCCCGCTTTAGGGTTGTTTTAGGTTGCCGTTTGAGCGCTTACTTGCTCGCTTGCTTGCTTGAACGCAGTGAGACAAATCTCACCCTTGTTTTTGGCGACGCTGGCTTCTACCAGAAAACATGTTTGTTTGGAAAGCGTGCCACTCAGCACTCAGCGCTGTGTCTACTCCTACCACCTAACAGCGCGCACCCGCTCATGCGCACCCACTCACCGCTGAACCCAGCCTGCCACCAAATCAGCACACCCGCTCACGCACGCACGCTGCAGCATTGCGTCCACGCCTGCCACCATGCCTCGCGCGCTCAGAAACTGAACCCACCCATGCCTTCCAACAAGCGCACCGCTCACACGCGCACGCACACGGTCAATACTGTACCTATACGTGCCACGAAATAAACGCACCCGCTCACGCACGCTCAGCACTGGCAGTCTGAATTCACCGCTCAGAGCTGTCCACGCCTGCCTAATAGACACACCCGCTCGCGCGCACACATTCAGCACTGCATCCACGCCTCACTCCCAATAGATAAGCACACCCGCTCACGCGCAAACTCTCCGCGCTGAACCATGCTGAGCCCACACCTGCCACCAAACCAGCACACCCGATCATGCGCACCTACGCCTGCCACCGCAGCACTGTGGCCACGCCTGCCACCCCATAAGCACACCCACACACGCGCGCACACTCAGCTCTGAACTCGCCTGCCACCTAATCAGCACACCCGCTCACGTGCGCATCACCTAATAGGCAGACCCACGTGCACACGCTCAGTACTGTATCCAAGCCTTGACATGGGTGTGTCGTTCCTTGAGGTGCCACGTGTGCTCCGGTTTTTGGGGGAAGACAAAAACCACATCGTTTTGTGGGAGGGCCCCCTGAAAACCAACAACCAACAGTTCGTGCAGTTTGTGTTGCTACGACTGTGAAGGTAAGAGCATGTTATGAAGACTTGGCCCACCAAGCTTCAAATGCTCGTGCAGTTTCTCTTGTCATGGCTGATCTAGTTTGGCCCTTTGGTTGGGAGAAATGGTGCAAAAAACGCAACACCTGACCACAAAGGCTTAAAAGTTTGTGCGGTTTCAGGACACCGTCGAAATCGTAATTTTGCTGCGGCGATTATGAGGGAACCTTCGTGGTGAACGATGCACACCCCAATGTTCAAAAGAAACACACTTGGTAAGCTCAGCGAAACTGTGATTTCGCTCTGGGCCCGTCCGGGTAGCTTTTGTTTTTGCGAGCTTTTCTGTGGTTTGTCGCGTTGTCTGTCTGAGGAAACTAACCCTCCTTTCCACCCACGAATGCTTGGAAAGGAACCTTTTTGGGAACTGCTCGACTTCACGTGGTGTTTAAGCGGACATCTCCATATCTCTTGGTGACATCTTTCTCCACCCTAGGGCGCACCAAACATCACGCCCGCTTTGCACACCGAGCTGCTCAGAGCACAAGATCTGGGAACGCACAAGCTTCGCTTGACGGCAAAAGCTTCGGGTGGGTCATGCAAGGTCATCTAGGTCGTCCAGTAGAGAGGTTACAATAAGGGTACCCTTTTTTCTGTAGTCTAATTGAGGGGCAACCCTCCCAAACAAAAACGGGCAAAAGGGCACTGGGAGACCTATTCATTCAACACGAAACAAACTGGAGACACGAGCGAGCAGGGCCCCCCGGGGAAATGAGCCCCATGCGAGCCTAAGCCGGGCAAATACATAATGACTACACACGTCACTGACGATTTCCGAATGAAAGTTGCCTGTCCATCTTCCAACAGCAATTCACGCAATCTGAATATTGCCAAGACAACAAGTAATGGTTAGCCCGATAAGACTCTCATCCACCGCCTTTGGTTGATTCGAAAGTTAGACAGGGATCCTTACATTATACACTGAACATTGCCTTGTAAGTGGTGGTTTCCCTTTATTTTGGTGGCTTTTTCCGCCGCTTATTAAAAACATTTGGCGAGCACACTAGTGGCTGACGAGGGGGTAGACAAAAGGAGCCCTAGAATTCCCCCCATTCAACAACGCCCCGAAGAAGCCCAACTTGCCAAAGGTGTCAGCCACACTGAAAACTCGTTGCATTTCATGGTCGTTCCCTTGCAGACCCCCCAAAACATCTGAACATCACCTGCTCGAAACTCCTGACTGACCATGGTCATGCCTTGGAAACCTTACAAGTGAAATCCAGATCCATCTCAACAGGGCCGACTCAAGCCGAATGTCTTGGGAGTGTTTTCACGGGCTTGCCTCTAAAATCAGCCCCCCCCCCAAAACAAACGCACGAAAAAAATAAAAATAAAAATCCCGGGCCCCCTTGAGACCTAGGCAACAGAGGCAACTTTGTGCGAATTGAGCGGTAGAAAAGGGCTTGTGTTGTCTTGAAAGGGGGGCCTCTCTGAAAAAGCGACAACCAGGTCCTCCAGTAGAGAGGATAGAATAAGGTACCTTTTCTCTGTAGTCTATTTTAGGGGAACCCTCCCGAAAAAAGGGATAAAAGGGCACTACTGGGAGACCTAGAGAAGTAACTTTGTAGATTTCTAAAAGAACACCTTCTCCGAGTTTCGGGCAAACCCCCTTTTTCGCAGCTTCGTTCCCGTCGCGACTCAGAAGGCCCTTTGCAGCGCATGGGAAGCACCTCCACAGCGGCACCTCGGGTCGGAGAGACACATTGGCTTGCGAGTTGCGTTTTTTTTCAAGAACCCGGCACCAAAAAAGCAATTTGCTTGAGCCAAATAAATGGTTCATTTTGTTTGCCATCTGTGAAGCTAGCTTCCGCGGGCTTCCGCGGCAACAAAGCTTGCAATTTGCTCCGCAGAAGTTTTCGCAAGCTTCCGCGCCCTAAACAAGTCCTTCCGCGGAATCCCATTTTGGCACCCCACGACTAAGTTTCTTCATAGGATTTTTGACCGCCGCTCACACGAATTCCAGCGGAAGCACAGAGACAGACCTTCAGCCGCATACTGTTAGGGGGAAAACCGAGAAACCCAGGACCTGTCCAAAAGCATGGTGAATAAAACGGAAAGCTTGCCATCGTCGTGCTGGAACAACAACGGCAAACTCTGCGGGAGAGAGAAATCTCGCAAACAGTCGGCAAACTTCGGAACAGCAAAGACGGAGGTGGTGCAATTCTAGCTGGGGATGGTTGGAAGTGGTAATTCTACATTGTTAGGTGTGTTTAGGTTCTAATCAAATGCTCCTCTTGCCCCTTTGGAAGCAAGGTTAGAGTTCCTTTTCCAAAAGGTCCAAAAGACTCAAAACACTTTGAGAAAACCCAAAGACACACAAAACAACAAGATTGCAAACCCAACCAAGAGGCTTGGTGGGGGGAGCAAAGGGGTGTGTAACCTTCACACGTGCTTAGACTACATTGGCCAGCATGCTCCGCATCCCCAGCGGTTTAGTCAAGTAAAGTGGACTAACTCATGTCCGATTTACACCCGCCTTCTCTAAGCCATCAACAACTTGTAACTCCCTGTAACTCTAACCCCTAACTTCTCTGACCTCGACCCTGGTCTAACCTCGAAGTATCCCTGGCCCTCGAATTTCCCTGCCTTCTCTAACTAACTTCTCCAACACCTCGACAAAATCAGTCGACACCCAAAGCATCGCCAATGACTCGGTCAAGAACAGATCCTTCGAGTCCAAAATCGGACATGACCCGCGCTTTTTGAGTCAAAAATCACATCTGTTGACTAAACGTAGCTGTCAGACACGCGCGTTGACTAATCAAATTCGTCGCCATCCCCATCGATCACCAGCGGACAACTTTGTCGACACCTGCATCGCCGGCGGCTCCTGGTTGCTCCATCTGTCGAACCCAAATTATGGCCCGCGGGCTCGGCGGCAGGCGTCAGCCTCTGCAACGTGTAGTTTTCACTTGGCTTCAGATGGGGGTTGTCCTATATTCCTTTGCCCGCGATTGGGCCCTTGGGCCGCGCTTGCGCGGCACTTGCGCGTACTTGCGCGCGCACAGTGGCGCAGAAACTCGTTTTCGTTGACCTCGGTTTGCGAAGTTTTCGTGTGGATTGCGCGCAAGCTTTTCTAAGCAGTGTGTTTGTCGTTCACACAGCAACCCACAAAGACTTTTCCCGCTGAGGTCGCTCCCGGCAATTCAATGCCAGCAACATACCCTTGACCCAACAGAAAGAACAGCAGGCTCTGCCACACAGCTTGGACACAGCCTGAAAGAAAGAAAGTGCATGTTGCGGGTGCCTATCCATTGCTTGAACCGCGCCGCTAAGGACATCCGAGACAGCATGGCTAGATGTCTTGCTGGGGCTTCTCGTGCTTGCGCGCAACTTGCGCGCGGCTTGCGCGCGGCTTGCGCGGATTTTGTCGTGTCAATTGCTGATTGTTGAAGTCATGACCGCAGAAGCTTTGGCTTCGTTTGGCGTCTGACTGATTCGAAAGGCACAAGTACAGCAAGAAAATATCACCTCCTTTCCTGAAGCTAGGCAACATCAGTACATGAAACCCTTCAAAACTGTAACCTTGCGCGTCCCTTGGGCCGCACTTGCGCGCTCCTTGCGCGCGCACAGCTTTTGACAACTGTTACTTCTCCCTGTTCGGCGATGATTAAAACCGAAGACTGGGGTTTTAGGACGGCCCTCAGATGAGCCCAGCCCCAAAAAGACAGCTGAATGGCGACAAGTGACCAGAAACCACTGGGGGACATTACTTGGATGTTCAGCCTAGCGGGTAGGTACACTCATGGTCGCATGTCAACCAACCAGTAGTATATAATAGTGTTACCATGGTTGCGTCCTAATCAGTGAGATGCGTATGCAAGTAAGTATTATTGCCATACAGTAACCTTCCGCGACCACCCTATGGCTACTGAGACACCCGCTATTTTCGCTGAGCTGCTGGGCCAACAACGCGAGATCACTGGGAACGCGCCCGCTCTGCTCGACAGCCAAAGCTGCGGTTTGGTCCTAGGTTGTAGGAGACAGGGAGACGCAAGCAAAAGAAGATGTCAAAACAAGATCAGCACCCACCCCTGGTTAACACGAGCCCCCAACCCCGCCCACCCCCCCCCCCAACATATGTGAACTGCCATGTGTCTACTGGGCCAAGACACATCTATAATCATACGTTGTGTCAAAATCCAGCCGCCCAACCAACCGCAATTCATGGCACAACAATTTGCCCTAGGGAAGATTGTCCTTCTTGCTACACCAACTTTTTTGAAAAGGATGGTGAAAAGAAGTGGGGATGAGTAGGGAGTCAACTCATTGAGCCACAATTGAAACGCACTCATGACGGGTGTGGGTGTAAATGCTCGCTGGCGCTAAAAATTATGGAGCTTTCCAGTGTCAGAGGAGCAAAACAAGAAACGCCGTGTAAGTGTGAATGTTTATAAGAGTACCCTCCTAAAAGGGAACCGACAACTGCCACTTGTGGGTCCTCATTTTGACACATACCCATTTGCAGCTCAGATTGTAACACCCGGGTTCCCAATACGCAAGGGAAGCTCACTTGCAGGTTCAACAGGCGATAGTTTAAACCAGCAACCAGGTGACTGATGGTTGCATGGGTCAAATCCAAATCGCACCCCAGTAAACATCCACCAATCCAACCACTAAAACCAAACTAAAATGGGGATCCCATAGGTTTTGACACCCACAGCCACATCACTCTAGGGGCCATAAAGAAGCGCTTGAATCGACTAGCCTCGAGCTTGCGGGAAAAGAAACCTCAGTTGCCCAAATGACCTGGAACTAGGTTAACCTTCTGTGGCCATGACTATGGACCAAAATGGGAAAACCATTTTGGTCAGATCCGGTCGATTCGCTTTGAACTGAGAAACAGCTCGGACTGCGTCGCTTGGATCTGTGAATTCTCCAAGTGGGCTGTCACGCGCCACGTGAGCTCGTGGAAAGCAAACCTCCGACTGAGACACCAGTTGATTGCCCGTGCAAAAAAGGGCAGGCGCCCAATACATGTGGCTTTGTTAGTGGAACACTCCAAGTGGTTTTCCATTGAACAGCCTTAAAGACAAGACTCTCAAACAGAAATACTCAGACAAACACACACACACACACACGTCACGCGCGCTTGCTTTGCCCTGATATCACACTGGGCAACAGCGGCACGCTCCTCTTTTTGCCGCTTGCATGCTCAAAATACTAGGTTGAAATGTCCCACCTACCTTGAGAGACTAGACCGGAAAGCCTGGAAAGCTCTTGAAGAATTGCATCATGCGGCTCTGAGTTTGCAGAGCCTGTCAGAGTAACGGACATGCTACTCTGGGTTTGTCACGTTGCTTCAAAGTGTCAGGGAGCGCAGGCGAGGGAATGCCGATCTCGGGTGTACGGTGCTTTGCAGGTGCACGCTGGAAAGGCAGAGACTCGCATCAACGTCCGACGGGTTGCCCCGAGAGACCTTGGAATTCACCGATTTGGTGCCAATGCGGCAACCGGAAGCTTTTGCTTGCCGTTGAAAAGGGTGTTTTGAAGCGGGGCAAATGGAAAAACCTAGGGTTCCTTGCATACAGAAGTCCCCGGTGAAAAAGTTCCGGTTTCGGTTCCTCCCGTGAAACCAAATGAGCCGCGGAAGGGCTCCCGCAAGCGTCGGCACAGGGCGCGCTACGAAAACCTCTTGCTGCGGCTTCAGCGCCTGTTGTCTTCCTGGGTTTGTTACGTTGGACTCTATGAATTTGTTAATACCAGTAGTATACTTGGTATTCCTCGCGCTTGGGCGGGCAGTTGAAGGAACCGCGTAAATTGCTGGGTCTGTCTTTGTTGCAACCCGAATGTTCAGCTTCCACGGGCTTCTGCACATTTGGAACTTTGCAAAAGCCGATGCTTCCGACGGTCGAGGGGCTCAAGGGAAATCGTCCTGCAACGCATCTCGGCACGCTCTGAAACTTATCAAACGCTTTGACCGTCGCCCTTCCCGCAAGTTTCGCGTGGCTTGCCTCACAAAGCTTCTATAGCCCATGGAGCCCGAAAATTGGATACCTAGGTGGGCAAAGCTTCCGCTTGGGTGGGGGGCACAAGATGCTTCGAACTTCGACCAACTCTCGAAGGACACTATGTCATATATGGGCTTTCAAGCCGCGCAGCTCCCGCAAGCGTCCACGGCACAGGGCGTGCCTCTACGACTCTACGAAAACATCTTGCTTCCGCGGCTTGCGCGCTTGCAGTGCCTGTTTTCTTCCTGGGCTTGTTGGAATCTATTAATACCAGTATTACTTGGTATTCCTCGCGCTTGGGCGGGCAGTTGAAGGAACCGCGTAAATTGCTGGGTCTGTCTTTGTTGCAACCCGAATGTTCAGCTTCCACGGGCTTCTGCACATTTGGAACTTTGCAAAAGCCGATGCTTCCGACGGTCGAGGGGCTCAAGGGAAATCGTCCTGCAATGCATCTCGGCACGCTCTGAAACTTATCAAACGCTTTGACCGTCGCCAAGAGAGACAACCAGTGTCACAGGTACAGGTACAGCTGAGGCACTGACGGCGACTTGGAACGCGCACTTGCGGCGCAGCCTTCAACATTGACCAACAGCGCAAGCCGAAGGAGTGGTGGTTTTTCTTCCTTTTCAATTTGATTGGACGTGTAGGCTCCTTTCGCGAAACCTTCTGCAATATTTTTGCTCTGTGAACCGCGCGTTGCCAGCCATGTGGCTTTGGCCCCGCACCGGCTTCTGGTGCTCCCAAAGCAAGACCCTAGTGCGTCTATTCGGGGTTGGGATCCCGAGCTTGCTCTTCGCACATGCGCAGTTGGAATTCCGCATTGCCTGGTGGTTTTGGCTCTCGGTTTGCACGCGGTCTCCAGCGACGTGTTTTGCCGAATCAGCCGCTGGGCGATGTGGCCGAAATCCTCTGGGAGAAAGGAGGCGGGCATACAAACACCTCGTGGCTTGGGCTAAAAGAGACTCAGCTGAGATCTTGGAATGTACGATTCGGTCTTCTTCTTCTGGCGCAAAAGACTCCATGTCTGCGCCTTGTCCTTGCAGTGCGAAACGGAATTGAGACAGAAATGGGAGGGGTGGGCTGCCTGGACAGCTATACCGCGGACTTTGTCGAGAAAAAAAAAGGTTCTTGGGAGGGTTCCGCAAAAGTGATATTCGAAGGGTTCCTCGAAGCTGTGGCGCAAACACAACAAGTATCAAAACGGTTCCGCAGAACCGCTAGTCGCAGTTCCGAATCAGTTCCTGGAATCACGTGCAGTTTTTGCCTAACTCCCAACAAACTTTTTCAAAGTTTTGCGGTGCCGGAAATCCAGACCCATGCCCCTTGCCGAAACCTTCTGAGAATTACTGGGCTGCCCACACAACAGCCGAAAACAGGGCCTACGCACAGTGACTACTTGCGGGCAGCAGCGTACGAGTTCGAGCAAAGTCATCTGCACACTCAGGAGGCCGAGGCAGGGCACGATGCAATTGCAGCGTGCGTGTCAAGGCATTTGGGCAGTTACTGGGCCTGGCTGAAGAAAAGTCACAACTTGCACGCATACCTGCGCCGGCACCACGGGCAGGACGGAGATGCGATGGGACTTTGCGGCGGGCCAGGCCTTCGAGGCGACCTAGTTGCAATCGCGCGGGTACACGGTGAGCAGCTGAAAGGCAGGCAGCTGCAGAACCCGCTTGAGTTGCGGGATGAATCATCCAATTATGCGAATTCCCTCTACCTGAAGCGGGCTATGTGCAGTTTGCATGTTTGGGCGGGACGAATGAAGAGGCTGGAAGTGGTTGTTCCATTTTCAAGCCCCGCAGCTCCCGCAGCGTCCTCGGCATGGGGGGTGCTTCCGCGACAACATGTTGCTTCCGCGGCCAAGCGCACGTAGCGCGACATTGCCCTGGAGAGGGTTGGCTGAAACGAAGCCGCCGCATGCGAAGCATTTCGCTGATGCGTCCCACGTTGCGCGCCGCCGGTGCGTTGCAGACACGCCCAATGCTGCATTTTATGCTGCAAAATGCATCGCGGTAGACTGCGTCAGTTAACCAAGTTTAGTGTTTTCTGTTACAGAAACAAGCTGGGCGACTACAGGTAGCCTGCCTCTCCCCGCAACCCGCTCACGCGATATACCCAAGCTCAGCACATTTCAACATGTTGTCGCTGCTTGCTAACAGGTCACACACCGGTACTGCGACGCCCTGGTGAACCACTGCTGTTCTGGCTGGCAGCTCAAACAGCGGCGACTTGAGACAGGGGTGCAGCAGGGACTTTAGGTATTGGTCACCGACGACAAAGCCCAATCATCTGCGCTCGCAAAGTGTGACAAGCAAGTTTGCACGGCGAGCACGCTTCAGCGGGGCGGGAGCGGGAGCCATACGTAAGCAGCATCAGGGTAAGCAGCTTGTGCAAATGAACCGCCATTGCCAGGGAAGCAAACGTGATAACACGGCCTTTGACTCCCGCGTGCTGCAAAACGCCCTGATGTGACACACTGCAGCTGCTTGGGTCCTTCCTATCTCTGAATCTTGCGCGCTACACATCCTCTGCTACTTGACTCACAACGGGCCAACCCGACTGTCTCTGCAAACTTGGAAGTGCTTAAGGCGCTCTGCGCTCATAACGCACAAGCAACACACCAGCCAAGAAACATTTGTTCATTGGTTTGGCTCTGCCGTATGCTGACGTCGCCTGGTAGTCGCAAGGTCACAGGGCGCGCGCCAAGCAGAATGCCCTCCTGCGCATTTTCTCAAGCGCGTCAACCACCAGTCAGACTTTGCAGCAAGCATCGCATCTAACATGGCAAGTCAGCTCACTTAACCAAGCCGCAACAAGACTTGCCTGCTTGCTCCGAGGAAGGTGCCAGCTGCACTTTGCATAGCTCAGGCGCCGACAGCGACTTGGAACTCCGGTGCAGGGATCTCTTGATCTTTTGCTGGTCTAGGGAGACAAATCCGAAAACATGTAGCCTCTGCACATCTCTGCGCCCGCAGAGCGTGCCAAGCAAACTTCAGCTTGGTGATCAACGAGCGAGGATCGCCCAGAGGGAAAAACAGCAAGCACACAGAAGCTAATGTTGGATACTCCGAGGCGAAGAAAACACAGCCAGCGGCCTGCCAACCCTCTCTAGCAACAGGCTGTATGTGGCAGTCAAGCATGCTGGACACTCGCTGGACACTTGCGGGGCAACGCTCGAACTACCAAGCAATGGGCTCTTTGGACACTTTAGACTTTGGGACCCGGGCACAACACTAACAAGCTAAGTGAGCTGTCATCCGTCTGAGAAAGTGTGTGCGCCAGCAACCTTGAAACCTGGAGGGAGCGCGAGCCGTTTGTTGGAAACAACCGGCAAATGAGTTTAAAAGCTCATCAAGGTAAGCAGCTTGTCAAACAAATGATCGGGTATGGCCAGCGCGACACAAGTGATAACACGACCTCCGTCTTCCATGAGCTGCAAAGAAATCTGATCCGAGGTGCTCCTGCTGCTCCTGCTGCTGCTGTTGCTTGCTCGTTGATTGCGGTTTGACTTGTGTATGTCACAAATCCTCTGCTACTTGCGTCACAGCATGCAAACCATGCGTCACCACAGACTTGGACGTGCTCACAGCGATCTGCACTCATAACGCATCATGCCGAAGCATCGTGTCTAACAGGGCAAGCCAGCTCGCACAACAAAGAGGAAACAAAACTTGCGCGCTTGCACTGAAGACAGCGCCACCTGCACTTCACACAGCTCAGGCACTGACAGCAGTAGCGACTTGGAACTCCAGTGGCATGGTCTCTTGGGGATTTGCTAGTCTTGGGCGACAAAGCCAAACAACCTGTAGCCCGCAAAGCAGCAGAAAATAGCTTGGTGACCAACAAGCGAGGCTTGCCCAGAGGGAGAAACAGCCAGCACACAGCGGCTAATGTTGGATACTCCGAGGCGAAGAAAACACAGCCAGCGGCCTGCCAACCCTCTCTAGCACCAGGCTGTATGTGGCAGTCAAGCATGCTGGACACTCGCTGGGCACTTGCGGGGCAACACTCGAACTACTAAGCAATGGGCACTTTGGACACTAACAGTGTGGACCTACCAAATCCGATGTCAAAGCTGTCATCCGTTTGAGAAAGTCTGTGAGCAAGCAACCTTGAAACCTGGAGGGAGCGCAAGCCATAATATGTTAGAAGCAACAGGCAAATGGGTTTGAAAGCTCATCAAGGCAAACAGCTTGTCAAACCAATTATCGGGTATGGCCAGGGCGACACAAGTGATAACACGACCTGCGTCTTCCACGTGATGGGCAGATGCACTGCTGCTTGCTCGCTGCTTGTTTTCGTTTTCTGAATCTCGCATGCCACACATCTTCTGCTACTGTCATGGCAACATGCAATTCAAGCGTCACCGCAGACTTGGACGTGCTCACAGCGATCTGCACTCATAACGCATCATGCCGAAGCATCGCGTCTAACAGGGCAAGCCAGCTCGCACAACAAAGAGGAAACAAAACTTGCGCGCTTGCACTGAAGACAGCGCCATCTGCACTTCACACAGCTCAGGCACTGACAGCAGTAGCGACTTGGAACTCCAGTGGTATGGTCTCTTGGGGATTTGCTAGTCTTGGGCGACAAAGCCAAACAACCTGTAGCCCGCAAAGCAGCAGAAAATAGCTTGGTGACCAACAAGCGAGGCTTGCCCAGAGGGAGAAACAGCCAGCACACACCAGCTAATGTTGGATACTCCGAGGCGAAGAAAACACAGCCAGCGGCCTGCCAACCCTCTCTAGCAACAGGCTGTATGTGGCAGTCAAGCATGCTGGACACTCGCTGGGCACTTGCGGGGCAACACTCGAACTACTAAGCAATGGGCACTTTGGACACTAACAGTGTGGACCTACCAAATCCGGTGTCAAAGCTGTCATCCGTTTGAGAAAGTCTGTGAGCAAGCAACCTTGAAACCTGGAGGGAGCGCAAGCCATATGTTAGAAGCAACAGGCAAATGGGGTTGAAAGCTCATCAAGGCAAACAGCTTGTCAAACGGGTATGGCCAGGGCGACACAAGTGCAAACACGACCTGCGTCTTCCACGTGATGGACAGATGCACTGCTGCTTGCTCGCTGCTTGTTTTCGTTTTCTGAATCTCGCATGCCACACATCTTCTGCTACTGTCATGGCAACATGCAATTCAAGCGTCACCGCAGACTTGGACGTGCTCACAGCGATCTGCACTCATAACGCATCATGCCGAAGCATCGTGTCAAACAGGGCAAGCCAGCTCGCACAACAAAGAGGAAACAAAACTTGCGCGCTTGCACTGAAGACAGAGCCATCTGCACTTCACACAGCTCAGGCACTGACAGCAGTAGCGACTTGAAACTCCGGTGGTATGGTCTCTTGGGGAGTTGCTAGTCTTGGGCGACAAAGCCAAACAACCTGTAGCCCGCAAAGCAGCAGAAAATAGCTTGGTGACCAACAAGCGAGGCTTGCCCAGAGGGAGAAACAGCCAGCACACAGCGGCTATTGTTGGATACTCCGAGGCGAAGAAAACACAGCCAGCGGCCTGCCAACCCTCTCTAGCAACAGGCTGTATGTGGCAGTCAAGCATGCTGGACACTCGCTGGGCACTTGCGGGGCAACACTCGAACTACTAAGCAATGGGCACTTTGGACACTAACAGTGTGGACCTACCAAATCCGATGTCAAAGCTGTCATCCGTTTGAGAAAGTCTGTGAGCAAGCAACCTTGAAACCTGGAGGGAGCGCAAGCCATATGTTAGAAGCAACAGGCAAATGGGTTTGAAAGCTCATCAAGGCAAACAGCTTGTCAAACCAATTATCGGGTATGGCCAGGGCGACACAAGTGCAAACACGACCTGCGTCTTCCACGTGATGGGCAGATGCACTGCTGCTTGCTCGCTGCTTGTTTTCGTTTTCTGAATCTCGCATGCCACACATCTTCTGCTACTGTCATGGCAACATGCAATTCAAGCGTCACCGCAGACTTGGACGTGCTCACAGCGATCTGCACTCATAACGCATCATGCCGAAGCATCGTGTCTAACAGGGCAAGCCAGCTCGCACAACAAAGAGGAAACAAAACTTGCGCGCTTGCACTGAAGACAGCGCCACCTGCAGTTCACACAGCTCAGGCACTGACAGCAGTAGCGACTTGAAACTCCGGTGGTATGGTCTCTTGGGGATTTGCTGGTCTTAGGCGACAAAGCCAAACAACCTGTAGCCCGCAAAGCAGCATAATATTGCTTGGTGGCCAACAAGCGAGGCTTGCCCAAAGGGAAAAACAGCCAGCACACAGCGGCTAATGTTGGATACTCCGAGGCGAAGGAAACCCAGCCAGCGGCCTGCCAACCCTCTCCAGCAACAGGCTGCATGTAGCAGTCAAGCATGCTGTACGCTCGCTGGGCACTTGTGCGGCAGCACAGTGACGTTGCCGACAGCCTGCTCGCTCAGCCGGATTGACAACAGAAACTACTAGGATGGGCAGCCTGACTGCCAGTCAACAAAGTCCGAAATGCAAGCAGCTGATATCTGCCCCAGAAAGTCTATGCGCAAGCAACCCTGAAATCTGGCAGGAGCGCGAGCCATGCGCCGCAAGCAACAGGCAGCGGAACGCGAAAGCTCATCAAGGTAAACAGCATGTGCGAATGATCCAGGATCGCCAGGGCAACACAAATGAAAACACGACCTTCGGCTCCCACTGACACGCTGCAGCTGCTTGGTAGCTTCTTGTCTCTGAATCTTGTGTGCCATACATGTGCTTGCGGCGATCTGCACTTGTAGCTAGCGTACAAACACCATGCCAGCCCTGACACCTGTCCTCAATGCTTTGGGGCTCTCCATTGCTGACAAGGACAAGGCCAGGTAACCACAAGGTGCACGCGGAGCTCGCCAAGCAGCATACCTTTCAGCCCAGTTTGGGTGTTTTGACGACCAGTTAGACTTTGTCGCAATCGCGTCTAACATGGCAAGTCAGCTCACACAACAAAGAGGACACAAAACTTGCCTGCTCGCAGCGAGGAAGGCGCCAGCTGCACTTTGAATAGCTCAGGCACCAGCTGCGGCGACTCCAACGGGCGCAGGGGCCCACTTGGGGCTCTTTACCTCTCGCAAAAGCGCAGGCGTTGAACATTGACATTGCTTGACTTTCCCAAATGTGCTCGTGCAAGTTCATGCCCATGCGTTCTGCACACAGTGCAAACAGGTTGCGCAAGACTATGTTGATTTGCGGTGTGTGCAAATGCGGAGTCAGTTCTTTCTAGCAACCTGGGACGCTTGTCTCGCGACAAACCCACGACACACGTAGCTTTTGCGTGCGCCAAACATGGCAAGCCAACCTCAGCTTGGTGGCCAACAAGGGTGGCCTATAAGTGAGATACCTTCACCAGCTGCAATTGATTGATACCAAGCGCGGCGAAAAACCAAACACCACCCTTGGGCGTGCTAGATCTCTCCAGCAACAAGCCGAAGGTGGCAGTCAAGCCTGGACACCTGCTGGGCACTTATGGGGCGCTCGAAATTTCCAAGCAACACCAGCCGATCTACCGAGACTTCGAGCTGCCAATCTACCGAATCCGAGAGAAATAACGTGAAAGTGGTCATCTGCCGGTGTTTTAAAATATCTTAAACGTTCAAGCTGAAATTGCGAGACGTCTTCAGACGCTTGTACACGATCACCCTTCAAACCTAGCAAGAGCGTGAGACATGCGTTGGGAGGAACAGGCATGGGACATTGAAAGCACATCAGGGTAGACAGTTTGTACGCATGATCCGACATTGCCAAGGCGACGAAAGTGAAAACACGGCCTGCTCCAGTGCGCTGCAAAAACTGCTCTGACCCATGGATGCCACGAATCCTCCGCTTCCTGACTGACGACAGGCAGGCTCATGTGTTGGTGGCCTGCACGCAAGCCGCGCGAAAGGCACGCCAAGCAAACAACATGCTTTCACTGTGTTGGCGCAGTCGTATACTGATGGCAAGGCCGGGTAGGCACGCGGAGCAGCACATGGCTTGCACCCATCAGCATGCCTTTCTGCACGGCGAGGATGAGTTATCTTCTCTAGTAATTCCTGCGGCCAACATGGCTCAGGTCAAACAATACAGACAAAACAAAACTTGCACACTCGCACCAAGCAAGGAACCTGCACTTTGCTGCCATTGTACGGGACAACTCCTGTTCCGCCTGGCTCAAACAGTGACAGCGGTGACTTGTGACTCTGGTGAAGAAGCAAGTTTGAACCATCTGTTTCACCACAGGTTCAAAGATTGCGTTGCAACTCGGCATCCTTCATCACTTTGAAAGAATCTTGGGAGCTCAAGCAGGCCTTGATTGAGGTCCTGAGTCCTAACCCTTCCTGTGGAAATGCAGGCCCATTCAACGAAGGGTCCAAAGTTGCTTAGGGCAGTTGAATACATCAGCGCAAGGCATCACCTTGGTGTCCCTGCGTTGCAATTATATCATCAAGACTAGCAAAGTAAATTCGGTGACGAGTAGTAAATCCCAGTATGTTTGAGACTTAGGTTGCTGCAGTAACGATTAATGGTATCCATTGTCGCAAAGCTCTAGGCGTACTCAACTGCTTTCCTCATGCTTTTTGTTGAGGCAAATGCGCCCTTGGCCCTCCTTGTCGCCTCAGTCTATTGCGTGCTCGGCTTGAATGCACGTGTCACTTACCTGGTGGGAAGCGCCCTGCAAACTCGAAGAGTCTGCTTTCTCGTGCTTCCGCAAAGGGCTCGGAGCTAGAGTTGCGTTGCCAACAGTTAATGGGACTCAAGCCCTCTGGTGCAACCTGCCACGGGCACCTCAGCAAGCACTATGCGAAGGATTGCGCTGGCAAATCTGGTTCTCGAAGCGATACAAGCATCTCAAGAGCTGTCGATGTCACATCATATGTTGCGGAAAAGAAGAGCCCCGGCGAAATCGTCAATCTGCATCTCCCATTCTCACGATCTCGCCTGTGTGATGACATGTGTCTGGTGTCTCAGGCAATGTCAACACGTTCAGACCAGAGTCACGCAAAACATTCTTGCACCTGGCGGCATTATGTTCAGAAATCTGGGAGACTCCTGGCCGAACGCACCAAGCTGGAAATGTTTGGCCAACCATCCGCGTCATCACGCTGCAAACCCCCCAAAAGGCAAGCACGTAAAGCCTCTCCTTGGATTAGTCAACTTGTCTAGGATTTGTTGCGGCCAACATGGCAGCTCAGTTCAATCAACACAGAGAAAACAAAATTCGCACACTCGACCCGAGCAAGGAACCTGCACTTCGCTGCCGTTGCACGGGACAACTCCTGTTCTGCCTGGCTCAAACAGTGACAGCGGTGACTTGGGTCTCGGGTGAACGTAAGGACAACAGGGCTATGCTTGCAACTGCACCCTTCGCGGCACAAAGCTAGCGCAAACTTCCAGGCCTTGCACAGTGCGAAACGGCGAAGTCATGCCAGTTGAAACTGAACTGACGTATCAATCCCTGCCGCCCAACAGGTTTGGCGGAAGCTTCTGCGGTAAGGGCACCTTCTGCGAGCATGTTCCTGTATAAGGGCTTCCGCGGGCCTTCTGCGGGCAAGCTGCTTCCGCAAACTGAAGGTCGCTTCGGTTTCCAGGAATGCGCTGGTGGCAGGGCGACGCCAACGCTCTGTCGACTTTCCACATAGAGTGATCGACTTGGGACACAACCGCAGAGGCCACTTTGGGCTTGGTCGGCATCTCCAAACGCCATGGCAAATTCAAATCAAGCGTCTTGCCTGAAACTGTTCATGGATAAGGACTTTTGGCGACGTATCATTGTCATTGTAGTCAACGCTCTAGGCGTCCTAGTAGCTCAAATGCTGGCTTCGCGATTCTTGGCGAATCAATGCGACCCTCGCCTGGGCGCTGATTTTGGGTTTACTGGCCTGGCACGAGCGGAGCAAGCTCGGACAATCTGTTTTACCACAGCCGATGGCTCAGAGTTTGCGTGGACTCCCGGCATCCTTCGTCACCCTAAAAGAATCTTGGGAGCTGTTTGAGGTCCCAACCTTTCTCTGGAGATCCACACCCATTCAATCAAGAGTCAGATATGGTTCGATGTTGCTTAGGGCAGTTCGGGCATCAGCGCAAGCCATCACTTTGGCGTCCGTGGGTTGCAATTGTATTATCAAAACGGGCAAAGTACGTTTTGACTTCTTGGGCAAGCGTCACGTTTTCTGCCTCGGAGCACCAAGTGCCTTTCTACTGATATTTGAGCGAAGCTTCTTGTGCTCAAGGGCGACTTTGTGAGACCAAAAGGAGACTTTCCCTGACGAGGCTTGTCGCGGCACAATGAAAGGACTCTTTTGGTGCGAACCGGGCATTAGGACAGGGCATCATATTGGTGTTTCTGGGTTGCAAATGTATCATCAAGATTGCTTGTTGTCTCGGCTTGAAGCCGAGCGGCTTCTGCAGAAGACCCGTTTTGACTTCTCGGGCAAGCGTCATGTTTTCTGCCTCGGAGCACTATGTGGTTTTTTACTGATATTTGAGCCAAAGCTGCTTGTGTTCAAGGGTGCCTTTGTGCGACCAACAGGCGACTTTCCCTGACCAGGCTTTCCGCAGCACCATGAAAGGACTCTGTTGGCACGAACCGGGCATCAAAACAGGGCATCATTTTGGTGTCCCTGGGTTTCAATTGCATCATCAAGATTGCTTGTTGTCTCGGCTTGAAGCCAAGACGCTTCTGCAGAAGCTTCAGAAGACCCATTTTGACTTCTCGGGCAAGCGTCACGTTTTCTGCCTCGGAGCACTATGTGCCTTTTTACTGATATTTGAGCCAAAACTATTTGTGTTCAAGGGCGAATTTGTGTGACCAAAGGCGACTCTCCCTGACCAGGTTTGCCGCAGCACAATGAAAGGATATGTTTCGCACGAACCGGCGTTTGTTCGCCGAATCGGCAAACATTTATGCCTTTAAAAGTCCAGGGTGCAGCATTGCTCTGGTAGATCTGACTTTCAGAGCGTTCAAATGTATCATCAAGAGTAGCAAAGCACATTCTGTGACGAGTAGTGAATCCCAATATGTTGGAGACTTAGCTAACTTGCTGCGCCGACGATTGATGTTCTCCGTTGTGGCAAAGCTCTAGGCGTCCCAGCAGCTTAAATACTTGCTTCATGCCTTTGTTAAGCAATTGCGCCCTTGGCCTTCCTGGCCGCATGCTCGGCTTGAATGCAAGTGTCACTTTCCTGGTTGGAAGTGCTCTCCAAACTCAAAGAATCAGCTTTACCGCGTTTCTGCTAAAGGCTCGGAGTCAGCTAGCATGGTGTTGCCAGAAAGCATGAGACTCAAGCCTTCTGGGTGAAGCCAAGGGTCCACACCTCAGCAAGCATTGTGCGAAGGATTGCGCTGGCAAATCCGGTTTTCGCCACGTTACAAATGTCTCAACAGCTGTCCAACTCACATCATATGCTGCGGAAGAAAAAAACACGCCGTGGAAATCGTCAATCCGCATCTCCAATTGTCACAATCTCGCCTTTGTGATGAGACATGTCTGGTGTCTCAGGCAATGTCAACACGTTCACTGCAGACTCACGCAAATCATTCTTGCACCTGGCGGCATTGCGTTCCCCCACATGTTCAGCAATCTGGGAGACTCCTGACCGAACGCACCAAGCTGGAAATGTTTGGCCAACCATCTGCGTCATCACGCTGCAAACCCCCCAGAATGCAAGCATGTAAAGCCTCTCCTTGGATTCGTCAATTTGTCTAGGATTTATTGCGGCCAACATGGCAGCTCAGTTCAATCAACACAGAGGAAACTAAATTCGCATACTCGACCCGAGCAAGGAACCTGCACTTCGCTGCCACCCCAAGCGACAACTCCTGCTCCGGCTGGCAGCTCAAACAGTGACAGCGGCGACTTGGCATCCATTGTCGCAAAGCTCTAGGCGTCCCAGCAGCTCACATGATTTATTCATCTGGCCTTCCGGGTCGCATGCTCGGCTTGAATGCAATTGTCACTTACCTGATGGGAGCCGCCGTGCAAACTCGAAGAGTCTGCTTTACCGCGTTTCCCCTTAAGGCTCGGCGTTAACGTTGTGTTGCCAGAAAGCATGGGCCTTAAGCCCTCCGGCGCAACTTGTGGCAAATCTGGTTCTTGGAGCGTTACAAGCGTCTCAAGAGCTGTCGATGTCACATCATACGGTGCGGAAAAGAAGAGCGGTGGCAAAACTGTCAATCTGCATCTCCCATTCTCACGATCTCGCCTGTGTGATGAGACGTGTCTTCTGTGTCAGGCAAGGTTAATGTGCCCACGTCCAAACGCGCACCAATCATTCTTGCAGCAGGCAGCATGTCGTCCCGGAGATTCTCAGGAACACGGAAGGCTCCTGGCCAAACGCGCAAACTAGTTTCAGCGATGTTTGGCGAACCATTCGGGTCATCACGCAGCAAACCCCCAAAAAACAAGCAAGTAAGGCCTCTCCTTGGATCGGTTTTACTGGGTGAACAAAAACTTGCCATCTTGATTTTGGGAAGCAGTTGCCAAAATCATTTCTGTGGATGGGTCTACCTTGAAATTGACGACTATAGCTGCGCCTTTGTTCTTTTCGCGCTCCCTCACGCAGAATTAAGCGCAGTCACAAGCAACCCTCAGCATCCTGCTTGCATCTTCCCAGCAGCCGAGCAGCCTACGCAACCAGAAACAAAAGGAACACACATAATGTTGCCCATGGCCCATGGCATCTAAAGCATTCTAAAGCCATGCACGTGCGCTCATCATGTGGCAAACGTGTTGGCCGAGCGTGGGCGCGGCCGGTGGGCGCGGCCGGTTGCTCTTGTAACAGGCACGCTCATCATCTGGCGAGCACTCTGGCTATCAAGCATGGGTGCAGGCCGGCGCAGTCGGGCAGGTGCGCTTGTCGTTGACCGTGTTGCATCGCAAGAAAGCTGCTTTCCGACTCCCTATGGCCCCGTATGAAGGTTCTTAAACAACTCCTGGCAAAGCTGGCAAAGCTCCTTTCAAGGCTTGTGAAACTCAAAAGAGCCTGACTATTGACTTCAGCACCTTTTTCGACGCTTGAGCCAAATTCGATTGCATCCGGCAACTGATCCACGCAACCTGTGTGACACGCTACCACGCCTCCAACGAAGGCTTGGCGGTCCTGAACTATTGACTCCCCCCGCGCCGCGCCCGCAGTGGCATGCTAAGAGCGAGCCCCGGAGGCAGCATGGGAGTAGAAGGTGAAGCCTGTCAACTGCTGGTGCATCCCAGCAACCGGTCTGGGGCCATGCTCAACAGCTTCGACACGCATGGTTTTGACCATAAGTTGCTTGGTGGACAAGCTGCGTGACTCCTTGGCTGTTGAAATGGCCAAGGAGCTAGGCAAGAAACAGACGCAAGCGCAGGCCATCCTAACAGAGAACAAAATTGCTCCAGCGCTCTTGCCGTCGTGAGATATTTGACGGTGGCTTGCTCCTGTGCGGGCATGTTCATGCAGACAGTGGCAGCAAGCAGTTGCATCTGCTGGCCTTGGACAGTTTGCTTTCAAAAGTATGCAGACTCAGTCTTAGAAGCTTTAATCAAGGAAGGCTGGACATGGAAGGTGATCAGCGCAGAAGTGGAAGAACCTTGAGCGGCTCCCAGATTCTTGCAGAAAGGTAGCAAACTATGGCGGAGGTGAAGAGCTCCCTTTCATGAAGCTTGTAGAGTCCGTCAGTCACTGGCGTTTGCTGTGAGTGGTGTCAGGCAGACAAGCTGGAGGTGCGCTACAGCCAGGGAGGAGTTTCTCACCCGTGTGGTGAACCTTGACTTCAGCAACTTACCCAATGATGAGAACAGCTCTCATTGCCACAGCTTACTTCGCCCAAAGCTGCCCAGAGAGATGGCTATGGTAGGGCTGTTGGGCAAAACAGATGCGGACAAGCTCAAAAGCCAGGCCTTGAGCAGCATAAGCAGCAAGGCAAAATTGCTATTGGTGAATGCTTGCAACTTGGCAACCAAAACACCAAGCTTGGCGTGGGACAAGACGTGCTTGGCCTTGGGGAGATTGGTCCTGTTCATGCTGAACAGGCAAGCCAAGGACAGGGAGAAGAAGTGCTATGGCAACATGCGGTTTGGAAAGGACTGCTCTGCCATAGTGGAGGATGGCAAGATTGCACCTGCTGCCTTCTTGCATCCAGTGGTGGTGCATCTTCTGGCAGCAATTCCCTTTTCCCTTTGCAGAACACAGCAGACCCTAAGTTCATTGCGATGTCTGCCAACCCTCACTTGGAAGTTGGCAAACGCTGCATCAATGCAAAGTGTCCGGCCAAATGTTCAAATTCACTTAGATGCAGGCTTCTTCTACCAAGATGACGCGCGCCCCGTTGTTTGGCAGCCCTGTGACAGTGGATGTCCATTTCTGCAGCGGGGGGGTTGCTTCACCGTGCCTGCAAGCCATTCCAGGAGTGAGAGCCTGAAGTCTTGATGTCACGCAGCAACCAGATCTTTGCCAGCAGCAGTGTCAAGAGTGATGAGCCGAAGTTGTTCCCCTTGACCTCAGTGGTGGTAGCAAAGCCTGACAAAACTGCAGAGAATACTGCGGCGCTGGCTTGCCCTGGCCAGGAGACTAGGTTTCAGATTGCCTTGCAAAGTGGACTTGCAAAAGGAAGCTGGGCTCTTTGTGCCACTCAACTCCATCAAGCACGCGTTCCACTCTGAACAAGAGGTTTCTTGAAAGGGGTGAGCTGCTTTTGGGCTCAATGTCCAGAATGCGTGACACTTCTGATGGGAAGAAGTCTTTGGCGCGAAGCTGCAAAATATAAAGGTGGTGTGTGTATAAAGGGGGCAAGCTGCGCCTGCTAGCCTTCTTGCAAGCATTGCATGGGCTTGCAAGAGTTGCGCTGCCTTCCTCACGTGTCCCAGCAAAGCGGGGATGGCAGCCAATGGTTTGCGCCACTAAGCCCTGCAGCGAGCGGCGGTGAAGATGAACTGAAGGAGCATTTTCAAGATGAAGAAGTACCCTCGGCGCCAGCCTGCATTCCTGTTTGACTTCCTCAAGCCTCCATCCGCGCCTAGCGTGGTGCCAGAATTGTGAAGATTTTACGGGGGCTGCCAGCCGGTTGCTTGGGTCCGGGACAAAGCGACATTGCTGCGTCGCTCAAGGCGGCTGACAAACACAAGCTAGCTGTTGAACACTGACTGACCCACAAGCTTGGTGTTGTATAGCTTGGCAACTCTGCCAGAGATTTGCTGCTGAGAGTCAAGACCTGCGCTTGTAAGTTTTGCATAGTAGCTGTAGGCGGCACGAGTTTCTTGTTAGGTCTGTGCTTGAGACCTGCGCGTGAAGGTTCCTGATGAGACGTGTGCTTGAGAGCTGCCTTTGACAGTTACAAGAGTTGCGCTTCACAACCGTGCTTGAGAACTGCGCGTGGGAAAAGGGAGGTGCTTGTTTCACTGCTGCGCTTGAGAGCTACAGCATGAAGGCTCCTTGTGAAAGTTGTGCTTGAAGGCGCCGCGCCCCTTGCTAAAGACAACTAGAGATTCGCATGAGACTTGTCATGTGCTCGAGCACTCAACCAAAAACGTCTTGACATAGGCGCACGCATGCTCCTATCTTATTGTCAAAGACGGCTTTGGGTGGTGCAGTTTCAGCTGCTCGCCTTCTGGCATTTGCGCTTCCAATTTAGCAATAAGATGCATTGATTTTCGCACGCCAAAAAATGGCTCCGGGACTAATAAATGAACAAATTCGCCCCGGGCTAATTTAGCCTGGGGACAAATTAGCCCCGCTTCGCGATTTTTAAATTAGCCTCGAAGGGGCTATTGGGTGGCTGCCTTGGACTATTGGGTGGCTGCCTTGGAGTAGCTTTGGCGCTGAGGGACAGTTGTTCTCACCTTCTCAGGTTTTGCTCCTCCTCTTCGTCTGAACGATGGCTGATGTGGAATTCATCAGCAATGCCAAAATCAGGCGACGGCGACCTTGGTAGCGCACGCTTCCGGATGGAGCCACACGTCGGTCGGCGAACCGTGAGGATTGCAACCCGAAAGGAACTGAGCAGCCAAGAAACGACAAGCGATTTTTTCTAGAATCTTCGGCTGCACAGCTGCGAAGTGGCCCAGATTTCGGCCGCGCAACGCAAACTCCAGACAAGAGTTCGTCGGGCCGAGCCGTTTCCGAAGTCTGATCTTTGGACCTTGAGGCGCCCAGATGCAACTGGGGCAGGCCGGGACCGGCTTGGCACGCAGCAATGAGAGGGTTCTGCATCTCTTAGGTGCTGTCCCCGGCTCGGCGCTGATAACTCACTTGGGCTCCAAGTCTGTCAGGCTTAGCTCCCAGCCACTCTCCTGCAAAGAGCAACTTTCGCTCGCAAAAAAGCTTCCCAGCTAAATCTTTAGCTAAAGGGGGCGTCGCCGTAAGAATCTTGTTTGCGCGGCTGCCTCGGCGATGATAACTTCTTTACATGGAGCACTGGAAAAGATGGCCACCCGAAAGTCCCCCGCTGTCGGTTCTGACAGTGAGGAACTTCGAGGAGACGACGGTTGGTGCCGTGCAACTCGGCAAACTCCTGGGTGCGGCAGGAGTGTTATCCTCCGCTCGAGCGTCGGCTCAGCTCATTTGCGGTCTACGTAGGCGTAGGTGTCCATGATCTGGACCTGAACCTCTCAAATCACGCGCGGCTCTTGGGCGTCTACGGCCCTATCAGTCCCGAAATGAATGGCACTCGGCAAGAAACCCAACGCGCGCCAAAGGCAGCGCCCGGAACAAGAATCTGGGGATGAGGCATTAGTAATCCCTCAGCAGTTTAGGGGGGTTCTTGACCCTTGGTTTCAGCAAACCAAACAGCTTTTTCAATGCTTGGGCCAAACGCGGCAACTGAACCAATCCGACCTAACAAGCCTACTCTGCAGCTGCTCCTTTTAAGCCCCTTTTTCCAAATTGGAAATGTCCATGTTTGGTGAGAAAATGTCCTTTCTACATGTGGTGTTAAACTGGGATTCGCTAGAGATATTAGCTAGGATGCACATAGAATCAAATAAGGGAAGAGTTCAACAAACGGTAAGGTAAATCAGAAACCCTTTCAATGAAGAGAACTCAACAGGGGGAATTTCAACTCTGTTTTCCAAAATAATGACCTACTTCTAGCCATGATGGACTGCAAGCCCATTCATGTGCTTTAGATCTACTGCAAAAACAATCAAAACACTACAGCCTGCGCGCTGAACTCAAGCAAAACGGAAGGCTGGCAGACGAGCGTGGCTCCTCGAAAAACAGCTTCACATAACATGCATTAAACCTCTCTGAAACGCTGGCTCTGTTGGAAACCTGGGCGAACTAGTGAAGAGAGTCATCTTGCAAGAACCCTTCAAGCATGTTTCTATGCTTACGCACTCAAGCATACTATGTCTGCAGAAGACCTGCATTGTCAAAAGAACACAACTCTGCAGCTGATTTGTTGCAGCCCAACCTTTGCTTTGCCGACTCTTCGACAAGTGATGTGCTTTTCAAGCCGGAAGAAACTCTTTCTTTTTTTTTCGAAGGGAGTCTGCTTTTGCGGGTCAACACGGGAGCGAAACACCCTGGCTCGCTCCATTGCCCACACCTACGTACCTACGTATGTGTATGTACGTATTGTGTGAATGTATGTATGAATGTACGTAAGACCTACCTGATTAAAAAAATGTCTGCGCAAATGTTGCCCAATACTTGCGAGGGAAGCCACATGGTCAAGTCGGCGAGTGAAACATTGCCACGTTCACCCGCAAATTGGGAGTGTGGTGCATCTCCGATGGATCAATGGACCGCACAAACGAAAGTAAGAAGAACCAGGGGCCCAACGAAACGAAAACCAAACCACTCTTGGGAATGGTTCTTGACTCATCCAGCTCTTTGTCTTGCGGTGTTTTGGTGGCTTGGCCCATCACGGCAGACGCAATATTTTGTGCATACTGATGCTATTTTGCGTGGCAGGCGCGGTGCTTTAGACTAATCTGCGCACAGCGGGCATACTTTCTAACGCGCATTTCCAACACTCACATGAGAATCCACCATGTGAAACACATCAAGTAAAGGCCCCGCTTCACAAATAAACTGGGTCAGTGAGGTATCCACTCATTTGATTTATCTGGGTCCATTTTTCAATGAATATGTCGCGCATGCCTGCGCAACAGGATGGGCCCTTACGCCAGGCTGAGTAAATTGCACACATTGGTTCTTTCAGTGCGCTTCCTGTGGGTTGGAACGCCCCGGATCGCCATGTAATTACGAGCGTGTTTTGGGGTTGGGAAACCGAAAGAAAAAGCGCCACTGACAAGGTCTCCCTATATTTACACATACCAAGCTAGTAGGGTCTTTAATGATTTACATCAACTTGACATGCATTGGTTCAACTGTTGGCTCTGTGGGAAACGCAGATTAGTGAAGAGAGTCATCTTCTTCAAGCATCTTTTAGGTGGCTTACGGAGGTTCCATTGGTGAGCACGCAAGCATACTTGTCTGCAGAATGTCTGCAGTGTCAAAAGAACACAACTCTGCAGCTCATAGGGGTCGATTTGTTGCAACCTTTACTTTGCCACCCTGGCGCTTGCCCATTACTCCCGTCCCCCGCAAAGGATATGGGGCGTGCTTTTGTGACCCCCTCACCATTGGGACCATGTGACCACCAAATCATCCCCAAGGAGTGCATCCGAAACGTCGCGACGCGAAACTTTGCTGCGTTTGAGTTCAACGCCTGGCTCAATCCGTGCGGTTGGCAAGGCTAGCCCCACCACGGGTTGCACTACTTACCTTGGTCATATGCATGTACATGTGTATATCTGTCTGTCTGTCTGGCTGTCTGTTTGTCTGTCTGCCTGTTTGCGTGTCTGTCTGTCTGTCTGTCTGTCTGGCTGGCTGGCTGGCTGTCTGTCTGTCTCTGTCTGGCTGGCTGAATGTCTGTCTGAATGGTCTGTCTAAATGTCTGTCTGAATGTCTGTCTGTTTGTCTGTCTGTCTCCCTGTCTCTCTCTCTCTCTCTCTCTCTCTCTCTCTCTCTCTCTCTCTCTCTCTCTCTCTCTCTCTCTCTCTCTCTCTCTCTCTCTCTCTCTCTCTCTCTCTCTCTCTCTCTCTCTCTGTCTCTCTCTGTCTGTCCGTCTGTCTGTTTGTATGCGTGTTTGTATGTGTGTAGGAATGTATGTATCTAGGTACGTAGGTAGGTAGGTAGGTAGGTAGGTAGGTAGGGATGTATGTGTGTATGTATGAATGAATGGATGTATGTATGTAGATAGGTATGTGTGTATGCATGCATGTATGTGTGTATGTATTTATGTATGTAGGTAGGCATGCAGGTATGTTTGTGTGTATATGTATGCATGCATGCATGCATGCATGCATGCATGCATGCATGCATGTATGTATGTATGTTTGTATGTATGTATGTGTGTGTATTTATGTATGTAGGTAGGCATGCAGGTATGTTTGTGTGTATATGTATGTATGTATGTATGTATGTATGTATGTATGTATGTATGTATGTATGTATGTATGTATGTGTGTATGTGTGTATGTATGTATGTATGTATGTATGTATGTATGTATTTATGTATGTAGGTAGGCATGCAGGGATGTATGTGTGTATGTATGTATGAATGAATGGATGTATGTATGTAGATAGGTATGTGTGTATGCATGCATGTATGTGTGTATGTAATTATGTATGTAGGTAGGCATGCAGGGATGTTTGTGTGTGTATGTATGTATGTATGTATGTCTGTATGTATGTATGCATGCATGTATGCATGCATGTATGTATGTATGTATGTGTATGTATGTGTGTATGTATGCATGCATGCATGCATGCATGTATGTATGTATGTAGGTAGGTAGGTATAAATGCATGTATGTGCAAGTGTTGAACAATATGTACGAGGAAAGCCACATGGTCAAGTGGGCAAGTGCAACATTGCCACGTTCACCCGCAAATTGGGAGTGTGGTGCATCTCCGATGGATCAATGGACCGCACAAACGAAAGTAAGAAGAACCAGGGGCCCAACGAAACGAAAACCAAACCACTCTTGGGAGTGGTTCTTGACTCATCCAGCTCTTTGTCTTGCGGTGTTTTGGCATACTGATGCTATTTTGCGTGGCAGGCGCGGTGCTTTAGACTAATCTGCGCACAGCGGGCGTACTTTCTAACGCGCATTTCCAACACTCACATGAGAATCCACCATGTGAAACACATCAAGTAAAGGCCCCGCTTCACAAATTCGCCTTGGGGCTTAAAGGGGCAAGCGCTCAGCCTCCCCCCACGCCCCCACCCCCAGGGGTTCGTCGGCGTCAAGTGCCCTCCAAAGCATGACCTCCTGCTGGCCAGGCCTGTCTGACGTGTCTGAGACTAGGCTCAGGCCCAGCCCAACCAGCAACCCGCCTGCAGGTTAGCCCATTCAGCCTCAGGCCCAAGCTTGTCTGAAACAGGCCTAGCCCAACCAGCAACCCGCCCAAGCACGGCCCCAAGTCATGCCCAGCCTGCCCAGCCCAGGCCCCGGCGCGTTTCAGTGCATACCAGCCACTAGGCCGGCCACGTGTCTGAGACTGGCCTCAGGCCAACAACCACACGTGTCTGAAACTGGTCTCAAGCTATGCCAGCTACTAAGCCTGTCTACGTGCCCCAGCCCCTCAGTCCGGCTGCCCAAGCAGCTCAGCCCAGGCTGGCCAGGCCTTGACCTGCTTGCGTCTGGCCCCAAGTCATCCAACAGGCCCAGCCCCCCCTTCGGCGCAGTCTGAGACTGGTCTCAAAGTATGCCAGCCTGTCAGGCCCAGTCCGTCAGCCCGCCTGCTGGCGTGTCTTACGTGTCTGCGACTGGTCTCAGGCCCAGCCCAGCCAGCAACTTGCCATCCAGCCTCAGGCCCAAGTGTGTATGAAACAGGCCTTGCCCATCCAGCAACCCGCCCAAGCACAGCTCAGCCCAGCCCGCCCAGCCCAAGTTCCAGGCGCAACCAGCAGCGTAGTCCGGCTGCCCGGCTGAGACTAGCTTCAGGCCCAGCCCAACCAACAACCCACCTCAGCCCAGCCTGCCCAGCCCAGGCCCCGGCGCATGTCAGGGCATGCCAGGGCCCCCAACTCCCAGCCCACCAGCAGGCTTAGCGTGCCAAGGTCAGGTTTGTCTAACATGTCTGAGACTGGCCTCAGGCCAACAACCAGTCTCACGTGTCTGAGACTGGTCCAGTCTGAGACTGCTCTCAAAGTATGCCAGCCTGAGACTAGCCTCAGGCCCAGTCCCTCAGCCCACCTGCTGGCGTGTCTTACGTGTCTGCGACTGGCCTCAGGCCCAAGTGTGTGTGAGACAGGCCTTGCCCATCCAGCGACCCGCCCAAGCACAGCTCAGCCCAGCCCGCCCAGCCCAAGTTCCAGGCGCAACCAACAGCGTAGTCCGGCTGCCCAGCAGCCAGCAATTCATGCATGGCTGCGAACGTGGCTGAGACTAGCTTCAGGCCCAGCCCAACCAGCAACCCGCCTAAGCAAACCCCACCCAAGCACCCTGTTTGAGACTCGCAGGCCTCAGCCTATCTAGCGCCGAGACTGGGCCTCACCAGCCTGGGCAGTCCGCCTGCTGGCCAGGCCTGTGTCTGAAACTGCGGCTGCCCAGCCCGCCGTAAACTAGCTTCAGGCCCAGCTCAACCAACAACCCACGCAAGCAAGGTCCAGCCAAGCTGCCCGAGACTAGCTTCAGGCCCAGCGCAGGCTTATCTGATGTGTCTGAGACTAGCCTGTGGCCCAGCCCAACCAGGCGAGGCCGGCTTGTCTGACTTGTCCACCCAGCCCAACCAGCAACCCGCGCGAGCAAACCCCAGCCCAGCCCACCCAAGACTGGCTTCAGGCCAGCCCAACCAGCCACCCGCCCTAGCAAGGCCCAGCCCAGCCCGAGCAGGACGGCTTCCGAACATCGAACTAGCACGGGCGAACTGGTGCGGTCACAAGCTTTCAGTAGGATTCGGACCTTCCCAACACTGGATTTCGGTGTTCCTGACCCTTCCCTCAAACTAGGCTGGGCCGAGGCGGGCAACGCGAAGCGTTTACAAGAAACTGGGTCAGTGAGGTATCCACTCATTTGATTTATCTGGGTCCATTTTTCAATGAATGCCTGCGCAACAGGATGGGCCCTTACCGGAGCCAAGACGCAGCCCGGCTGAGTAAATTGCACAAATTGGTTCTTTCAGTGCGCTTCCTGTGGGTTGGAACGCCCCGGATCGCCATGTAATTACGAGCGTGTTTTGGGGTTGGGAAACCGAAAGAAAAAGCGCCACTGACAAGGTCTCCCTATATTTACACATACCAAGCTAGTAGGGTCTTTAATGATTTCCATCAACTTGACATGCATTGGTTCAACTGTTGGCTCTGTGGGAAACGCAGATTAGTGAAGAGAGTCATCTTCTTCAAGCATTTTTTAGGTGGCTTACGGAAGTTCCATTGGTGAGCACGCAAGCATACTTGTCTGCAGAATGTCTGCAGTGTCAAAAGAACACAACTCTGCAGCTCATAGGGGTCGATTTGTTGCAACCTTTACTTTGCCACCCTGGCGCTTGCCCATTACTCCCGTCCCCCGCAAAGGATATGGGGCGTGCTTTTGTGACCCCCTCACCATTGGGACCATGTGACCACCAAATCATCCCCAAGGAGTGCATTCGAAAGGTCGCGACGGCTTCCGACTTCCGACCGCCTGCGCGAGGGACTTCGCGAAAAACTTCGCTGCGGTTGAGTTCAATGCCTGGCTCAATCCGTGCGGTTGGCAAGGCTAGCCCCACCACGGGTTGCACTACTTACCTTGGTCATATGCATGTACATGTGTATATCTGTCTGTCTGTCTCGCTGTCTGGCTGTCTGTTTGTCTGTCTGCCTGTCTGCGTGTCTGTCTGTCTGTCTGTCCGTTTGTCTGGCTGGCTGGCTGGCTGTCTGTCTCTGTCTGTCTGGCTGGCTGAATGTCTGTCGGAAGGTCTGTCTGAATGTCTGTCTGAATGTCTGTCTGAATGTCTGTCTGTTTGTCTGTCTGTCTGTCTGTCTGTCTGTCTGTCTCTCTGTCTCTCTTTCTCTCTCTTTCTCTCTGTCTGTCTGTCTGTCTGGCTGCCTGCCTGCCTGCCTGCCTGCCTGCCTCTCTCTCTCTCTCTCTCTCTCTCTCTCTCTCTCTATCTCTCTCTCTCTCTCTCTCTCTCTCTCTCTGTCTCTCTCTGTCTCTCTCTGTCTGCCTATTTGTATGTTTGTATGTATGTATGTATGTATGTATGTATGTATGTATTTATGTATGTAGGTAGGCATGCAGGGATGTATGTGTGTATGTATGAATGAATGGATGTATGTATGTAGATAGGTATGTGTGTATGCATGCATGTATGTGTGTATGTATTTATGTATGTAGGTAGGCATGCAGGTATGTTTGTGTGAAAATGTATGTATGTATGTATGTATGTATGTATGTATGTATGTATGTATGTATGTATGTATGTATGTATGTATGTATGTATGTGTGTATGTGTGATGTGTGTATGTGTGTATGTGTGTATGTATGTATGTGTATGTATGTGTGTATGTATGCATGCATGCATGCATGCATGTATGTATGTATGTAGGTAGGTAGGTATAAATGCATGTATGTGCAAGTGTTGAACAATATGTACGAGGAAAGCCACATCGTCAAGTGGGAAAGCACAACATTGCCATGTTAAACCGCAATTTGGGAAGGTGGCGAATCCCCGCTGTATCAATGGACCGCACAAACGAAAGTAAGAAGAACCAGTAACCTAACGAAAGGAAAACCAAACCACTCTTGGGAGTGGTTCTTGACTCTTCCAGCTCTTTGTCTTGCGGTGTTTTGGTGGCTTGGCCCATCACGGCAGGCGCAATACTTTGTGCATACTGATGCTATTTTGCGTGGCAGGCGCAAAACTTTGCGCACGCCGCCGCTGTTTTATGTGGCAGGCGCGGTACTTTAGACATCTCTAGACTGATCTGCAAGCGGTCGGCTACGGCTTTCGGTCTGTTTTCGTGGTGGGCCCAGCACGTGCGAGTTTGGAGCACGGATTTCTATGAAATATTCACTATGAACCAAATCAAGAGAAGGCCCTGCTTCACAAAAGGCATGTGGGGTATCCAGTCTTTTAATTTTGCGATATTGGTCCGTTTTTCAAGAAGAGCTCGCTTTCCTGTCTGTGGCTTGGAAATTTCGGCGAGCGTGTCTTTGGAGGGTTTAAAGGAAATTAAATATCCCTCTTTTGACACATAGCCAGCTGGTAGGGCTTTCAATGAAGCTGGAACATATCTGATTTGCCAAATAGGGGTCACGGTCAGGATAAGGCCCCGACTCAATCCCTTTTCCTTTTGGAACCGCCTTGCCCGTCACTCCCTTGCCCGTCACTCCCATCCCACAGCACTCCTGAACACAAGCAGGGCTTCTCGCCATCAGTGAGAAGGGGTTCCAGCCGCAGCTGGGTGTTGGCAAAACCGGAAATGTTTGGCCCCGCTTCCATGAAAGCAACATCGACACGTGCGGTTCCGCATGTTAGGAGCTGAATTGACTGCGCCAAGATAGGCATGATAGGCTTGGGCCAAAGCTGGCAGCGAAGCCCAGTCTCAGTCTAGTGGGCCATTGTACTCGTTGGCACTGCGCTGGGATGAAAACATGCGGTCGTGCAAATGCGCGTACCTGAGGGAAGTCCTGGGAAGACGTTGGGACAAAAGGGGCCCTATACGTCCATTCAGCCATGCCCCAAAGAAACCAAACTTGCCAAAGGCGTCAGCCAAGCTGAAACGAAACTCATTTCATGCTCCCTTTGCAAGCCCCGACTGAAGATCTGCTCGAAACTCCTGACTGACCATGGTCATGCCTTGGAAACCTTAGTGAAATCCAGATCCATCTCAGGGCCAACTCAAGCCGAAGGTTTTTCGCAGTCTTCCCGTGGCGACTCAGGCCCTTTAAGGCTCATAGGCAGCATCCACGAACGCACCTCCGGTCGGCCAACGTCGACCCCCCATTCGAAAATCCCCAAGGACCTGCTTAAGCTAGGGATCCAAAAGGAGCAATCTTGAACAGGCCCTGCAACAAGGGCTAAACCAGAGACACATGAATTGCAGCGGAAGCACAAAGACTTTCAGCCGCATGTTGGGGGAAAAATCGGAGAAACCCAGGACCGGTCCAAAAGCATGTTGCATAAAACGAAAAGGTTGCTATCATTGTGCTGGAACAACAACGGCAAACTCTGCGGGAGAGAAATCTCGGAAACAGTCGGCCATCTTCGGAGTAGTGCAAATCTAGGTGGGGATGGTGGGAAGTGGTAGTTCTACCTTGTTAGGTGCGTTTAGGCTCTCAAGTGCTCAGCAAACTCCCCTTGGCCCTTTGGGAAGTTCCTTTTCCAACAGACGCAAAACACTTTGAGACAAAAAGACACACAACAAAAACAAGATTGTAAACCCAACCAGGGGGGCTTGGTGGGGGGAGCAATGGGGTGTAAAACCTTGACTCGTGTTTAGACTACATTGGCCAGCATGCTTGGCATTCCGAGCGGTTTAGTCAAGAAAAATGTCTTCAGTTGACTAACTCAAATGTCCGATTTACACTCAACTTCTCTAAGCCATCAACAACTAGGTCCTCCAGTAGAGAGGTTATAATAAGGGTACCCTTTCCTCTGTAGTCTATTTTAGTAGGGAACCTCCCAAGCAAAAAAGGGGCGAGAACGGGCACCTAGACAACCTGTACCTCCTTTAACTCCAACGTGTCCCACCCGGAACTCTGACCCCTAACTTCCCCAACCTAGCCTCCAACGCTAATCCCTGACTCTAACGTCGAATTTCCCCGAACTTTAACGCTCAACCCTGCCTTCTCTAACTAAGCTCTCTAACCCTCGTAGACAGACTGTCGACCAAATCATCGCCAGTGTTTCAGTCAAGAAAAATATATTCCGTGGATTAGCTGTAGGTATTGGGCAGAATTTTGTAGAAGGCCGACCTCCTCAGCACCAACTGCGCAGTCAAGAAACATGTCTGGCATTGGCTAAACGTACATGTCCGAGAGTCGGGTCTGAGGTCCAAGGGTCGATAGACAAGTCTCCGGGCACCATGTTTTTTTTCTTCTGTCAATCACATCTGTTGACTAAACGTAGCTCTCAAACACGTTCGTTGACTAAACCAGTTGGTCGGCATCCTCATCGATCACCGGACAAATTGGTCGACACCCGCATCGGTGGCTTCTGGTTGCTCCATCTGTCGAACCCAAATTATGGCCCGCGGGCTCGGCGGCAGGCGTCAGCCTCTGCAACGTGTAGTTTTGACTTGGTTTCATGCGCACAGCCCTAAAAAGGGCCCCTTCGAAACACAACACAGCCGAACGGCGAGACTAGTGACCAGAAATCAGAAACAACTGGGGGACATCACTTGGATGTTCAGCCTACGAGTGGGTGGGTACACTCATGGTGACATGTCAACCAACCAGCCCACCTGCGACCACTTTGCAAGTATGTCATCTTGTTACCATGGCTGCGTCCTGATCAGTGAGTTGCATATCCAAGGAAGTACCATTGCCATATCCCCCCTACCTTAAAGGGAAGGGGGGTTGGGGGGGTCTTCCAATTCCATTTATCTAGTCTTCATAGGGAAAATGGCTGGGTGGGGGGTCTTCCAATTCCATTTCTCTAGTCTTCATATGGAAAATGGCTGGGTGGGGGGTCTTCCAATTCCATTTCTCTAGTCTTCATAGGGAAAATGGCTGGGTGGGGGTCTTCCAATTCCATTTCTCTAGTCTTCATAGGGAAAATGGCTGGGTGGGGGTCTTCCAATTCCATTTCTCTAGAAAATGGCTGGGTGGGGGGTCTTCCAATTCCAATTTCCATCTAGTCTTCTATGGCTGGGTGGGGGGTCTTCAATTCATTTCTCTAGTCTTCATATGGAAAATGGCTGGGTGGGGGGTCTTCCAATTCCATTTCTCTAGTCTTCATATGGAAAATGGCTGGGTGGGGGGTCTTCCAATTCCATTTCTCTAGTCTTCATAGGGAAAATGGCTGGGTGGGGGGTCTTCCAATTCCATTTCTCTAGTCTTCATAGGGAAAATGGCTGGGTGGGGGGTCTTCCAATTCCATTTCTCTAGTCTTCATAGGGAAAATGGCTGGGTGGGGGGTCTTCCAATTCCATTTCTCTAGTCTTCATAGGGAAAATGGCTGGGTGGGGGGTCTTCCAATTCCATTTCTCTAGTCTTCATAGGGGAAATGGCTGGGTGGGGGGTCTTCCAATTCCATTTCTCTAGTCTTCATAGGGGAAATGGCTGGGTGGGGGGTCTTCCAATTCCATTTCTCTAGTCTTCATATGGCTGGGTGGGGGGTCTTAGTCTTCATAGGGAAAATGGCTGGGTGGGGGGTCTTCCAATTCCATTTCTCTAGTCTTCATAGGGGAAATGGCTGGGTGGGGGGTCTTCCAATTCCATTTCTCCAGTCTTCATAGGGGAAATGGCTGGGTGGGGGGTCCCCAATTCCATTTCTCTAGTCTTCATAGAATGGCTGGGTGGGGGGTCTTCCAATTCTCTAGTCTTCATAGGGAGTCTTCATAGGGGAAATGGCTGGGTGGGGGGTCCCCCAATTCCATTTCTCTAGTCTTCATAGGGAAATGGCTGGGTGGGGGGTCCCCCAATTCCATTTCTCTAGTCTTCATAGGGGAAATGGCTGGGTGGGGGGTCCCCCAATTCCATTTCTCTAGTCTTCATAGGGAAAATGGCTGGGTGGGGGGTCCCCCAATTCCATTTCTCTAGTCTTCATAGGGGAAATGGCTGGGTGGGGGGTCCCCCAATTCCATTTCTCTAGTCTTCATAGGGTAAATGGCTGGGTGGGGGGTCCCCCAATTCCATTTCTCTAGTCTTCATAGGGAAAATGGCTGGGTGGGGGGTCCCCCAATTCCATTTCTCTAGTCTTCATAGGGAAAAATCGGCTTACCGCAAATTTGCCGATCTCCAGACGTCTTTTCCCTCCCCAAATTCCATGTTGAACCTGGGGGTCTTGCCGGCTGGAAGGAAGGCGCGGGATCGACATCTTGACGGCGAAAAAGAATGCTGCGGGCTGCGGTCCCTCGAAGTCGGCCGACGCAGAAACAGGGGAAGAATCCGCACCCTGGAAGCAAAGATCCCCCCCCCCCCCCGCCCCACTCATGTAGAAAAGCGCAGATTTTCTTTGTTTTGTGCATCATGACTCACTCATTGTCCACCACCCCTGCTTCAACACGAGCCCCCCCCCCCAACCCCAGCCCAGCCCCAAGTCTGGGAGAATCAGCTCCCCTGATTCGCATACAACACGAGCCCCCCCATCCATCCAGCCATCCCCCCCCCCCCGGGACACACGGCCGTGTGCACCGGGCCAACGCAGTTCATGGCACAAGTCGGCCTCGGGAAGATGGCCCCTTGTTTTACAAACTTTTGAAAAGGATGGCCCAACCAACCGCAATTCATGGCCCTAGGGAAGATTGTCCTTCTTGCTACACCAACTTGTTTGAAAAGGATGGTGAAAAGAAGTGGGGATGAGTAGGGAGTCAACTCATTGAGCCACAATTGAAACGCACTCATGACGGGTGTGGGTGTAAATGCTCGCTGGTGCTAAGATTTATGGAGCTTTCCAGTGTCGGAGCAAAACAAACAACGTGTAGATGTGAATGTTTATAAGGGTACCCTCTCAAAGGGGAACCTGCAGGACTGCCATGTGTGGGTCCTCATTTTGACACATGCCCATTTATAGCTCAGATTGTACCCGGGTTCCCTAGACCATGCAAGGGAAGCTCACCTACAGCAACAGCGATAATTAAACCAGGTGATTCATAGTTCAATCACTCGAGGGGCAAAAAAAAGATATGCTTGCGGTGGGCGGGTTTCCCCAAGTCCTCTGGCTGTCACCGTCAGCGTGTAGAGCTCATGGGAAGAAACCACCCGATGACGTCTCCAGACTGCAATGGTGCTGCACTTGGTTGCGCGGACAAAAAGGCGACTGGTGCCCAATACATGTGGTTTTGTGTTATAGTGGAACCCTCCAAGTGGTTTTCCATTGAACAGCCCTAACTAAAGACAAGACTCAAGACTCTCAAACCAAAACACACACACACACACGCATGTCATGCGTGCTTGCTGTACCCTGATATCACACTGGGCAACTGCGGCACGCTGATCTTGTTGCCGCTTGCAGTGAGGCTCAAAATACTAGGGTGAAAATGTCCCACCTGCCTCGAGAGGCTCGACCGGAAAGCCCGGAGAGCTTTTCAAGAATGGCATCGTGCTGCTGTGAGCATTCTGAGCCTGTCAGAATCGCGCGCATGCCGCAGGCTTGGTCATGTTGCTTCAAGGTGTCAGGGCGGGCAGGCGAGGGAAAGCCGATCTCAGGTGTCACACAGCTCTTTGGATGTGTGCGCTGGAAAGGCAGAGACTCGCATCAACTTCCGACGGGTTGCCCCGAGACATGTTGGAATTCACCGATTCGGTCGGCACATACCCCCTCCCGAAGCGGAAAATGTGCCGCTTACAAATCTGTGTCCATGGTGTCTTAAACGGCGGGGCAGAAACGGAGAGGCTGGGAGATGTCGGGCACTTCGGCTCGCACCTGCCAGATGCCCGGCCCCTCCAGACGGCTTCGGTCCCCGAGCCCGCGGCCACACGCCTCCACGGCGCCCAGTTCGCGCCACGAAGACCTCTCCTTGGACTCCGGCGGCTCGCCTGGGGCATTGAGCGCCTGGTCTTGCGTGGGATATTTGCTGGTACTCCTGGCACGAAAGGAAAGGAAACATGTCAATGCCTGGAGCTGCTTTGCGGCACAAATGCTCAGCTTCCGCCTTCTTTTAAAACTTCGAGCTTTGCGACCTCCGATGCTGCCAACGGTCTGAGGGCTGCCAAGCGAAATCGTTCTGTCCCGAGTGTGCTGGACTCTGCAAGTTGGAACTCCACATTGCCTGGTTGTTTTGGCTCTCGGTTTGTCGTTTCGGCTTTCTCCTTCAAGGCACTTTGCCAGGTCCCTTCTGCAGGCGTCCGCGAACCTTCCGCAGTGTGGTGCGCTCTTTTCTGCTATGTCCACCTTGGTCAAGACATGTTGGCTTCTGCTGGCGGCTCGCCGCGCTGTCGCTACAGCTGAAACCCGAGCTGAGATCTTGGAATTTACCGACTCGGTCGAATGCAAACTCTCTCTACCTGAAGGGGGCTATCTGCACCGTTTGTGTGTTATCACGGGGCGAAGGAGACCTGGCAGTCCAAACGTTTTTGTTCTATGTTCAAGCCGCGCGGCTCCCGCAGCGTCCACGGCACGGGCGTGCTTCTACGAAAGCATTTTGCCTCCGCGGCCAAGCGTACGTTACAGCGTGCCACATTGCCCTGGAAAGGGTTGGCTGAAACGAAGCCGTCGCATGCGAAACATTTCGCTCATGCCCACGGCCAACAGAAATAAGCTGGGCGACTAGTGGTAGCCTGCTTCTCCCCGCAACCCGCTCACGCGATATACCCAAGCTCAGCACATTTCAACATGTTGCCGATGCTTGCTAACAGGTCACACACCGGCACTGCGATGTGCTGGTGAACCACTGCTGCTCTGGCTGGCAGCTCAAACAGCAGTGGGCACCTTAGGCATTCACCCACGGCAAAGCCCAATCATCTGCGCTGGCAAAGTGTGACAAGCAAGTCCGCACTCCAGCACGCTTGAGCCGGGCGGGAGCGGGAGCCATACTTTGGAAGCAGCAGGCATGGGAAATTGAAAGCACATCAGGGTAAACAGTTTGTGTAAATGATCCGCCATTGCCAGGGAAACAAATGTGAAAACACAGCCTTTAACTCCCACGTACTGCAAAACGACCTGATGTGACACACTGCAGCTGCTTGGCTGCTTCTTATCTCTGAATCTTGTGTGCTACACATCCTTTGCTAATTACTTGACTCAAAACGGGGCAACCCGACTGTCTCTGCAGACGACCTGCGTCTTCCACGTGATGCAAAGATGTACTGCTGCTTGCTCGCTGCTGGTTTTCTGACTTTCGCATGCCAGAAATCCACTGCTAGTTGCGTGACAGCGTGCAAACCCAGGCATCAGCGCAGATTGGACGTGCTCACGGCGATCTGCGCTCATAACACATCAACAACATGCCGAAGCATAGCGTCTAACATGGCAGGCCAGCTCGCGCCACAAAGAGCAAACAAAACTTGCGCGCTCGCACTGAGGACCGCTCCACCTGCACTTCACATAGCTCTGGCACTGACAGCAATGGGACTTGGAACTCCTGTGGCGTGGTCTCTTAAGGAGATGCTAGTCTCGGGGGACAAAGCCAAAAAACCTGTAGCCCGCAAAGCAGAATAAATCAGCTTGGTGACCAGCAAGCAAGCGAGGCTTGCCCAGAGAGAGAAACAGCCAGCACACAGCGGCTAATGTTGGATACTCCGAGGCGAAGCAAACACAACCAGCGGCCTGCCAGCCCTCTCTAGCAACACGCTGAATGTGGCTGTCAAGCACTGGGCACTCGTTGGGCACTTGCGGGGTAGCGCACAAGCGCACGAACTACCAAGCAATTGGCATTGGACACTAACAACTTAAGTGTGAACTTACCATATCCGATGTCAAAGCTGTAGTCCGTCTGAGAAAGTCTGTGCGCGAGCAACCTTGAAACCTGGAGGGAGCGCAAGCCATATGTTGGAAGCAACAGGCAAATGAGTTTGAAAGCTCATCAAGGTAAACAGCTTGTCAAACCAACGATCGGGTGCGGCCAGGGCGACACAAGTGAAAACACGACCTGCGCCTTCCACGTGATGCAAAGATGTACTGCTGTTTGCTTGCTGCTGGTTGTCTGACGTTCGCATGCCACAAATCCACTGCTAGTTGCGTGGCAGCGTGCAAACCCAGGCATCAGCGCAGATTGGACGTGCTCACGGCGATCTGCGCTCATAACACATCAACAACATGCCGAAGCATTGCGCCTAACATGGCAATCCATCTCGCGCAACAAAGAGCAAACAAAACTTGCGCGCTCGCGCTGAGGACCGCTCCACCTGCACTTCACATAGCTCAGGCACTGACAGCAATAGGACTTGGAACTCCTGTGGTGTGGTCTCTTAGGGAGATGCTAGTCTCGGGCGACAAAGCCAAAAAACCTGTAGCCCGCAGAGCAGAACACATCAGCTTGGTGACCAGCAAGCGAGGCTTGCCCAGAGGGAGAAACAGCCAGTACACGGCGGCTAAGGTTGGATACTCCGAGGCGGAGAAAACACAACCAGCCGCCTGCCAGCCCTCTCTAGCAACAGGCTGAATGTGGCTGTCAAGCACTGGACACTTGCTGGGCACTTGCGGAGCAACGCCGAACTACCAAGCAATTGGCATTGGACACTAACAAGTTAAGTGTGGACTTACCATATCCGATGTCAAAGCTGTCATCCGTTTGAGAAAGTCTGTCCGCGACAAATGAATTCTGGAGGGAGCGCGAGCCATATGTTGGAAGCAACAGGCAAATGAGCTTGAAAGCTCATCAAGGTAAACAGCTTGTCAAACCAACGATCGGGTATGGCCAGGGCGACACAAGTGAAAACACGACCTGCGCCTTCCACGTGATGCAAAGATGTACTGCTGCTTGCTCGCTGCTGGTTTTCTGACGTTCGCATGCCACAAATCCACTGCTAGTTGCGTGACAGCGTGCAAGGACGCGCTCACGGCGATCTGCGCTCATCACACATCAACAACATGCCGAAGCATTGCGCCTAACATGGCAATCCATCTCGCGCAACAAAGAGCAGACAAAACTTGCGCGCTCGCACTGAGAACCGCGCGAGCGCTGAGGACCGCTCCACCTGCACTTCACATAGCTCAGGCACTGACAGCAATAGGACTTGGAACTCCTGTGGTGTGGTCTCTTAGGGAGATGCTGGTCTCGGGCGACAAAGCCAAAAAACCTGTAGCCCGCAGAGCAAACACATCAGCTTGGTGACCAGCAAGCGACAGCCAGTACACGGCGGCTAAGGTTGGATACGCCGAGGCGGAGAAAACACAACCAGCCGCCTGCCAGCCCTCTCTAGCAACAGGCTGAATGTGGCTGTCAAGCACTGGACACTTGCTGGGCACTTGCGGGGCAACGCTCGAACTACCAAGCAATTGGCATTGGACACTAACACGTTAAGTGTGGACTTACCATATCCGATGTCAAAGCTGTCATCCGTTTGAGAAAGTCTGTCCGCGACAAATGGAATTTCTGGAGGGAGCGCGAGCCATATGTTGGAAGCAACAGGCAAGAAAGCTCATCAAGGAAAACAGCTTGTCAAACCAACGATCGGATATGGCCAGGGCGACACGAGTGAAAACACGACCTGCGTCTTCCACGTGATGCAAAGATGTACTGCTGTTTGCTCGCTGCTGGTTTTCTGACTTTCGCATGCCACAAATCCACTGCTAGTTGCGTGGCAGCGTGCAAACCCAGGCGTCACCGCAGACTTTGGCGTGCTTACGGCGATCTGCACTCAAAACGCGTCAACAACATGCCGAAGCATTGCATCTAACATGGCAACGCAGCTCGCGCAACAAAGAGCAAACAAAACTTGCGCGCTCGCGCTGAGGACCGCTCCACCTGCACTTCACATAGCTCAGGCACTGACAGCAATAGGACTTGGAACTCCTGTGGCGTGGTCTCTTAGGGAGATGCTAGTCTCGGGCGACAAAGCATAAAAACCTGTAGCCCGCAGAGCAGAACACATCAGCTGGGTGACCAGCAAGCGAGGCTTGCCCAGAGGGAGAAACAGCCAGCACACAGCGGCTAATGTTGGATACTCCAAGGCGAAGCAATCACAACCAGCCGCCTGCCAGCCCTCTCTAGCAACAGGCTGAATGTGGCAGTCAAGCATGCTGGACACTTGCTGGGCACTTGTGGGGCAGCACTTGCTGGGCACTTGTGGGGCAGCACAGCGGCCGCGCTGACAGCCTGCTCGTCAGCCGGATTAACAACAGAAACTACCAGGATGGGCAGCTTGACTGCCAGTCAACAAAGTCCGACATGTAACAAACGACATCTGCCTATGCGCGAGCAACCCTGAAATCCGGCTGGAGCGCAAGCCGTGCGCCGCAAGCAACAGGCACCGGAACGTGAAAGCTCATCAAGGTAAACAGCATATGCGAATAATCCAGGATCGCCAGGGCGACACAAATGAAAACACGACCTTCGGCCCCCACTGACAAACTGCAGCTGCTTGGTAGTTTCTTATCTCTGAATCTTGTGTGCCACACATGTTCTTGCGGCGATCTGCACTTGTAGCTAACGTACAAACACCATGCCAGCCAAGAAACCTGTCCTCAATGGGGGCTCTCGATTGACAAGGACGAGGCGAGGTGACCACAAGATCCCACATTTGGCGCGCACCCAGCAGCCTGCCTTTCAGCCCAGCTTAGGTGTTTCGACGACCAGTTTTGTAGAAAGCATCGCGTCCATGGCAAGTCAGCTCGCACAACAAAGAGGAAACAAGACTTGCCTCGCACCGAGAAAGGTGCCAGCTGCACTTTGAATAGCTCAGGCAGCAACTGCGCCGACTCCAAAAACGGGCGCGGGGGTGCACTTGGGGCTTTTTACCTGTCACTAAAGCGCAGGCGTTGTTGAACATTGACATTGCTTGACTTTTCCAAATCAGTCACTCGGGCAAGTTCATGCCCATGTGTTCTGCACACATCAGGGCAAGCAGGTTGCGCAAAACTATGTTGATTTGCGATGTGTGCAAATGCGGAGTCGGTTCTTTCTAGCTTCCTGGGACGCTTGTCTCGCGACAAATCCAAGACACACGTAGCCCCTGCGTGCGCCAAACATGGCAAGCCAACCTCAGCTTGGTGGCCAGCAAGGGTAGCCTGCCCAAAGTGAGACCTTCACCACCAAGATGCAATTGATTGATACTGCGCGGCGAGCAAAAAACAACTGTTGGGCCTGGTAAATCTTTCCAGCGACAAGCCGAATGTGGCAGTCAAGCTTGCTGGATACCCGCTGGGCACTTATGGGGCAACGCTCGAACTACCAAGCAACACCGCCAGCCTTGCTGAAAGTTGTCATCTGCCTGTTTTAAAATATCTTAAAAGTTCAAGCAATAATTGTGAAACGTCTTCAAACAAGTTTGTGTGCGATCACACTTCAAACCTGGCAAGAACGTGAGACACGCGTAAGCACCAGGCGTGGGAAATTGAAGGCAGGGTAATACGTTGCGCATGATCTGACATTGCCAAGGCGAAAGTGAAAACACGGCCCGTGGCTCCAGTGCGCTGCAAAACCTGCTCTGCAATGCCGCCTGGCTGTTTCTCAGTATCTCTGACCCTTTGCCACGAATCCTCTACCTGACTGACAGGCAGGCTCATGTGTCGGCCTGCGCCAAAGCCGCGTAAAAGACACGCCAAGCAAGCAACATGCTTTCACTCTGGCGCAATTGTGTACTGATGGCAAGGCTAAAGGAACGGCACACGGTGTACACGTTCAGCATGCGCACAGCGAGGATAAGTCAACTTATCTAGCAATTATTGCGGACAACATGGCAGCTCAGTTCAAACAACACAGAGAAAACGCAACTTGCGCACTCGCGCCGTGCAAGGAACCTGCGCTTCGCTGCCATTGTAAGGGACAACTCCTGTTCCGCCTGGCAGCTCAAACTGACAGCGACTTGGGACTCGGGTGAGCGCAAGGACAACAAAACTTTGCTTGCAGCTGCACACTTCACGGCACACGCGAAGCTTCTGCGGTGAAGGGCACCTTCCGCGAGCCCATTTCTATATGAATGCTTCTGCAAGCTGCTTCCGGAAATTGAGGAAGGTAGCTTCGGCGAGGGAATGCGTGTGCTCGGTTGCTAAGAAAGTGCTTGGCAAACAACCGCCCAGACGAAAAGCAATTCAACAACGTCCCTTCCGCGGACGAATCCTTCCGCAAACCTCGCCGAACCTTCTGCGGCTGCAGTGCGCTGCTAGCATTTTTGTTGATATGTCAGCATCTCATCTATACATCTTTGCTTGAGCGGGGAAGAACACCGCCGCTCAGGCTTGAGGCTAACAACGCGCTGGCGCGGGCAGGGTGACGCCAACGCTCTGTCAACTTTCCCGAAGCTTGGGGCACAAACGCAGTGGGCACTTGGGGCTTTTTCGGCATCGCCCAACGCAGGCATGGCAAGTTCAAATCAAGCGGCTTGCCTCAAACTGTTCATGGAAAAGGGTTTTCGGTGACGCAACAAGCTTCCAGTCCCGACGCAGTGCGCAACGGCAAAGTCCCTGACTTCGAGAAAAACAGCAAGTGAGCGGTGGTCGTCATTCACTTTGAATTTGCATTGTTGCGTGCAAACCCTTCCACCAAACCTTCCGCGAAGCTTCTGCGGTGCATGTTTTTTTGTTTTTGTTTTTGCCAAGCGGCGGAAATTTGCACACCCGAAGGGAGCAGGTATAAGTCCTTCCGCGTGCCTTTCGCGGGCAAGTTGCTTCCGGAAATTGAGGAAGGTAGCTTCGGCGAGGGAATGCGTATGCTCGGTTTGCTGTAAACATGTTTGGCAAAAAAACGGCCAGATGAAAAGCAATTCAACAACGTCCCTTCCGCGGACGAATCCTTCCGCAAACCTCGCCGAACCTTCTGCGGCTGCAGTGCGCTGCTAGCATTTTTGTTGATATACACATCTCATCTATACATCTTTGCTTGAGCGGGGAAGAACACCGCCGCTCAGGCTTGAGGCTAACAACGCGCTGGCGCGGGCAGGGTGACGCCAACGCTCTGTCAACTTTCCCGAAGCTTGGGGCACAAACGCAGTGGGCACTTGGGGCTTTTTCGGCATCGCCCAACGCAGGCATGGCAAGTTCAAATCAAGCGGCTTGCCTCAAACTGTTCATGGAAAAGGGTTTTCGGTGACGCAACAAGCTTCCAGTCCCGACGCAGTGCGCAACGGCAAAGTCCCTGACTTCGAGAAAAACAGCAAGTGAGCGGCGGTCGTCATTCACTTTGAATTTGCATTGTTGCGTCAAACCCTTCCGCCAAACCTTCCGCGAAGCTTCTGCGGTGCATGTTTTTTTGTTTTTGTTTTTGCCAAGCGGCGGAAATTTGCACACCCGGAGGGAGCAGGTATAAGTCCTTCCGCGTGCCTTTCGCGGGCAAGTTGCTTCCGGAAATTGAGGAAGGTAGCTTCGGCGAGGGAATGCGTATGCTCGGTTTGCTGTAAACATGTTTGGCAAAAAAACGGCCAGACGAAAAGCAATTCAACAACGTCCCTTCCGCGGACGAATCCTTCCGCACACCTCGCCGAACCTTCTGCGGCTGCAGTGCGCTGCTAGCATTTTTGTTGATATGTCAGCATCTCATCTATACATCTTTGCTTGAGCGGGGAAAAACACCGCCGCTCTCAAGTGTCAAAGCTCAGGCTTCAGGCTAGCAACGCGCTGGCGCGGGCAGGGTCACGCCAACGCTCTGAACTTTCTAGCGGAGAGTGACCGACTTGGGGCACAAACACAGTGGGCACTTTTGGCGGTCGGCATCGCCCAACGCAGGCATGGCAAATTCAACTCAGGCTGTTCATGGGAAAGGACTTTCGGCGAAGCATCAAACTTCCAGTGGCACAGTGAATTTTCAAAGTCCCTGACGGCGACAGATTGAAAGCTCGAGCACTGACGCCAAAGACTTGGTACACCAGAGTCGCAGGGGGGGGGGTGCGGGCAGACGCCAACGCTCTGTCAGCTTTCCACGGACAATGATCGACTGGCACAAGCACAGCGGGCACTTTGGTCTGTCGGCATCGCCAAGCGCAGGCATGTCAAATTGGAATGAAGCGGCTTGCATGCAGGTCGGGGGGCAGTGGCATTCAACCAAAAGGACCTTCGCTGACGTATCATTGTCATTGTAATCAACGCTCTAGGCGTCCTCTAGTAGCTCAAGTGCTTGCTTCGTGCTTCTTGCCGAAGCAACGCAACCCTGGCCTGGGCGCTAATTTTGGCTTACTGCCTGGCTTGGGGTGAGCGAAGCAAGTCTGAACAATCTGTTTTTTTTATCACAGCCAATGGAGAGTTTGCGTTGTAGCTCGGCATCCTTCATCTCCCAAAAAGAAGATTTGTTGAGGCAAATGCGCCCTTGGCCCTTCCCCGGGTCGCCTCAGTCTATTCTGTGGCATGCTCGGATTGAATCCGCGTGTCACTTACCTGATGGAAGCGCCCTGCGAACTCCAAGAGTCTGCTGTATCGCGTCTCCGCAAAGGGCTCGGAGTCAGCGTTGCGTTGTTGCCAACAATGAGACCCAAGCCCTGGTGCAACCTGTGAGGTGCAGCCAAGGGTCCACAGGCACCCCAGCAATTGTGCGAAGGATTGCGCTGGCAAATCTGGTTTTCGGAGCGTTACTAGATGTCTCAAGAGCTGTCCAACTCACATCATATAACCGCGGAAAAGAATTTCGCCGGGGAAATCCTCAATCTGTCAATGACATCCCGGACGTGTTCAGCAATATGGGAGTGGGCACTTTGGCCGATGTCGGCATCGCCCAACGCAGGCATGGCAAATTCAACTCAGGCGGCTGGTCATGGAAAAGGGCTTTCGGCGACGCAAGAACAAACTGCCAGTCCCGGCGCGGTGCGCCAGCGCAAAGTCCCTGACGCCGACAGAGTCAACAAGTGTCAAAGCTCAAGCACTGACGCCAAAGACTTGGCACACCAGAGTCGCAGGCGGGGCACTTGAGGCTAGCAACGCGCTGGTGCGGGCAGGGTGACGCCAACGCTCTGCCGGCTTTCCACGGAGAGTGATGGACTTGGGGCACAAACGCAGTGGGCACTTTGGGCTGTCGGCATCGCCAAACGCAGGCGATGCAAATTGCAATGAAGCGGCTTGCCTGCAGGTCGGGCGACAGTGGCATTCAACCACAAGGACATTCGCCAACGTATCATGACGTATCATTGTCTAATTAACGCTCCAGGCATCCTAGTGGCTCAAATGCTGGCTTCGTGATTCTTGCTAAAGCAATGCGACCCTGGCCTGGGCGCTGATGTTGGGTTTGCTGCCTGGCCTGGCGTGAGCGAAGCAAGTTTGAACAATTTGCTTTATCACGGCCGATGGCTCAGAGTTTGCGTTGAAACTCGGCATTCGAATTTCCCGGAACCCTGATCACAATCCGTAATCCGCTGAAAAACATGGTAGTCTGCTGCAAATTCTGGGTTGCATACCCAGGCATGTCCTAAACGCGTCATTCGCTATGTATCCTTCTGCTTACGTGGCACGTGTTGCTTGGTCGGCGGCTTCCGCCGCGCATCAAGGGTGACTTGGTGTGACAAAGAGGCGACCTTCCCCGCCCAGCTTTGCCGCATGACATGCGACTCTTTGAGAGTGGCCTTTTTGCAACGGAACGGCGGACATGAGTCCTGTTCGGGAAAGAGCTGAAACAAGGTGCAGCTGGAAGGTCAGGGTGTAGGAGTGGATCGACTTGGGACACAACTGCAGTCGGCACTTTGAGCTTTGTCGGCATCGCCAAACACCGGCATGGCAGGGTGGAATGAAGCGGCTTGCCTGAAGGTTCGGGGGCAGTGGCATTCAAAGACAAGGACAGTTGGCGACGTATCATTGTCATTGTAATCAAAGCTCTAGGCGTCCTAGTAGATCAAATACTTGCTTCGTGCTTCTTGCTGAAGCAATGCGACCCTGGCCTGGGCGCTGAATTTTTGTGCATGGCCTGGCCTGGGGTGAGCCGAGCATGTTCGGACAATCTGTTTTACCACAGCCGATGGCTCAGAGTTTGCGTCGTAACCCGGCATCCTTCATCGCCCAAAAAGAGGCCTTGTTTCAGGTCCCAACCCTTCCTGTGGAGATCCAGATCCATTCAAGCAAGTTTCAGATATGGTTCCAATGTTGCTTAGGGCAGTTGGGGCCAACAGCGCAAGCCATCACTTGGGCCCTGGGTTGCAATTGTATCAAAACCCGCGACGTACATTCGGCGACGAATCCCACTATGTTTCAGACTTAGGTTGCTTGCTTGTTGAAGCCATGCGCCCTTGGCCTTGGTCGCCTCACTTTATTCTGTACTTGGTGCTCGGCTATGCGCGTGATGGGCAGCGCCCCGAAACTCGAGTCTGCTTCGTGTTTTCGAGGACTCGAAGCCAGGGTGTTGCCAAGCATGGGACTCAAGCCCTCCGCAACTTGTGAGGTGAAGCCAAGGGTCCACGCGTTGTATGCTTGCCACTCCGAGACCCCAGCAATTGCGCGAAGGATTGCGCTGGCAAATCTGTTTTTCGAAGGGCTACAAATGTCTCAAGAGCTGTCAAACTCACATCATACGTTGCGAAAAAGAAAAGTGGTGGGGAAATCGTCAATCCCCATCCCGCATCTCCCTTTCTCAAGATCTCGCCAGTGTGATGAGACGTGTCTGGTGTCTCAAGCAACGGCAAGTCAACGCGTTCACTGCCGACGCACACGAATTATTCTTGGTGCCGGACATGTTAGGAGACTCCTGGCTGAACGCACCAACCAGCTTGGCAAACCACATGGTTTGCACCCCCAAGAGGGCAAGCAAGTAAAGCCTCTCCTTGGAGGTCCAAACCCTTCCTGAGATCCAGGCCTATTCAATGAAGGGTCCAATGTTTCGGGCAGTTCGGGGCATCAGGGCGCCTTGCATCATTTTGATGTTGGGTTGGATCAGTAAGAAAAGGAAACGCAACAGGAGCATTCGATGAGACAATTGTTCAACAGCATTCAGCGATGAGCCCGGATTTCTTGGTCTATGATGCGCATCTGGGCACCCTGGCAGCTCAATGCGTGCTTCAGGTTTTCTTGCAAACTCCACTTGCTTCTTGGTCTAATTACTTGCAGAACCTCGCAAAATGAGACCTATGACCTGCAAGTTTCCAGGCATGGATCAGAGTGCGCGGTTGCACTCACACCGACTCACACCGTTGCTGTCACCAAATTTGTGAGCCAGCATGGACAAAACCCCAGCTTTGCCACGGGCACCCAAGGTGTCACCTATGGCCTTCGATACCCCTCGGGCTGGACACGCACGCATAAGCCTGAATGTGCAACACGCATGGCTTCCAGTTGAGCCACCTGCATCTGCAAACACCTGCCTTTCTTTTATCACACGGCCTTGTCCAAAAAAAACGGTATTACGGGTTTCGGGTTTAGTTTATTGCATTCCAGCAAGGAAAAAGTCGAGTCAAAGAGTGGTTTTCTGCCGGGAACGCACGGTTTAGAAGGCTTGAGATGCATATTGAAAACATGAGAAAACCAAGCAAAAGTCGAGGAAAAACGAAATGACAAGTTGTTGTCGTCATTTCGGGGTATACGGCTTTGCGGCTGGAAAAAGCGATCATGTGCCCAATTTTGCAAGGCAAAACCAACCACAAAGCTGTGCTCTTCTAGAGTGTCTAGAACAAGGGGCAGGTGTTCACATACCCAGGCATGTCCTAAACGTGTCATTTGCTATGTATCATGTTCTTGCACCCATGTCGCTTGGTCGCTCTCGGCTTGAAGCCGAACGGCTTGCGCAAGGGTTGCAAGGCGTGATGAGATGCAAACATCTGCACGATTGCGCCAGATCTGGCATTCGGAGCGTTGTGCAATCCGCAGGATCTAATCCGTAAACCGCATCAGCAAGTGGCATCATGGCAAAATTAGGCCTTTCACAAGCTGGGAAAGGAATGTTGGTTGCTCAAACAGGCCGAATGTTTGAGGTAACCCTTCCGGAAACCCAGACCCATTCCATGAAGGGCCCAATGTTGCCGTTGGGGGCAGTTGGGGGCATCAGGGCAGGGCTTCACTTTGGCGTCCGGTTGCAAATGCATCAAAATTGTGTGTTGTCTCGGCTTGAAGCCGATCGGCTTGCGCAGGGGTCGCGAGGCATGATGAGATGCAAACATCTGAACGATTGCGCCAGATCTGGCATTCGGAGCGTTGTGCAATCCGCAGGATCTAATCCGTAAACCGCATCCGCAAGCTGCATCATTGGAAATTAAGCCGTTCACAAGCTGGGAAAGGAATGTTGGTTGCTCAGACAGGCCGAATGTTTGAGGTAACACTTCCGGAAAGGGCCCAATGTTGCCGTTGAGGGCATTTGGGGGCATCAGGGCAGGGCTTCACTTTGGTGTCCGGTTGCAAATGAATCAAAATTGTGTGTTGTCTCGGCTTGAAGCCGATCGGCTTGCGCAGGGGTCGCGAGGCATGATGAGATGCAAACATCTGAACGATTGCGCCAGATCTGGCATTCGGAGCGTTGTGCAATCCGCAGGATCTAATCCGTAAACCGCATCCGCTGGGCAAGCGTCACGTTGTTCTGCCTCGGAGCACTATTTGCTTTCTTCCTGATAATTGAGCCAAATCTGTGTGAATCAAGGGCGCCTTTGCGTGACCAAAGGTCGTCTTTCCCTGACCAGGTTTGCCGCAGCACGATGAACGGATACTTTTTGCACGAACCGACGTTTGTTCGCCGAAACGGCAGACATTTATGCCCTTTAAAAGTCCAGGGTGTAGCATTGCGCTGGTAGATCTGACTTTCAGAGCGTTCAAATGTATCATCAAGAGTGGCAAAGTACATTCGGTGACAAGTAGTGAATCCCAATATGTTTGAGACTTAGGCTGCTTGCTGCGCTAACGATTGATGTTCGCTATTGTCGCAAAGCTCTAGGCGTCCCAGCAGCTCAAATACCTTCTTTATGTTTTTTGTTGAAACAATTGCGCCCTTGGCCTTCCTGGCCGCATGCTCGGCTTGAATACAAGTGTCCCTTACCCGGTTGGAAGCACCCTGCCAACTCGAAGAGTCTAATTTACTGCATTTCCGCTAAAGGCTTGGAGCTGGGGTTGTGTTGCCAGCAAGCATGGGACTGAAGCCCTCTGCTGGTCTTGTGAGGTGAAGCCAAGGGTCCACACGTTGTATGCGTGCTTCCCACTCGGAGACCCCCGGCAAACATTGTGCGGAGGATTGCGCTGGCAAAACTGGTTTTCGGAGCGTTACAACTGCTTCAAGAGCTTTCCAACTCATATGACACGCTGCGGAAAAGAAGAGCCCTGGGGAAATCGTCAAGCCGCATCTCCCATTCTCACGCTCTCGCCTGTGTGATGAGACGCGTTTGGTGTCTCAAGCAATGTCAACACGTTCACTGCAGACTTGCACGAATCATTCTGGCACCCGGCATGACGTTCCGGACATGTTCAGCAATATGGGAGACTCCCGGCCGAACGCACCAACCAGCTGGGGGAATGTTTGGCCAACCATCCGCGTCATCGCGCTGCAAGCCCCCAAAAGGCAAGCACGTGAAACCTCTCCCTGGATTAGTCAACTTGTCTAGGAACTATTGCGGCCAACATGGCAGCTGAGTTCAAACAACACAGAGAGAACGCAACTTGCGCACTCGCACCGGGCAAGGAACCTGCACTTCGCTGCCACCCTAAGCGACAACTCCTGCTCCGCCTGGCTCAAACAGTGACAAAGGCGACGTGGTATCCATTGTCGCAAAGCTCCAGGCGTCCCAGCAGCTCAATTGTTTTCTTCATGATTTTTGTCGAGGCAAATGTGCCCTTGGCCCTCCTGGTCGCCTCCATCCATTTCTTGGCATGCTCGGCTTGAATGCGCGCGTCGCTTTCTTGATTGGAAGCGCCCTGCAAACTCGAAGAGTCTGTCTCTCTGGTGCAAGCAACTTGTGAGGTGAAGCCGAGGGTCCACCAAATGTCTCAAGAGCTGTAAAACTCCTGTCATACGTTGGGACAACAGGGCTACGCTTGCAGCTGCACACTTCACGACACAAGGCTAGCGCAAACTTCCAGCCCTTTCACAGTGCGCCACGGCGAAATCACTGGCGACAGAGGCACCAAGTGTCAAAGCTCAGGCACTGACGCCAGCGACTTGGCACACCGCAGGCGCAGCGTGGCACTTGGGGCTGGCAACGCGCTGGTGCGGGCAGGGTGACGCCAACGCTCTGTCAACATTCCAGCGGAGAGTGAGTAACTTGGGGCGCAAACGCAGTGGGAACTTTGGGCTGTCGGCATGGCCCAACGCAGCATGGCAAATTGCAATGAAGCGGCTTGCCTGAAAGTATTCAAGGATAAAGGCTTTCGACGACGCAAGAATAAACTTCCCGTCCCTGCACAGCTCGCAACGGCGAAGTCACTAATATGGCGACAGAGCATGTTTCTATTCATTGGGCTTGTGCTGGATGCGTGCTTCCCACTCGGAGCCTCCTGCGAAGGATTGCGGCGCAAATCTGGTTTTCGGAGCGTTAATTACAAGTGTCTCAAGAGCTGTAAACCCCCCGTCATACGTTGGGACAACAGGGCTACGCTTGCAGCTGCACACTTCACGACACAAGGCTAGCGCAAACTTCCAGCCCTTGCACAGTGCGCCACGGCGAAATCACTGGCGACAGAGGCACCAAGTGTCAAAGCTCAGGCACTGACGCCAGCGACTTGGCACACCGCAGGCGCAGCGTGGCACTTGGGGCTGGCAACGCGCTGGTGCGGGAAGGGTGACGCCAACGCTCTGTCAACTTTCCAGCGGAGAGTAAGCGACTTGGGGCGTGAAAGTATTCAAGGATAAGGGCTTTCGACGACGCAAGAATAAACTTCCAGTCCCTGCACAGCTCGCAACAGCGAAGTCACTAATATGGCGACAGAGCATGTTTCTCTTGATTGGGCTTGTGCTGGATGCGTGCTTCCCACTGTCGGAGCCGCCTGCGAAGGATTGCGGCGCAAATCTGGTTTTCGGAGCAATACAAATGTCTCCAGAGCTGTAAACCTCCCGTCATACGTTGGGACAACAGGGCTACGCTTGCAGCTGCACACTTCACGACACAAGGCTAGCGCAAACTTCCAGCCCTTGCATGCACAGTACGCCACGGCGAAATCACTGGCGACAGAGGCACAAAGTGTCAAAGCTCAGGCACTGACGCCAGCGATTTGGCACACCGCAGGCGCAGCGTGGCACTTGGGGCTGGCAACGCGCTGGTGCGGGCAGGGTGACGCCAACGCTCTGTCAACTCTCCAGCGGAGAGTGAGTGACTTGGGGCGCAAACGCAGTGGGAACTTTGGGCTGTCGGCATCGCCCAACGCAGCATGGCAAATTGGAATGAAGCGGCTTGCCTGAAACTGCTCATGGATGAGGACTTTCGGCGACGTATCGTTGTCAGTGTAATTAACGCTCTGGGTGTCCTAGTGGATCAAATGCTTGCTTCGTGATTCTTGCTGAAGCAATGCGGCCCTGGCCTGGGCGCGAATTTTGGGTGCGCCTGGCCTGCGAGCGAAACAATATTGAAGCTTTAAAGGTGCAGCTGGAAGGTCAGGGTGTAGAGTCGGCGACTTGGGACACAACCGCAGTCGGCACTTTGAGCTTTGTCGGCATCACCCAACGCAGGCATGGCAAGGTGGAATGAAGCGGCTTGCCTGAAGGTCCGGGGGCAGTGGTATTCGAAGGCAAGGACATTTCGCGACGTATCATTGTCATTGTAATCAAAGCGCTAGACGTCCTAGTAGATCAAATACTTGCTTCGTGCTTCTTGCTGAAGCAATGCGACCCTGGCCTGGGCGCTGATTTTTTGTGCATGGCCTGGCCTGGGGTGAGCCGAGCATGTTCGGACAATCTGTTTTACCACAGCCGATGGCTCAGAGTTTGCATCGTAACCCGGCATCCTTCATTGGATCGCCCTAAAAGAGGCCTTGTTTCAGGTCCCAACCCTTCCTGTGGAGATCCAGACCCATTCAATCGAGGGTCAGACATGGTCCAAAGTTGCTCAGGGCAGTTGGGGGCATCAGCGCAAGCTACCACTTTGGTGTCCGCGGCTTGCAATTGTATTATCAAGACGGGCAAAGTACATTCGCTGACGAGTAGTGACTCCCAATATGTTTGAGACTCACGTTGCGTGCTGCGCTAACGATTGATGTTCGCTGCTGTTGTAAAGCTCTAGGCGTCCCAGCAGTTCATATACTTTCTTCATGTTTTTTGCTGAAGCAATTGCGCCCTTGGCCTTCCTGGTCGCATGCTCGGCTTGAATGCGCGTGTCGCTTATTCTTGAATGCAAGTGTCACTTACCTGATTGGAAGCACCCTGCAAACTTGAAGAGTCGGTTTCTCTGGTGCAAACTTAACTTGTGAAGTGAAGCCAACGGTCCACAGGCGTGACACTGGGATGCGAATTTCCAACTCGGAGACCCTCGGCAAACATTGTGTGGAGGATTGCGCTGCCAAATCGGGTTTTCGGAGCGTTACAACTGTTTCAAGAGCTGTTCGACTCACATCATATGCTGCGGAAAAGAAGAGCCCTGGGAAAACCGTCAATCCGCATCTCCCATTCTCGCGCTCTCGCCTGTGTGATGAGGCGTATCTGGTGTCTCGGGCAATGTCAACACGCTCACGGCAGACTCACACAAATCATTCTTGCACCAGGCGGCATGACGTTCCGGACATGTTCAGCAATATGGGAGACTCCCGGCCGAACGCACCAACCAGCTGGGGGAATGCTTGGCCAACCATCCGCGTTATCACGCTGCGAGCCCCCAAAAGGCAAGCACGTAAAACCTCTCCTTGGATTAGTCAACTTGTCTAGGAACTATTGCGGCCAACATGGCAGCTGAGTTCAAACAACACAGAGAGAACGCAACTTGCGCACTCGCACCGGGCAAGGAACCTGCACTTCGCTGCCACCCTAAGCGACAACTCCTGCTCCGCCTGGCTCAAACAGTGACAGAGGCGACGTGGTATCCATTGTCGCAAAACTCCAGGCGTCCCAGCAGCTCAAATTTTTGTCGAGGCAAATGTGCCCTTGGCCCTCCTGGTCGCCTCCATCTATTCTGTGGCATGCTCGGCTTGAATGCGCGCGTCGCTTTCCTGATTGGAAGCGCCCTGCAAACTCGAAAAGTCTGTTTCTCTGGTGCAAGCAACTTGTGAGGTGAAGCCGAGGGTCCACCAAATGTCTCAAGAGCTGTAAACCTCCCGTCATACGTTGGTTCAACAGGGCTACGCTTGCAGCTGCACACTTCACGACACAAGGCTAGCGCAAACTTCCAGCCCTTGCACAGTGCGCCACGGCGAAATCACTGGCGACAGAGGCACCAAGTGTCAAAGCTCAGGCACTGACGCCAGCGACTTGGCACACCGCAGGCGCAGCGTGGCACTTGGGGTTGGCAACGCGCTGGTGCGGGCAGGGTGACGCCAACGCTCTGAACTTTGCGCTGGCGGCATCGCCCAACGCAGCATGGCAAATTGGAATGAAGCGGCTTGCCTGAAAGTATTCAAGGATAAGGGCTTTCGACGACGCAAAAATACACTTCCAGTCCTTGCACAGCTCGCAACGGCGAAGTCACTAATATGGCGACAGAGCATGTTTCTCTTGATTGGGCTTGTGCTGGACGCATGCTTCTCACTCGGAGCCTCCTGCGAAGAATTGCGGCGCAAATCTGGTTTTCGGAGCGTTACAAATGTCTCGAGAGCTGTAACACTCACGTCATACGTTGCGGCGTTGAAGAGCCGCGGGGAAATCGTCAATCCGCATCTCCCATTCTCACGATCTCACCTGTGTGATGAGACGTGTCTGGTGTCTCAGGAAATGCGAACACGCTCACTGCAGCCTCACACAAATCATTCTTGCATCTGGCAGCATGACGTCCCGGACATGTTCAGCAATATGGGAGACTCCTGGCCGAAAGCACCAACGGTTTGGGGAATGTTTGGCCAACCATCCGCGTCGTCACGCAGCAAACCCCCAAAAGGCACGCAAGTAAGGCCTCTCCTTGGATCGATGTGAAGGGGTGAAGAAAAGCTTGTCTTGATTTTGGGAAGCAGTTGCCCATCATGGCATAATCGTTCTGTGGCTGGGTCTACATTCAAACTGACGACAAGAGTTCCTGCAGGTGAAACATCGATGTGTGTTGAAAACTGTGCAAACGTTTCACGTTTCCGCAAACCTGTGCTTTTGTTCATTTTGCGCTCCCACATGCACAATTAAGCCCGGTCACAAGCAACCCTCAGCGTTGCCCATGATGACACGCCAAACTTCGGGGAGCTTGTGGCTTTTGCTCTTCAAGGTCGCCTTGGTCAACTTCCAACCTGCTCTTTGGTAGTCATCCACAAGCGTGTCCTCAGACAATGTTGCCGGATCATTGGCGGTCAATGCCTTCACACACATACATAACCAACCTTGCCGGATGGCTAAGGCATGTCTTGCAGCAATCGTTTTGCAGTTGCTGGGGCTGGCGGCCCATTTCTGACGGCGACAGCAGCCTCAGTGCGCAGCAGCGTCCGGTGTTGCAGTTTGACAAGCTTCATTGCCGACGCTAGCGCTCGTGCGTGCGCATCAGCGGAATCCTGCATACGCGTCTGGAGGCAAGCTGTGCGCCGCAAGGGGCCACACTCGCCGCTTCAATGCGCAAATCTTTTCGGCTGATTGGTGTAGCCCGTTGTTCAGGAACTGCCTCATCATGTCAGCGTTTGCCGTGACTGACAGGGTATCTTTGACGCGATGATCCTTCTGCGCATCACTTGGTCAGCCCATCATTTGGTGTCTTCGCAGACTCGACTTGTGTAGCGTACCAACTCCACATTGGCCAGTTGGCTGTGCCACAAGATGCAGAATCTTGGCAGGTTGACAAGGCTCAGGCGATACACCAACTTAAGCGCCCCCATGCGTTCTTTGAGCCTGCTGAGCTCCTTGCGTGGGTCTTCGGGCTTTGCCTTGACAGCGGTGTTCAGTTTTCGCGCGTCAGAAGCAGGCTGTTCCTTCCCCAAGAATGGCACTTCGCCCTGAAGACTTTCTTGGGGGTCTGAAACCGTGTTGAGCAAGTAGTCGTCATCAGTGTTGCGATCTTGGTTGCCGGACAGCGCGCAATGATCGCACCGAAATCGATCCGTCGACATTGATTGGTAGAGCGCCGGCATCCGCACTCATAGCTGCGTACCGCGCGTTCAGCACGCTGTAATGCCATCAGCACCCAGTGACAGGAGCGAAACTTGCCGCAGCCTGCAGCGAAAACTCAGTACTGCAAAGAAACCTGCAAGAACCCAGCCGTGGAGATACCTCGTGTTGGATGAGCAGGCCGCGATAATGCCGCAGGTGCGATGGTCGTGAAGCGGACGGTCAATGACGCCTAAAGCTGATTTTGCTGATGCGGCCGCGTGCCGCCACGTGCCTTGCTGTTGCCCTCTTTCCGCCCCGGCTCCCAACACGCAGCCTCGACATATTCCATGCGTCACGGCTGCACGGTTGCCCCAATGTTGGCACGCGAGGTTGCCAGAATCATATGCTCAGGCTGTTCTTTCCTTGTCAGCGGATGCGCTTTCAGCGGGACGCTTGTGCCGGCTGACATGTATACCCGGCCTGCTGACGGGCCACCAAGTTGAGGTGTGCATCCGCAAAGGTGGACGTGGTTGTGACTCCACTGGAGACCACCTCTAGAATGGGCAGGGGCAAGTCGCGAGGCCACTTGAAAGTGACATGACCTTGCTGACCCATCACTATCTCGTCGTGTCTTTAAATCGCTCAAACAAGGCTTCTGGCTTCTTAATTTATGGCTACGGAGATATTCCTTACACTTTCTGCCACGCCTATGGGCATTTGGCCTTGCCATGGCGAGTGTGGCCCCACATGCGTGTTCAAACGTCACGGGTGTGCTTTCTACGGTAAAGTTTGGGGGTTGATCCTGTCCACAGCCTCTGCAGTATGAAGTTCAGCACCCTTTCGAGTTCATCGGGTCTGCACAGATCCGCCTTTTACAACTCAAGTGCGTTTCTACGGTCTGCGCTGCCTCGGCAGCATGAGCGCTTCGGAGGCGCTCTGTTCCGCCTCTGGGACGTCATGCGCGATTTTCGCCCGACAAGTTCGGAATCCTTGCTAAGCCAGAACTTTGACCGCGTGCCGGCGCCGGAGACCTGCGCCAATCTTCCAGCCCAAGAACAGGCGGGACCAAGCTGGGTTCCAGAGTGCGCTGATAAAATCCTTTTTCACGGTAGTAGACAAGCTGTCCAAAGCAATGTCCAACGCCATCCAACCTCGATTTTGGCTTCGCGTTGAGACTTTGCCTTGTCGAATGTCGACGATCTGCGAAGGGATAGGAGTGTGCGTGAACATCATGAGAAGGAGTGCGGTCTTCGTGCACTGCCTGGGCAATACCAATCCTTGATCAAGTGGACGGGATGTACGTGACCATCGTCGCGCGTGTAGTCCTTTCTCTTCCGTCTCTGCAAAATTAACAAATGGGCTGTCTGCACAAGGGCGCCTGTGCGCGCCACCGCTCAGGATCTCCACACCCCGTGCCAACCAAGCGCACTCGCCCCCTTCTGCTCTGCTCTGCTCTGGAATTGACCTCCGTGCTTGCGGAGCTTCTTGAAGCCGCTCTCTCTCTCTCTCTCTCTCTCTCTCTCTGTGCAGTCCACTCACTGGCTGAGTGGATGGCCCAAAAAAAGTCCAAACTTTATATTTACCACTAAAATGGTCTTCCCAAAAAGTTTAAAGTTCATGAACTCAGGAAGTGAGTCCAAGTCCCCGTGCTGTCGTTTCTGACAGTGAGGAACTTCGGGGCGAGGATGACAGTTCATGCCGTGCGACTAGCAAGCTCCTGGATCTTGTCGACTCGCCCGCCGCGACCCCCGTAGGCGTAGGTGTCCGTGATCTGGACCTGGACCTGGGCCTGGCGTGCGATTGCGACACTCCCCGCTGCGCCACCAGTGCCTCGTGGGTGCAAGGGCTCTCCGTCTGCCACGCCCCTTCAGCAGGGACTGACTGCTGAGGGAGGGCCTATCAGCCTCGAAAAGAATAGGACAACTGGCTGATAGCCACTCAAAAAGCAAGAAGCCCAAAAAAACGCGCCAGAGGCAGCGACCTGAACAAGAATCTGGGGGTCAGTCGCTATTATTCCCTCAGCAGTTCACGGGGCGGATTTAAGCAGCTTTTCAGTGCTTGAGCCAAACGCGATTGCCGGCAACTCCATGCAACCTTCAATCCTACCTAACAAGCCTCACGACAATGGAGCAAGCTCCTCAAGCAGCTCCTTAAGCTGCTCCTTTTTGATGGCTCCTCGTGCCAAATGGGAAATGTCCATGTTTGGTGAAAATATGTCATTTCCACATGTGGTGGTAAACGAGATTAGCTAGACTGAACATAGAATCGAGCAAGGGAAGAGTTCAACTAGACGCTCTCTTCAGTTATAATGTAAATCAGAAATCCTTTCCATGAAGAGAACTAAACAGGGGAAATGTCAACTCTACTTGCAAGAGTTTTCCAAGATAATCATCTCTTTCTTGCTATGATGGACTGCAAGCCCATTCGTGCTTAAATATACTGTGCTGCAAAAACAGTCAAGGCACTACAGCTTGCGCGCTGAAATCAAGCAAAACGGAAGGCTGGCAGACGAGCGTGGCTCCTCGAAAAACAGCTCAACATAACATGCATGGGCTCAGAGACGCATAGGCTTAAACCTATCTAAAAAGTTGGCTCTGTGGGAAATTTGGGCGAGTTAGTGAAGAGTGTCATCTTGCAAGAACCCTTCAAGCATCTTTCTAGGTAGCTTTCGGAGTTGCCATTGGTGAGCACTCAAGCATACTATGTCTGCAGAATGTCTGCAGTGTCAAAAGAACACAACTCTGCAGCTCATAGGAGTCGATTTGTTGCAGCCCAACCTTTGCTTTGCTGAGTCTCCGACAAGTGATGTGCTGTTCAAGCCGTAAGAAACAGAATTCTCTCTGAATGGGAGTCTGCTTTTGCGGGTCAAAGACTCAATCCAGTTCGCCTTTGGAAGCTTGCCCGTCATGCTTGTGACCCGCTTCTCATCATGTGACCATATTTAGCTCGCTGAAACAATCTAAGCATTTGGTTCAAGGATATTCAGCCAAAGGCTCACAAAGAATTCGGACTTTGCGCCTTCTTGATGAACTTCCAGCGAAACGCCTGGTTCGATCCGTGCGGTTGGCAAGGCTAGCCCCAACACTCACGTCATGGCGCGCAATACTTGCCCAAATTGGGTCAAATGTTGGTGAGATATGTATGTACGTATGTATGTACCTACGTACGTACGTATTGTATGATTGTATTGTATTGTATTGTATTGTATTGTATTGTATTGTATTGTATTGTATTGTATTGTATTGTGTGAATGAATGACTAAATGAATGTCTGACTGTCTGAATGTCTGACTGTCTGTCTGTCTGTCTGTTTGTCTGTATGTATGCATGTATATACGGAACCTACCTGATAAAAGTAGTTTGTTTGCACAAATGTTACGCAATACTTGCGAGGGAAGCCACATCGTCAAGTGGGGGAACGCAACATTGCCACGTTCACCCGCAAATTTGGAATGTGGTGCATCCCCGAATCAATGGACCGCACAAACGAAAGTAAGAAGAACCACGGGCCGAACGAAACGAAAACCAACTGGCCCACGGCAGGCGCAAGACTTTAGACTCATCTGCGCAGAGCGGTCGTACTTTCTAACGCGCATGTCCACTCATGTCGAACTCACTAAACAAATCCACCATGTAAAACACATCAAGTAAAGGCCCCGCTTCAAAGCGACTAGGCCAATGAGGTATCCAGTCCTTTGATTTGTGATCTTGGTCCATTCGTCATGAATATGTTGTGCATGGCTGTGTTGCGCATGCCTGCACATGCCAGATGGGTCCTGATCGGAGCCAAAACACATCCCGGCGTCAGCGCAAATTGGTTCTTTCAGCTCTGGTCGTACAGTGCGCTTCCTGTGGCTTGGAATACCGCCCCGGATCGCCATGTACTTTCGGCGATTTTCATTTGGAGGGTTTGAAAGAAAACCGAAAGGAACAGCGCCACTTGGGGGGTCTCCCTATATTGACACGTGAGCTGGTACGGTTTTCAATCATTTCAATTAAGCTGGAACAAATCAAGTCACCGTTGGGATACGGGGACTCAATGTCCTTTTACCCGTTTGGAACCCTCCCAGCCCAGCCTGATCACAGACAGCACGTACGGCCATCATTGAGCACGGGTGTCCAGCCCGAAAAATAAGCGGACAAGCTTGGCTCCTCACTTCCAAAGCAACATCGAAAATGGCAAACCACCTGTTCCGAGCTGAAATCACTGATGCGGCAAGGTGTGCATAATAGCTTTGACTCTCACATGATTAGGCCAAAGCGGATTTGAGAAGATTGAGCCAGTTGCTAGCAATCTTTGGCAATTCGCTAAGAAATGAGCACATCAAGACCGCCATGCATGAGGTCGACTTGTGGTCGACTTGGGCGAATCTCTCTCGCGTGCCCCGGCCATTTCCTAAAATCGTTCTGGTAAAACCCTGCGAAAATTCCACCGCATCTAAGCAGCTTCGAGCATCCAACGAAAAGCAGACTCCCAAAGCTATCATCGACTTTCTCAGTCAAACCTCACCCTAGGATACCCTAGTGTACTTTGCAGGTAACCAGCATGCGAAACCGCTTGAAGGCTTGGGTACCTACCTTTTGTGGCTTGCAACTGGTTGATCCACAGTGACTCCCAACCATCTGAGCATCAGCCACTGACTGCCAATTGTCTCTAGTATAAGCTTACCCCTTAAAACTCCAAGCCCTGGAAAAGTTAATCTTTTACAGACATATGGCCCATGTTACCCCCAAAAAGTTGAGAAAAGTTGTGTTTTTAAGAGGTAAGTAAGGGACTAAACAATGACTGGGCTTGGGTACTTTTGATCCAACCTGCCTCATGATCATAGAATCTGCTGTAATCATTTGGCCATTTGGCCCCTCATAGATGTCCTTGCGGTTTGGTCAAAAAAAATATGGATTCCACTGGTTTCAGTGGCAACTTCCAACAACTATCTGCCTTACAAAAAGACACTTGGGTTGTCAATGGCTGTTAAGCCCTCTGCGCCCCCTTTCATCAGCGGAGAAAGTGCGAAGAAACGCATCCAAATTCCAGCAACAAAGTGGCCTCCACGTCACCGGAGCTGGGTCCAAAACCAGTCGGCGCTTTGCGAGTCCCTCGCGATTTGGTGAAAATGCCCTTGGGTTGAAACTCCGACTCTAAAAAATGCATTCTCAACAAAAAATGCCCAGCTCACAAAAGGAGAAAACGCGGGGCCGTTTTTTTTCTTTTTTTCCGGAAGTTGGAAGACGGGCTTGGGCGACCAAAGTGACGGCTGTGCCGCAAAGGTGCGGCGCGAAAATTCCCCAACAATCGCGAGAGATCTTTCGAGCCAAAGCAAACCTGGCTTCATTGCTGTTGGGCTTCGGGCCCCAATTTGTCCATTCGGTTAAGACCCCTGGTTAAAAAAAATATATAAAGCCATGTCCAGTGATAAAATCCTGTTAAAACCAACAAGGGGAAATAAAAAAAACCATTCCTAAGCAGTTGGAAGCATCTCACGCCTCCGCGTGGGCCTCCGCAAGCCTCCCCAAGAAAAAAAACGCGAGCGCGTTTGTCGTGCAAAGTCTTCCGTCGGAGGTTCAGTTCAAGCATGCTGCGCGAAGTGCACTTTGGAAGCTCCAGCTGGAAAAGCGCGATTTTTTCTTCAGCTCATTTCTTCTTTCTTTCTTTTTTTCTGCACCCTGTGCACGAGGCACGCTTTGGCAGCAAAGGGGTGCTAAGATCTTCCCTGCAGCACAGGTTACTGCCCTACATCTGTCACAGGATGTGGCTGCAAGGATAGGTCTAAGTAATCAACATGCCGTGAAAACCTACGCGAATGCCTACGCGGGGCCGAAGAAAAAGAGAGAAGCAAACTCCTTTTTACTTGACAAACAACTTTGAACAATGTTTCGTCATGCCTACGCGAGCACACAAACGCCTACGCGATCCTACACCACTAACCAGCAGGATTGCGTTCACAAAGTACATACACTTCCCTTTATATATATATATACATATATGTGTATGTATATGTATGTATGCATATATAAACCCGATCCGTTTGTCAAAGCCCGCAGCTCATTTCGTGTTGGTTGCCTTGCAAACGTTCGAACAGCTTGAAGACACCTTGTTCGAAAATCCTCACCATGGTCATGCATTGGAGACCTTGCGTTTTGCGTTGGGGGAAATCCAAGTCCATCTCAACAGGGTCGACGATCTGTACCAAGCCGAGCCTTTTGCAGGGAGTGTTGACCATGTGCTTGCCTCTAAATCAACCCCCGCCCCCCGAAAAACGCTCGACCAAATCCCCTTCTTCCATCCAGAGGAAGGCGGGATTGTTACGTTTTTTTTTAAAAAAAATAAAATAAAATGCACTCGTTTGCGGATATTTGCGCTCGTTTTGCGGATATTTGCGCTCGTTTTGCACTTTGATTTCTGCTCGCTCCTTTTGAATATTCAGCGACCGATCATCTTGGAGGACCGACCAGCCCGGTTGTGGGAAAAACGCTCGAAGCAGGAAATTGTGTACGTTTACCATATTTTGGTGACGACCCCTGGTTTTGCAATACGTTTGGGCTACGGGCAGAAATTTATGTAACGAAGGGTGCTCCAGGACAGAATTGAGATGATGTGTAGACTTCAATCCACCCCCGAAAACGGGAGCACCCCCTTTTCGGATCGCTCAGAAGGCCGGAAGCTCATAGGCAGCACCTCCACAGCGGCACCTCGGGTCATGCGGATGCTACTCAAAAAACCTCCCATGAATCCCTGCGGAATCAGGCTGGGATGTAAAAGGGGTTTTTTGAACTGCTCACTTGGGACTGGGTTTCTGGAGGCTGTGTACCGACCCGTGAAGTCAGGCGGCGATTCCTCAGCTTGTTAGCGACCCTAGCCCGTACCCGTTTAGCGCTTCAGTCAGTCAGGCGGGCCACGCGCAAAGACTGCCACGCACGCGGTGGCTGGCCACTTGGGCTGGCGTCTTAAGCTCCCGGCACCCACTTTGCTGCCGCCCGCCAGACTGCTTGGCCCAGCCGCGGCATCATGTTCTCTAGTTTGCCTCCTTTTTCTGGTTTCATCCCTTCCCCTGCTCACGCGCTAAGGGTGCAACTTTTACGCGCGGGCCGGGAAAAAAAAGGTGCAGGCGGGGAAGCGCGGAGCGGGGGAAAACGGGGAGTTGGGGAAAGCCTGGAGCCGGGAACTGCACGGCTTGTTTCGGGGCTCGCAATGTCCATAGGTGCATTCCACCCCCCATATGTCATGATTCGCAGAATGCGTTCAGCGATTGGGCCAGCGTGGGCCCCTCCTAATACTACAATGTCCCACTGTGAACCGCGCAGCCAGTCACTTTGACCCCTTCAATTAGATTATTGCTTCACGCTGGAGTTTAGTACCATCAATGCGTACTTAATCTCCTCTTCCTCGTACTGATTCCAAACTTAGCCTGTTTAATTTCAGGCTTCCAGTACTTGATTTAGCATCGCGCATCCCACGTGTAGCATTCCCAAGACTTAGTAACTTTGTTTTACTATTGGCGAAGCTGAACTATTGCCAAACTTAATAGGTTTCCAGCATTTGACATAGCACCAATTCTAAAATAGTTTACCAAGGCTTGATCCTAGATTTTAAGCATTTGACGTAGTATTGCCAAATCGTTCGTTTTGCCAAGTTTTTTCTTAGATCTCCAGCGTTCAATTCGCAATGCCTTTAAATCGCGCCTCTGGGAGCTTCGATCAACCACTTCAAGTAAAGGCCAAGGCTTTGAGCTCCTCAGTTTTGGTTTCTAAGAGCTCCACACCATACCTTTTGACCATACCCCGACCAGGAATGGTCCTGGGTTCTTAGATGGTTGGTGGCCCGACTTGACTTGGGAAAACATGGCGAGCCCTGAATCCTGAAGCAACCCCGGGGACCTGAAGAGACATTTAGGACAACCCCAAGGCAGGGCTCACGGAAGCGTAAATTGCCACCAGCAGTTGCAATAGTACCAGAGTCGGTGCAGGTGGGTGGAAATATGCCAGCTCTCTTGATTTCATTCTTATTTTTCTTTTCTTGTTGTTTGTCCTCGTTCACGCTTTCCCGTGCTTCTTCCTTTTCTTCATTCTCGCCTTTCCTTCCCCCTTTCCTTCTTTCCTTCGATCCGTATTTCTTTCTTCTGTCGCTCCTTCTTTCCTTATTCCTCACTTTCTTGGATTACGTTGCCCGTTCTTTGTTGTTTCCTTCTTTCTTTTGTCCTTTGATTATTTCCTGCTTGCATTCTTGCTGAATTTCATTTTCTCACTCTCTCTCGCTCTCTCTATCGGTCTTATCAACCTTCCTATCTGTTTTGAGAAATGTCTGTCTATCTACCGAAGTTGAAAATGTCAACCAACCAACCAATCAATGAATCAAACAATTAGTCAAATCAATCAGTAGATCAACCAAACAACCAACCAACCAATCAGTCAACCAATCAATCAATCAAACAATCAATCAATCAATCAATCAACCAATCAAATTAAGCCAGTCAGCCAAACAATCACACAGTGAACAAACCAACCAATCAATCAACCAATCAAACTATCAACCAACCAATCAACAAATCTTTCTATCTCTCTATCCATCTATCTGCCTATCTAGGGATTGATTTTTTCTTCAATCGCTGTGGCATGCTTTCTATGTAGTGTCTATCTATCCACAAATACCTATCGGTCAAGCAGTCTGTGTACCTATGCAACTATCTAGGTGTCTACCTTCCTGAGTATCAATCTGTCCACCGTATCCACTATACCTTGAAGCTTTCTTCCTAATCTATCTAATCTATCCTTTCTGTTCATCTACGCATCTATCCATGACTTCGAAAGCGCTGCGCCTGCCACGACATCTCCGCCTGACCGTGCGAGCCGCTGGCATGCCACGAAGTCTGAGCATTGCCTTGCGAAGGCGCTGCGGCTGTCACGACAAAACCACCTGACCTTGCGAACCATTGCGCCTGCCACACAAACATGTTGCCAAAGCACGCGCGTCGGTCTCGGCTCCGAACGTTGTCTGAGCGAACGCGGTCCGAACGTGTTCCGACCAGGTGTCGCGATCAGGATAAAGGACCGCACAGGGCTGCGCCGCCCCACTCCATTCCCAGGCGCATGGTGGCCTTGCACGCTTTGAGGTGCCTTGATAAACGCTTCCCACGCTTCCAAGCGCCTCACTCCACGCTTCCAAGTTCATGCCCCTCAATCCCTTGCGCCCAGAACGTCCTGGCCGGCCACCGCTGCAGTTTCTTGTTCCAGGCGACAGGCTGCTGGGCTCAGCGACGGCACCAGTTTCTGTAGCCTGCGTCGTTCTTCTGGTTTCAGCCCTTGGCGTACTAAGGCAGATCCTCCACCAGTGGAGCCGGCGGAGTCGGGTGGCGGAAGCCTCAATCATATAAGAATGTTTCTCCTTTTCTCGCTTTCAAATGCTCTTGCTCTTCCTCCTTCTCTGTCTTCTTCTCTTGTTCCGCTTCTTTATCTCTATTCAGACGGTGCCAAGAGGTTGTAAGCAGGTTTTTGGGCATTCTTGCCAAATAGTGTGCGAGTGAACTTTTTGACGGTGCGAGTAGAGCGTGCGAGCGTCCGGGTGGAATGCGTGTGTTCAAACTCGCACACTTTCACTCGAACAGAAATTCGGTACGCTTTTTGGCCTTAGTTTTTTACATGAAATTGAAGGTAGTATTTATAAGCCAAAACAAGGTCCAAAAACAACCCTTACTTCTGCGCAAGTGAAGGTGTGCGAGCGGTGCATATTTCTCTTCTGTCTCTTTCCATTTGGTTTCTCTTCTCTTTCCTTTTCTATCTCTCTTTCTCTTTTGCTCATTCTTCCTCTTTTTCAGGTTTTTACCTGCTTTCTCTATCTACCGTCTGTCTGTCTGGCTAGCTATCAGTCTATCTTTCTTTACGTCCAATTCTAAAATATCGTTCTGAGCTTGTAACTATCTATCGCCGTCCACACTTTCTCTATCTTCTGAAATCGCCGCGCCTGCCACGAGACCCGTACCTGACCTTGCGAAAGTGCTGCGAAAGTCCGGCGCCGGCCTGCCTCAAACTTTGCACCTGGCCTTGCAAAATTGCTGCGCCTGCCTGTCACAGGTCTGCGTGTGCCAGTTTGCGCGCGTTGCCGCAGGTGTTGCCAAGCGCCGCATCTGTGACTGCAAAAGCGCCGCGCCAAGAATCGCGCCTGCCACCCAATCTGCACCTCAGCTCACCGAAGCGCTGCGCGCTCGTCACGAAAAGCGCGGCGGACCGTCCACACCAACGGCCCTGGGTCTGCGCCAGAGACCGTCCGTGAACAGCGTCGTGCCCGAGGTAGCTTGCAGCCCACCAGAGATGCCAAGACCCATAGAGGGTCGCTATTTTTCGCGATTTCTCTTGCCCCGCCGCATGTCTTCTTGGTGCGTTCATTCTTTCTGCGTCTCGTCGGTATCTTATCTGTGCGCAAGACTACCTTTCAATTGGTTCACACTTGGACGCGACAAGCAACAGAATCCGTTGGAGAAACAGGGGTGAGAAAGGGCACCTAGCTGGGGGACCTAGACAAAATCCGCGCAGACCCCCCCCCCCCCGCCTCCCAAAGCGCCCGGGCACCGGCGCTGCGCAGCGGGTGCAGCGTCGCTGGTAGGCGGCAGCGCGCTTCGGACGCAACGTGAGCAGCAGGTTGCCGAAGGTCCTGGTGAAGACACTGTAGCTGGATGGGACCCGAAAAATCCCTGGACGGGCAAACGGGGGGGGGGGGGGGAAAAAACATGGACAGAAATTATCACCTAACAAAACAAACACACAACCCCATGGACGGACATTAACAACCAAAAGACACAAACTATCAACCCATGGATAGAAAAATATCACCGGGCAAAACAAAACATGGAAGATAACTTTCACCAAAAAAACAACCCTGTGAATTGTAATTTATTAATTCTCACCAACAAAACAAACAGCCCCCATGGATGGTAATTCTCACCAATACACAAACAAGCAACCCATTGATCCCATGGTTTGCAATTCTCCCCCCATCCAAAAAAAACAAACAAAAAACAAACAAACAAAAAACAAACAAACAAACAAACAAACACACACACACAAACAACCTTGGTCATTATCAAAACAACAAACAACCCCATGGATGGTCATGCTCACCCAACCCCATGGATTGTAATTCTGAGAAATAGTGGATGGAAATTGTCACCAAAAACAAAAAATCAAACAACCCCATGGATGGTGATTCTCACCAAAAAACAAACGAGCCCATGGATGGCAATCACACCAAAAAAGACAAACAACCCATGGATGGTAAGTCTCACCTGGAAAAAACAAGGGGGCCACTAAACGTGGGAACCCAAAACGGGGAAACTCAAAGGTCAAAGGGTCGATTCGCTTTTGGCAGTGAGAACTCGCTGGGAAGTGGGCGTTTCCATACAATCTCTTGGGGCTGGGAGGGTACATTAAAACCAAAGTGAGGCATTGTTGGAAAAAACAGTTCGTACTTCTTTAGCCTCTACTACTCGGGCCCAAAGCTGACAGCAGGGGGACTGTCACAGCGCCGAGAAAAGCCAAGCCCTTCACAAGTTGTCGGGGGTCAGTTGGAAGGCAGCAGGTGATGTGGCAACCCGATTTGGACACCTCTAAATACACAAGTATACAAATTTAATCAACATTTCTTTCGGGGCGCATGTTGAGTCACCTCCCCCTTGTTCACGAGGTCTCAGGTTATTGCTCCAATTAACAAGCAAACAAACCGTGTTCAGCTTGAATTGTCTGGTCACCGTTATTGTATTTCGAGGGGGTACCCTTCTTCGACACGTACCTCATGAAGGTGAAATGTTGGTACCTAGATTCTCCATGACCCTTTAAAATTGGGGTCATTACCCAACTTAACCGTTTTCTAGGGGTCATGGAGACTCCAGGTAGGATAAGATAAACATGGACCCACCGACCAACTTGCGCCGGGAGCAGATTTTGCAAGCCTTTGGTTTTTCGAAGAGCCGTCCCCTGCGGACCACCCTTGGAAAAACAAGTAGAGAGGGTGGAATAAGGGTACCCTTTTCTTCTGTAGTCACTGTAGTGTTTTTTGCTGGGGAACCCCAGCAAACAAAATTGAAAAAGGGCACTACTGGGGCACCTAGTGTAGCTACGCAAAACCACAGGCCTGCGCTTCTCTGTGCCCTGCAGGCAGGCAGGAAATCAGGCTTCTTGGCTGGCAAATAAGGACCCCAGCCAAAGAGCTGAAATATGTTTGTGCCTTCGTGGAAAACCAAGGGGACCCCTAAAAAGCAAAAACCCGAAGAAAAAACAACTAGAGGACGATTGGCCCGAAAGCATTTTTCCCCAGGTGCTCATCCAGCCGCGGAGGCACCTTTTTACATCGCTGCGGCGAGCGTGCCTGCGCGCGGCGATGCTCAATGTGTATGGTGACACGAGAGCTCCATCTCATCGTCCTACCAAAGGAAACATGGCAGTGCTCGATCCCGCATATTTACATCCGTTAAAACAAGAATAGTAAAGCTCGTAAAGCTCGAAACGAATTACAAGCAAAAGGAAAAGCAATCAATAGCAAAGCTTACACGACGGCCACAGTTTTCTGCTGCTTTGCACGCTCGCGCAACCTAGCTCTGTGCAAGATGGCTCTGCGCAGCTTGGCTCTGTGAAAGTTGGCTCTACGCAAGCTACTTTTCGCGAGTGGCTCTGCGCAACTGGCTCTGTGCAAGTTGGCTCTGCGCGAGTCTGCTCGGCGCAATGTGCTTTGCACGAACTGCGCCGCGCGATTTCTCACGAAAGTGGTCTGTGCAAGCTACATTGTTCCAGGCTGCTGCGCGCAAGTTGCTCTGCGCAAGTGACTCTGCGCAAGTTGCTCTGCGCAAGTGCTGCCGGAGCTGTGGGAATGTACTTTGCGTACTATTTTTTGTACTGAAAAGTTGCGATTTTCCAGCCGGAGCTGCGGGAGTGTGCTCCGCGTACTACGTTTGTACTTAAAAGTTGCGATTTTCCAGCCGGAGCTGCGGGAGCACGCTCCGCATACTACGTCTGTACTTAAAAGTTGCAATTTTCCAGCCGGAGCTGCAGGAGCACGCTCCGCGTACTACGTTTGTACTTAAAAGCTGCGATTTTCAAGCCGGAGCTGCCGCGGACCAGGGGGGAATCGAACCCACGACCGCGGGATTGCGGGCGCGCAAACCACGAGACAACTTTCAAATGCCATGCGGAGACCTTGCCCGAGCTCGTCACGTCGCCGCGCACCACGCTGCCCGTCGACACTCCGCCGCTCGTGGCCGTGAAGGTGCAGTCCAGGCTCTCGCAGTCCAGCGGGCCCGCGGAGGCCGCCCCGGTGAAAATCGCACGGCGCCACAGCGAGAGCGCTTCGACACGCACGATCTCCGCAGAAGGTTCGCCGAGACTAAGAAGAATTCGCACGGCGCCACAGCGGGAGCACTTCGACACACACACGATCCCCGCAGAGGGTTCATCCGGGAATGTCGCAAACGCAAAAAACCTCGAGTTTTTGCAGAGGGTCGCGCGGGAATATCAAAAAAACACGCAAAAAAACTCGAGTTTTTGCACCTCGACCACGCCGATCTCCGCAGAGGGTCGCGCGGGAACCGACAAAAACTCAAGTTTTTGCACCTCGACCACGCCGATCCCCGCAGAGGGTCGCGCGGGCATGTTAAAAAACGCAAAACTCGAGTTTTTGCACCTCGACCACGCCGATCTCCGCAGAGGGTCGCATTCCCGATCGTCGGCAACATCCCCACAACATCCCCACCCCCCGCCTTAAAAGAGATTCTTAATGCCGAGCTCTTTCTCTTTCTTTCCCGCGCGTTAAGTACTTAACCTAACTTACTTAACCTAGCTTACACAGCTGCTATCGCCGAGCCTCTACACCTAGCTTAGCTCAGCTCTATGCGCCTAGCTCTATGCACTTGGCTCTATGCACCTGGCTCGATGCACTTCGCTCTTTGCACTTGGCTCTGTGCACTTGGCTCCTTGCACTTGGCTCCTTGCACCTCGCTCTTTGCACTTCGCTCCGAGCACTTGGCTCTATGCGCTTGAATCTTTGCACTTGGCTCTGCGCAAGTAACTCTATGCTGGTGACTCGATGCTGGTGACTCTGTGCAAGTATCTCCATGCTGGTGACTCTGTGCAAGTATCTCCATGCTGGTATCTCCATCCTGGTGAAAGCTACTCTGCGCTAGTAACTCTGTGCAAGTATCTCCATGCTGGTATCTCCATGCTGGTGACTCTGTGCAAGTATCTCCATGCTGGTAACTCTGCGCAAGCTACTCTGCGCTAGTAACTCTGCGCGAGTATCTCCATGCTGGTATCTCCATGCTGGTGACTCTGTGCAAGCTACTCTGCGCTAGTAACTCTGCGCGAGTATCTCCATGCTGGTATCTCCATGCTGGTGACTCTGTGCAAGTATCTCCATGCTGGTAACTCTGTGCAAGCTACTCTGCGCTAGTAACTCTGCGCGAGTATCTCCATGCTGGTATCTCCATGCTGGTGACTCTGTGCAAGTATCTCCATGCTGGTAACTCTGTGCAAGCTACTCTGCGCTAGTAACTCTGCGCGAGTATCTCCATGCTGGTATCTCCATGCTGGTGACTCTGTGCAAGCTACTCTGCGCTAGTAACTCTGCGCGAGCATCTCCATGCTGGTATCTCCATGCTGGTGACTCTGTGCAAGTATCTCCATGCTGGTAACTCTGTGCAAGCTACTCCGCTAGTAACTCTGCGCGAGTATCTCCATGCTGGTATCTCCATGCTGGTGACTCTGTGCAAGCTACTCTGCGCTAGTAACTCTCCGCGAGTATCTCCATGCTGGTATCTCCATGCTGGTGACTCTGTGCAAGTATCTCCATGCTGGTAACTCTGTGCAAGCTACTCGGCGCTAGTAACTCTGCGCGAGTATCTCCATGCTGGTATCTCCATGCTGGTGACTCTGTGCAAGCTACTCTGCGCTAGTAACTCTGCGCGAGTATCTCCATGCTGGTATCTCCATGCTGGTGACTCTGTGCAAAGTATCTCCATGCTGGTAACTCTGTGCAAGCTACTCTGCGCTAGTAACTCAGCGCGAGTATCTCCATGCTGGTGACTCTGTGCAAGCTACTCTGCGCTAGTCACTCAGCGCGAGTATCTCCATGCTGGTGACTCTGTGCAAGCTACTCTGCGCTAGTAACTCAGCGCGAGTATCTCCATGCTGGTATCTCCATGCTGGTATCTCCATGCTGGTATCTCCATGCTGGTGACTCTGTGCAAGCTACTCTGCGCTAGTAACTCTGCGCGAGTATCTCCATGCTGGTATCTCCATGCTGGTGACTCTGTGCAAGTATCTCCATGCTGGTAACTCTGTGCTAGCTACTCTGCGCTAGTAACTCAGCGCGAGTATCTCCATGCTGGTATCTCCATGCTGGTGACTCTGTGCAAGCTACTCTGCGCTAGTAACTCAGCGCGAGTATCTCCATGCTGGTGACTCTGTGCAAGCTACTCTGCGCAAGTTGACCAAGAGCTCCGCACGGAAGAACCCTTCGCCATGCTTTCGGGGGAAAAACACAACGGAAAGGGGAGCTATCTCTGGGGAAGTTTTCTCAGACTCATGGCCTCAAAGCTCGTGACTCCTCGCATGGCTCAAGCCCAGTGCAATGAGTCGAGCGGTCGGAAACTTTTGCTAACGTCGAACATACACATGCTCAAACACCCGAGAGCAAAGCCACGGGGGTGAACCGGCCAAAATAAACCGGCGCTCGTGGTTGAAGAACCTTCACTCTGCAATTGAGCTAAGAGCCCTTGGGTTGGGGGATCCATATTGCTGTGGGTCAAAAATATATGCCCGAAATGGGGTGCTTTGGTGAAGGACTCAACCTGCAGTCTTCTAGTGGCTTAATTTTGTAGTCATATCAGGCGTGTGAGGCTCACTTGGGTCATAATCAAAACCCGGCATTAAAATGGTCGACCCAGAACCATGTAAAGAATTAAGAAGGCGGCCGTGTCGGTCCTGAGCTTGCCTTGGGCGTGCTGCGCTAAGATGCTCGCGTGCGCCCGGGACCTGACGCAAAACAAACAAAAAAAAACTCGCGCCGGGGATTGTTGCGAAAAGAGGGAGAAACAAACCACCAAGAAAGGGAAACAAACAACTTAGGAACACTTTGTTTCATGTACCTGTTACCTTCGTTCCTTCAACTATAAAACCAGAAAGAATCCTCCCAGAAACAGCCTTGTTGATGCCCTCTTGGGTTCTCCTTGCAAAATGGAGCGCTAAGTTGAGTGTGTCCAGGCTCGATTCGAAGGGAACGAAAAACCCACTCGTGGTTCGGATTGGACAAGTACGCACCCGAACCAACTTGGTATACCAAAATTAGACCATGGTGTGGAGTAGATGTGGCACATCCTGAAAAAACACACCCTCCTCAAAATGCACACCATTGTTGGGCTTTGATATCGCTCCTAGTTAGCTTTCTGTTGAAACGATCCAAAAAGGTCACCCTCAACAAAGAAACACTCAGCTTGGTTGTGTTGACCCCTCTGCAAACACAAATCACTTTTCGTGGCCCAACGGAAAAATACAAGATGCCTCCCAAAAAGTTGAAGTCCAAGATCCAAGGAGTCATACTCAGATGCGAGAAGAAGGGCATCCTTTTTTGGTTGACTTTAAAGAAGGACCCTTCACAAAAACAGGAAAACAGGACTCCACTGGACGACTGGGCATACATGCCACATCTGCATGGGCCCCCGACTGCTTGTACCAGGCCGTTGCGTGCTCGTCGCTGGTCCAAACCTAGCTGTTCGCTGTCGCCAAACATCGCCAGTTTTTGGAAGTCATGGCCTGGTGGTCTTCACCTTCGTGTAGGGCAAACCAAAAGGAAACCCAAACGAATCTTCATCCATGGGTCTCCGGATCCCTACGAGCCGCAGCGTGTCCTTTAGGGCTACCCTTGAGCCTTTGTTTGTTTTTGCCAGATTGGAAACGCACGGGTTTTGATTCGACGGCTTGCCCGGATTTTTTGGCTTTCCCCGCGCAACAAACAGCGCCGAAAAGTGAATTCCCAACCGAGCGCAATTGTTCAACGGCTGAATGTCAACTTAACGGCCCAAATTCCAATCGGAAGCCAAAACATTCGCACAGGCGCATTGGGCAGAAGGATTCGAGGCACATTTCTGTACGCCTCCAGGAAGGATCACCTCCCATTTTCATTTTGAGGGTCCCCTATTTTGAGACAAACACATATGGATGCTCAAAAAGGCGGGACCATCGCAACCAATCCACTTTGGCTTGACAATCTTTCCAATCCTATCTCCCAAAGGCTTTGCGGAAAATCTTGGACCCCAACTCTTCCTTCCAACAACCCAGGAACTTCTTTTTGGGACACGGCCATCTCGGTTGCGAAATCTGCTCCCCTGCTAAAAGTTTAACTTTTAGTGGTTTAGTGGAAAACCCACTAGTTGGCAAAAAGTTGAAGTCCTAACAGCCCTTGGCAAAATGCACCAAAGCCATGGTCGTGTGGCTCACCCTCCTTTTGGCGAAGAAGGCCATCCCGAAATGGATAGAACGCCACATCTTTGTCCGACGCCGCGTGTTTTTTTGTTTTTTTCCGGATCAGCCCAAAAAGGACCCCAAGGCCCAAAAGGGCGGCGAACGGCGGCGCCTTTCAGTTTCGTGCCTGAAAGGGAACCCACCAAAACCGGGACCCCTGCCTTAAGCTCAACAAAAAGGCTTCGTCCCATTGGAGGTCTACGCTCAAGTGGCAGCTTTACTCGCGGGGTCAAAAGACTGCAACTTGCTTTTGTTTGCCAAGCCCGGGACGCTCATATCAATTCTAGTTGGGGGCCTTTGGGTGAGGACTTTTGTGTTCGCCAACGATTTTCTGGTTTTGCCAGGGGTGTCAAATAGGATATGTCAAAATAAACTACTCCGCGGATACCACGGATGATTGTCAAAATAACATATGCCCGCATGTTTGCGTTCCCCAGGAATATGTCAAAATATGCGTTCACCAGCCTGGCAGAATCAAAAAACACCATACGTACCCCTTTTGGATTCCGTGCCTCGTCTTTGGCACCCAGCGACCAAGAACTGACTGGGGGGGGGGGGACCCGAGTGCGTCGTGGAGCCCGCTACCATCCGGGAAGCCACTAATTACCATCTGGCAGGATACAGTTCGAAGGTCCTTTTTTTGGGGGACAACAAGGAAGACCTGCCCTGGGAAAACGGGTTTTCATGCCCTTTGGCTTTCCTTTCAACATTCGTGTGAGCTACCCAGCTGAATGACACAGCAACGTAATATCTCTGCATTTTTTGTCATAAAGCAAAGTTGGATCCCCGACTTTCAGGGCATGGCTTTTCGCTTTAACTCTCCGAGGCGGAATCGGCAAGGCGGCCGAAAAAGCGACTTCGGGCGCCCGGGCGGACAAGTTCACCTGCCTTATGGACTGCCAGCTGGGAGAAAGCGACAGTCTCCTGGTGGTCGGTGACTTGCAACCAGAAGCTATGAGATTTCTGCCCGTTGTGCACTTGGTTTAGGGTAACCCGGCTGCGGTGTAGTGAAAGCTGCAAGGAGATATCCCGCCCGGCTTTCAGGGAAACATTTCGTGTGGTGAGAAGGCTCCTTCGTCCCCCTCGCCCCCGTTTTGAAGGTCAGCACCTGTTTGTGTCCACCAGGCCGTCCTCGGGCCAGACTTTGGCAGGACGCACAGCACGTTGGCAACCTTGGCTGGAACGGAACCTTGGCGTATATCAACTCGGGCACGTAGCTGGTGATAACGTAATTGATCCTAAACCTGGAGTACCTGTTGGTCGGTCCGAATTTGCTCCCCGATCGCAAGCACAGTGCTTCCAGGCATGCTGTGGCAACCAGGTGAGCTTGAAACTCAAGTTGGAAAATCCAGGATGCTAGGAAAGAAGCCGCTAGATATCCAAAGAAGAAGAAAAAGACAATAACTTTATAGACGCATCCGCCGCATAGTGGCTGCCGAATACACCGAGACCGCTCCTTGGAGAACCCCTCCCCTCTCCCATTCATCGGCCAGATACTTCTCCTGAGTCGCAAGAACAGCTGGGAAAAGCGGTGCTAACTGGAAAAAAACACAAGACACTAAAAAGCAAAACCGCTAGGGGGATGGCTGGAAGCCGCCAAGGTAACACCCATGTTAGTCTCGACCAAACCGTACCCCATACGAGCGCGTGCGGCAAAGCGGCAAAGCCCGGCGCTGGCAACAGCGACCCGGCGCCCTGCGCGCGCTTGCGCGGCGCGCGGGCGAAACCGCAGCTACTGCTTTCCGACAAAAAAACCTCCACAGCACCAGTTGGTACCCGCACAGGTATAGGGCAATAGGGTATGTACATGAGCCAGCGGCAAAATTACTTGTTTGGGGCATATTCATTCCGACGTTAGGACGTCCCAGTATCGCTTCTCATGTTTTGTGCTCAGGTTTCGGGGCGTCGATGTTGCAAAATCCCCGCATTGTTCAAGCAACTCATGAAACACTCCTGAACGCATGTACATGTGTTGACTAGAATCCAATTCCCCTGCTTCTCCCCGGTTTCGCGTTCCGGGTATGCGTTTCGTGTCGGCTTTCGGGGCCTCATGGGCTTGGCACTTTGACCGATGCACTTGTGGGACCCGGTGTTGATGTTACCAATAGCTTGTAAGCCTGTCTTCGTGCTAGAGGTTTCTACCTGCGTCGCGAATTCTGAACCTTTTCTCTGCGGTTACCAAGAGGAAGCGCCATAGGGATTCTCCAACTGACTCGAGTGACACCCAAGTTGAGAAACAAGTTGCTTACTGAGGCAGAAGCGCGGTGAACAACTGGCTTCCCCAAAGCTTGACACGAGAGTGGGTCTGAGCTTGGCAAATGTGTCGCTAGCCGTTGGATAAGAACCCCCCCAAAGCAACCAAAACGGTATCTGCTCTTTGTTCAACCCCTTCCTCAAATGGGATCATGTGTTTAAAAGAAACAATTGATAGCTTCATTTGCAAGACAATGCCATCACACACTGAGATATTCTTGCACCAGTTGGGATGCATGAAGCTTTTGTAAGCCGACATAAACCACTACCCCCCCCCCCTAAACACTCCATGCACAACCCGAGAGAGAGAGAGAGAGAGTAAAAAAAAAGAAGAAAAGCAAGAAAGAAAAACAAAAACCTAGGGGGAACCCCATGAATTCCCCTAGAGTTGTTTCAAACACATCACTATTTGCCATTTGAAAGTGAGATTCCCTGCTGATCGATGCCATCGCAAGCTCTCCGTTGGCCTTGCCTGGCAGGCGGGCACTCCTGGAGCCGAACTCCACCCCGACTTCTGGGAAACCGAAAAGCCGAGTGAGGGAGGCCTCGAATAAATGTTTTCAGTGGAGATGCCCGGCGAAGAAGCCCAAGTTAGGTTTGAGAAGAACGGCGAATCCCGGGCTTTTCAGTAGAGATGAACATAGTTCATTTTTGTTTATCTATTATTTTGTTTAATTATTTTTAACGAGTTCGGGAGTTCCAAGCAAACCCACACTTGGCTCAGCAAGAAACCCCCTTTTGGCTTTGCACATGCGCTGGGTACATCACAGCGGCCTGTCGCAGGGTCTTCTTGGCGCCTTTTGTTTTCCCCCATGCAGAAAGGACACGTTGGACACTCAATGCCCAAAAGAATCTCAGATCTCGACCCAATATAACTTCAGATTTCAACACTGGGAACTCAATAGATTATATTTTTACTTTTTGTTTAAAGAGAATAATCTCATAATTCTATCCCTTTGAATCTCAGACCCAATGAAATTCCAAGTTATTTCCAGCTCAGAAATTCTGCAAACCCTCCGCTTTGGAGGGCGCCAGAGGTTCTCAGACCCACTTCCGGCGAACTCGCGCGAAGTGGCTCCTACAGAAAGCCGAAAGCCGAAATCGGAGCTTCCCCTTGTTAAGTGTGTGTCTCGACAACCGCGAGACTTTTCTGTTTTCAGGGACAGAACTTGTGTATGTTTTTTTTTGTGGAAACTTGCTGGTGCAGTAGGTGATGTGGGACTGAACCCAGGGATTCCCTTAAAGGAAACCACCAGTTGGACGGTTTACATCAGGGCTGTGGGGAATGACCACTTCTGCGATACAACAGAAAGGGCTCCAAGACTATGTCTTTCATATATAAAGGGGGATTCCCTTGTATCACAGAAGTGGGGATGAACCCTTAATCCCACTGGTTTACATGTGTTGAAGATTCCATAACTCTCATTCCCTACATCTAACCCAGGGATTCCCTTAAAGGCAACCACCTGGACGGTTTACATGTGAAGATTTCATAACTCTCATTCCTATCTCTCGCAAGGAAAACCACAAGCAAAAACTCGAGGACTTGGGCAACTGGCGGATCGGCAGAACTGGCACATCCACAGCTTCCAGTTTGGCTTCGAAACCGTCTTTTCAACCGGCAAGCCCAAACGGGCCATAAAAAGACCGACCTCCGTTGGTTTTGAAGTTTTTGAAGGGACGCCAAAAGGAGAACTCCGCAATTTTGGCGGGGTCCCCTAAAAAGAGATCGGCCGATTTTCTCAGGGGGTTCTAAGAAAAAGGAGAAAAGACACCTACCCCCGACCGCTCGCTTCCCGGGGGGGTTTTGCCCCGGGGGGCCCCGGGGGGGGAATTTTGACCCTTCTCGTCGGCGCGCGGTCGGGGGAGACGTCTCCTGCGAGCTCCTCCATGATCTTCAAGGAGCTGCGCACCGTCGCCTTCAAACCGGAGCGAGCCACTCGAGGACTCGGCTGAGAAAAGACGAGAGCTGGAGGCGGTGCTTCCGCCCAAAAGGGCCTGACTTTTTGCCGGAGAAAAACAGAGGGACATCATGAAATACCTTAAACTTCTTGGGTGAAAGGCAAAAAGAGGTACCTTACTTATTTGTCCCGAAGGAGGTATGCGCTACCTGTTTCCAAACCAAATCAATGAGGCGCCAGCCCAAAGCGGATCGATGCGGGCGGCTTCTCTGGGGTCGTTTTGGGTGGCCGGCGGACCAATATTGCGGCTTGAGACGGGGAACAGAGGCTTCAGATCCAATGTGGAAAAATCAGAGCTTGTAAACAAATGTAAAAGCTCGAAACTGAGGCTTGCTCATGCTTGCTCTAGTTTGCTCACATCTGGCAGCTCACTGCAGGCCCCGTATCTGAGTAGAATCGGAAGTTGCGTTAGTGTCTTGTTCAAAACCATAACATGGACCCTTGGTGCATATCACTGACAAGATCTTTGTCCACATGTCCACCAACTGTTTTGGAGAGCGTTCCAGCCATGACACTTCATAGGCACAGGCATATTAGGCCCGCTGTTTTACCGTCTCGGCGATACCCCAAGAGAATACATTCAACATGAAAGGCATGCATCGTTGACCTCTGAGTACTGAACCCACCACTTGAGCCATAATCAAACCCGGTACAAAAACGGTGCACCCAGAACCATGTAAAGAAGTAAGAAGGCGGATATCCGCCGCTATTTCTGGCAAGGGGATCGTCCCTTACTAACCGGATCATCTACCCAGGTTTTGAGGACGTGGCTCACTTAATATAACGGGTGTCCGGTTTTGTGGGGATTCCCGCACAAGACCGACAGAGGTTCCGGCCCGGAGGTCTCCGTCGTCCGCCGTGGGCAAATGCCCCACGTTGCAGACCTTTGCATCGGACAGCCGCAGCCAAAAATATGGCGGTGACTGAGAAAGCGCCGCGGAATGGCCCAAATGCGTGGCTTTTTGCCATAGTTTGACAGGGCTTCCGATATTTCCCGGAACATCGCCTCAGGTAAACTCACTTCAAACTGGCCCAAAAGGTGATGCTGAAACACCACAAAGAGGACATAGAACGGGAAGTTTTGATGCAACGTTGGATAGGTTCCCATATCCACACGTCAAGCTTTTCGGTCATTTCCCACCAGAAAGGCCCCCAAGCCTCGTTTAATGGAGGCGTTCCTGGCTTTTCTTGCCATGAGCGGCGCATTCGAAGTTGTCCTTTCAGGGTTTTGCGTTCGCTTTTTGTGGCGCGAGCATAAACCAGATACATGAGTTCGGCTCAAAACCAACTGGTTTGGCTGGCGGTTAGGGAGACTTTCCGATTCGGTCAAACGCCATTTCGTGGCCCGAATCGGCACCTTTATTGACCATTTTTGGTAGCAAAGGATGAACACCAATCCAAACAGCCCAAGGACTGCAGACTGGCTCCCCTTTCCTATTTGCCCATGCCCAGCTGACCGGTCTTTTCCTTGCAAAAGGAGACAGTTGCACCCAAGCTCTATGGGATACATCTTGCAGCAGCTTTTTGCCTTACCCCTTAAAACTCCAAGCCCTGGGGAAGTTTTCATCTTTTACAGGCATATAGCCCATGTTACCCCCAAAAAGTCGAGAAAAGTGGTGGTTTTAAGAGGTAAGTAATGGACTTCTTCAATGACTGGGCTTGGGTGCTTTTGATCCAACCTGCCTCATCATAGAATCTGCTGTCATTAGGCCCCGCTTAAGAGGTAAGTTGCAGATCGACCTGACTTCGCCCTCCGAACAGCTCCCCGTCGACCCCGCCGTCGGCGAAAGTTTCGTGCGCGCGGCCTTCCACAGGCCGAGGGCATCGGCCCGAGGAAGGCGCAGGTCATATGGGGGAGGTTTTGGAAAATCTCCCGCAAGCTCGGCTGAAGCGCCGAAAAAGGGAGGGGCGAAACTAAAAAAAAATGAATTTCACAGATTCTAAACCACTCTAAGCAATATGAGATTCCTATACTGGACATTATATCATCCAACCAACATGGAACCAGGCTGAGGGTCTTCAACCACCATACCTAGTAGGTGCTTCACGCCTTTCTTCCCAGACATGCCAACAACAACACGTGAAACGAAAACAAACATTCTAAATGGCACAACAAGACTACGCCAATATTATAATATACTAAGCAAGACCTAAACACATATGCAAAACAATATACACACAGATTCAACATAATGAAAAGCACACAGGGCTCAACTCTGGGACACACCAAAACCTAATTTGTATTGATTCTGGTTCATATTTAACCTTTACTGACACACTTTTGGAGGCTCAAATGCTACAGCTCCAGAAGAATAGACCTCTGAATACTGAAGAATGCAACACTACCTAGAGTCTCCATGACCCTCTAAAAATGGTTGGTCATTCCCCAATATTGAGGGGTCACGATCCCTTTTTCTAGGGCTGGAGACTCCAGGTACCAAGGAAGTCGTCGGATCCAAGCGGAAGCGATGGTTTTCCGGGACTCCAGCCACGTGCCCGGGCTCGGCATCCTCACCTGACACGAAAAGGAAAACGGCCGGAACGTGAAGCCTAAAGGCATCCGACCGGATGGCTGACTTCATCCCTCACTTTTGCACAGCGAAGCTCAGGCAAAGCCCTGCGGGTTTCAAACTTAAATCCCGAAGTGTGATGCAAACCCCAGGTCACCCGCCAGCTTCCTTTGACTTAATGGCGGAAGCAAGCTGACTTGTTGAAACACCGGCAGCTTGAGGGAAAGAAAAACGAAAACGGCTGCCTCGGTCCAACATGGAAGACAAGAAGTCTGGCAATTCCAAATATATTCCAAGAATTGAGGACCACACATTGGATGTGTTGTTCTTTGGTGTATCTTTGTTGAAGGCACATGTGTTTCTTCTCAAAAGTAAAGCCAGAGCTTAAGAAACCTTTAAGCAAAAAGGACCCACAGAATTAGAGGACTGGAACCGTGGTTCGGAGTCCTTCGTTCTGCTTTGTTGCTTGAACGCTATGAGCACGGTGTTTGTGGCTCGAGAATAGGAATCGGCCCCAAATGGACACCTGGCAGTAGAAAAGTAGACGGCCGACGAAAAACTGCGGTCTGCGGACTCTTAAGTTTTGCGCCACGCCCATGTGTTTAGGCTTTTGCTGGCATAGGTGTCCTTTTGGACAAATAGATGGCCCTGGTATATGGAATAAAACCCGTCTAAACCAGTGCCTTCTATTTTTAACCAAACTAACCTAAGAAGGACACCTGAGGACCGGACCACCCCCAAACCAACCACCGGGCTCCTTCCCTCTGAAACATCACCAAGAGGAAACTCATCTAAAACTGGCAACCAAGAGGTAATGTTGAAATGGGCTCAGGCAACAGGAACGCTAAACCGTCCAGAGGGAAGCTGAGCTGACTTGCTGCTCATCCGCGGAAGAATCCGCGAGCCCAAGCAAAACGCGCCAGCTTGCCTACATTGCCAGCAATACCCTTGATTCTGGTCCATGATGATTAATGAACCTAAACATGTCAAGCAAGTTTTCCAGAGATCCCATGTATGTCACAATCATGAACCCTGACTCTGTGTTTTGAACGTTTAATAGTTGAGTTCTCAAAACCAAACACCGGAGGAGACCATCTCATTGTGGAAGTGGCCCCTGAGACCAAAGAGCCCCATGTGGCGCTTCAAAATTCCCGTGTCGAGTCGGCAGAAACGTTTCTTCCCTGCCAAGTGGCAGACAAGAACCAAATGATGTAAATCATCAACGTAACCAATAAGAGTTGATCGTAGATCGACTCTGAGCCCCGGCAAGGGGAGATATGTTGTTTAGAGCTATTGAAAGGACACAACTAAGGGCCATGATCTTCCCATGGCTCCTCTTGCTATGACGCTGCAGTATTCGATTCTTGGCAGCTAACTTTGGGGAACACCAAAAATAACATGTTCAGACTCTGAATCAAGCGTTGTCAAACTTAAACAACTTTTAAAAAAAAATGAGGAAGCCCAGAATAGACTTGCAGAGCATGAACACCGAAGACACATTTTCCCCGATGCCCCGGTTCGCCAATTCCACAGACCCGGCCTGCCAGCATAAGGCAAACCTAAGTCGTCGAGCGCCAGTCCCCTGAGATTTGTGATCTGAAACCAAAACACATATAAGGCCCTAGTTGCATACCCAACATCGACATACCCCATTGAAATTAACATTTCCACGTGCACATGGTAACATAGTAGATATATTGACATCATGTTAACACAATATAACAAAGAAACAAACCCACACACCTGCACACATGACACACACACACATGTTGCCCAAGTCAAAATATGGCGCACAAATCCTGGACAGCAATCCTGGTAAAGAGATTCTGCCATCCCCTCCCCCCACTTAGATCCTGCTTCAGAGCCCGACCTGCCACCTCCCCAACTACGGGAAGTCGAGTCTCCCAAATTTTGAGCCGTCCGCCTTTCCTTTTGCAAGCCACTGCCAAGCCCACCCCAAATCCGGGAGCCCCAAACCCCAGGCCAGTGGAACTGAATCCAGATCCCAAACTCAAGGAATCGGTTGCCCCGCGCCGTACCCACGCAGGGCGCAGTGCGGAGTGGAGGTCTCGGAAGTCTGGGCCCCCGGCGCCCACGTCCAAAAAGCCGTCGAGGTCGTCGATGGGCGCCTCGCCGACGCAACTCGAAGAGTAATCCCGCGCGCCCAGTCGGCCGACTCCCAAGAACGTACATGTGGGTCTCAAAAATAGGTACCCTAAATGGCACCCTGGGAAATGGAAACGATGACTAAAACCTGCGGTCCCCGGGTGGTCTAAGTTTGACCAAAGCCAGCATGAAGCGAGGGGTTCGTGAGTAACTGGCTGACATCGTGAGGAAAAACCGTAAGTCGCCTTTTGGACAGGAACTGCCCAGCAAATGTTCGTAGGGCACCTGCGGGAGGCCGGTAAGGACAGGGCAAACCGCAGGTTTTGGTCTCTGGCTCCATGCCATCTTGGTACATGTTTTTGAGCCACAGGCATTTGTATTTTTCAGGGTTGCACCCATTCGATAAGTCGGCCGGGGCAAGAGGACGCACCAATCTTTCCCACCCGGGCTTGTGCATTGAGCAATGCCCCCAATACCAATCCTGGGTGATCCCCTGGCAGATGTTACCATCCCTACCAACCCCGCTTGACTGAAATGGGGTCAAGTGACAATGGCAGATATGTCCCAACACACCACACCAACTAACTGATCAAACAATGTCTCATATGAGACATAATCAAATCAAAACCTGGTATTAAAATGGTCTACCCAGAACCATTTAAAGAATTAAGAAGGCGGCCGCACCTATTTATGGTTGGGATTGTCCCTTGCTAACCTTCATCTACCGGGTTTTGATTGCGGCTCATATTCTTTTGGGTTAGTCTCAAACTAGGGGAACCAAAAGGTTCCCTTGCAAACCATCGAACCTAGGGGGAGCTTCCGCACCTTCAAGCTAAGACCCACGTTTTAGTCAACCCTGGTGCTTCCAGTAGTCACTATATTATAGGTAACCAGGTTTTGGTGGTGGAATTTACCAAGGAACAACCGCTGGTTCCCTACCAATACTTCCTGGAGTCTCCTTGTGACCCTGATCTCAAAACTGGGGGGCCGCCCTTTCTTGTGGCCAAACAAGCAGCTTTGGGTAATGACCCCATCTTCTCACTTCCTGAGTGGATCGCCCCAAAGTCCAAACTGTTAGCTTACCACTCATCTAGGGGTTGATTCCTGGTCCATTCTTTTCAGCCATCGTTGCTTTCAAAAACCGATCGCCGTTTCCCCGGGGTTTTGTTTTTTTTCTTCTAGAAAGACTCGGATCGGGTTCAGAATGGAAATGGAAGTCCCCCCTGGAACTAAGATGGTACCAAAAAAGTATCAAGTCCCTAAGAACTCTGCAGTGAGATGCCTCCACAATCTGCGTAACGCAAACAGGCCACTGCTTTGGCAAGTTGACGCCCATCTCGCATCTGGCGTGTCCCCAGTACAAAAGCTCAATTTTTCTCCAAGAAAAAAACTCCGGTGGCTCTGAATCCACATGCAAAGACTCATCGACAGAGCCGCAACTCGCCCAGCGTCCTCGAAGGCCAAGACCCGCAGCCGGCCCGGCAGCAGCCAGCTCACCAGCCTCTCGTAATCTCTCGGCTCTCTCGTAATCTCCCGGCTCGCATGAGGGACTAGACTCGGGACTCGCTTCAAATGCAAGGAGAGGTGAAAACGTCAAGCTTACACGTGTTCAGCAAACTCATATCTCCAATGACTTTTTCACCCATTAATATATATATATAAATATTCGGTTGGTGGTTGGTTGGATTCTTTGTGTTTTTGCGGTGAAGGGTGGCTTCTCTAGTTGGCTGAAGAAAAGCAACTGGGGGTCAAACCCCAAGGAACACCCAAATCACTTAACAGATTGGACAGACATCCCTTGGGGGATGAGCAAAAAAACAAAACAGTCACAGTCAAATGACAGCGCGAATGCACTCTAACACAAAGACTTTCAAAATATTGTGTTCAGCCAAGTGTTGGCTCGTTCGATTTGTAGGACTTCCTCAAATACAAAGGCAACCCCAAGCAGCACAGCTGCTGCGAACATGTCTGCATCTTTTGTCGAATGGAGCCAAGGTCAGTTGAACAATGATGTCCATTTTGGCGGATTTTCCGAGGTCCATCTCAGCATTTCAGTAACTCATCACAGATAGGTCTCAAATATTTGGATCATATGTACCGGTCAACTATTTGGGAGTTCCCAATTCTTGAGGAACATCTAAGGGGCGTCCTTATTGCTTTGTTTTGCTCTGGGCAAACTGATGGAATTCTCCAGACCAAACTCAACCAATGGAAATCCATGCTGCATCACCTCAAGCGACCTTAGGATTCAATTTTCTTAGCTGCCCAGTCAGCCCCCTTTTTAGGTTGGTTCAGTTTAAAGGAATTGAAACCCTTCCCCAAAACGAAAAGTGTTCTTTTCTTGGCTTTTTGAAGGGTGGCATGTATTGCAATTCCAGGGGTTCCAACCAAAAAAGGAGCAAATCCCACAAAGTGGCGCGGACTTTCCGCTGGGTTCCACTGGGCTCATTTTCAAACAAACTGATGGAAGTCCACGGCCCCAAGGCCCCAAGACGAGATCGATGGCTCCGCCTTGCGAGCGGCTGCGCCAAGCTCCAGGCCTGAGATGCGACGTGTCCGGCGAGACGCTGGCGAGTTCCTGTCGCGTGCGGTCGACGCGCCAAAGTCCAAGGGTCGACATGGGAAACTGGAGGCAAAACTGGGTCCAATTCGGATCGCCGTTGCTCCGAGTCCTGGAGGCCTCAATGAGACAAGTCATCGCCAGCCAAGCAGCCAGCTTTGAGTCCGAGATGCTCACGTAAGGAAGGACCTAGACTCCACCTGAACCCGTAGTGAAGCAACCGAAACAACTTGGCCCAAACAAAGAGGAACAAAAGAGCATAAAGTCACCATTTTAAACAAATTGCCCATAAATGCGGCATAAATCCTTTCTTCAAGAGGTGATGCTCATGGATCTCATGGTTTGAGAAGCCGACACGCACTCCGTCAGGTCAAACAGGGAGCCTTAGCGGATACACCTACGTGACGCGTGTAACTCAGGTAACCGAAGAAATGGCTGGTATAGCTTATTTGCCCAAAGAACCTGGAAATAAAAGGCTACCCTTTCTGGACCTTAAAAAGGGTTGCCATGGGAGAACCAAAAGGTCAGATCAAAAGGTCGATTCGCTGACTGAGGTCAAGCTGGCTCTGGAAGGGCCAAGATTCGAAAGTGGTGGGTCTACAGGGAAACCACCCCCCAGCTTCTGCCTTTGATAACCCCTCGAAACCGTCAAAAGAATTGAATCTCGGTTGCTTTCTGCTCCCTTAAAAGTGACTAACTTTTAGTGGGTTACTGGAACACCCATTAGTTGGCAGAGAGTTCAAGTCCTAACATCCCTTGGCAAAATGCACCAAAGGTATATGACCCCAGGCCACGATTCGCATCCTGGCCCCACCAAAAACCGACTCACGACTCTGGCTGAGGGCTCGGCCGCCAGCGCCAGCAGGGAGCGCGCGGTATCCAGCAGGAACTGGATCCTACATGGGATTTGCTGCAAGGAATTGGATCCCCCCAGAAACTTGGTCCCCTTTGGTCCCCTTGGTCCCCTTCTCAACATGGGATTTGATGTTTGCCTTTGGCTTCTCATGGGATTTGATGTTTCCCTTTGGTCCCCTACAAACAACACGCCCTAAATATGAGGAAATCGAATTGTTCCTTTGAGCCCCGGAGGTTCAGTCCCTTCACCCGGAGAAACTGGGCTGTGCCCAACCCAAACTTGGAGGCAGCGCGGGAGAGAATCAGAGGCTAAGGGCTCTACCGGGAAACGGCACAGCCACAGCCATGAATCGATTTCTAGGCGCCAATCTCCTGGACTGGACCCGGTGGGCAGTGGGCAGTCGAATGGATAGAACATGAGAAGGGAAGACATCCCCAACTGATTGCACTCGCACAAATACTGCACAAATGGAGCATGACTTTGGGAAGCTTCAAAGCTCGTGCGTGCTGAAACGGAAAGGAAGATAGGGATGCTTCGCACAAGTTGCATGAAAGTGACACCCTCAAAACCGCACAAAAGGGAGTTAACTTACATTCAATTCACATTTGTTTCTACGAGTGCTGAGGGTAAGCTTACATTTAATTCACATTTGAGTGCTGTTGGGATCAAGTGAAGGATAGTCCCCCTACTTGCAATCATATGGTAAAATGTGTCGACCAACCCCTGTCCCACTAGTCCCAATAGTCCCACTAGTAACCATGGTAACCTACTTGCCTGCAAGCTTAACATCCAAGTAGGGCTGCGTTGTTCCAACCAGGTGAAGCCCCTCTGCAGACCATTGCTTTAACTGCTCTAAATGAACATGTCATCGTGCCCTGAAACAACGAACAGGTCGACAAAAACTGGTCGAAGCCACTTGCCGGGGGAACCAAGATGTGAAACGCGATGAAAATACCGAAGGCCTACAGTACAGCAACTGGCACAGGGTCTGAGCACCCAGTGATTCAATTTATGGGTAGCCCACGAAACCCCTTCAAAATCAGGAAAATGGCGAAGGATTACCTACTACTCACTTCCTGAGTGCATGCCCCCCAAAAAAAGAAAAGAACTTTGTGTTTACCACCAAAATGTGTTTTTTCCCCCGAAAATGTTTAAAGTCGAGGAGCTCGGGGTGGGATCCACTGGGACCCCTAGTGATCCTCTCGGACACTGAAAGCCGCGCCTCAAAGCATCGGAGGAGATGTCCAAGCCTGGCAGGCCAATACGCCCCAACTCTTCGGGTGCTCGGGGATGGGAAGTCGAATGCACATTGAAAGAACACGCGAGAGGCCGTGTCCTCGAGTTCTGCGCCGCCAAAACCCTCGTGAACCGCAAGCGGATGAACCTTTGTTCTACCGAGCCCGCCAACCAACCAACCAACCAAGCAAGCAAGCAAGCAACCAACCAACCAAGCAAGCAAGCAACCAACCAACCAACCAACTAACCAACCAACCAACCAACCAAGCAAGCAAGCAAGCAAGCAACCAACCAACCAACCAACCAAGCAAGCAAGCAACCAACCAACCAACCAAGCAACCAACCAACCAAGCAAGCAACCAACCAACCAAGCAAGCAAGCAACCAACCAACTAACCAACCAACCAACCAACCAAGCAAGCAAGCAAGCAAGCAAGCAAGCAAGCAAGCAACCAAGCAAGCAACCAACCAACCAAGCAAGCAAGCAACCAACCAACCAACTAACCAACCAACCAAGCAAAGCAAGCAAGCAAGCAAGCAAGCAAGCAACCAACCAACCAATTGCCTGCGAGGGTTAGCCCCGTGCCAGGGCCAGGCAAAAACTCTAAACGAACAACACATCTTGCACAACCGTTCAGAAACCCTGGTTTCTGTGTACGTTCCTGAACGTACATACCGTAAGGAAGTTCATGGCTATCTTGCTGGTTCTCAGAAAGCAATATAATAATGACCCCCGAGAAAAACCATCTAAGACTATCTTCGAGAGTCCCCAAAGGGTTCATTCCCAACACCCGGACTCGGTCATTCCTTACCTATCGCCCCAGCAAGTTTCGAAACCAGAAATCTCGTGCTGCCATCGGACCTGCCTCTGTTGACCGAGGCAGACCTCAGGCTGCGCAAGGAGCCTAATGGTAGGCGGTGGTTGGTTCGTTGGTTGGCATGTTTCAACCAAAAACCGGAAAAAAAGGAAATACAAAACGGATACCCATTGACTTAATCGGTATTACTCCCCTAGCTAGAGCCATCGAACATAACTCCGGAAAGGCCCCCAGCCCCAAAAGGCCCTACCAAATCAAGTGACACCGAACAAAACAAATACCAGAAGTGGTTGGGGTTCGTCAGGGAGCCTTTTTCACCACGCTTCTCAGAACCCTTCGATCGATCAGAAGGTTTTAAGAACCCGGTCGCGAGCCCTAGGCTTGTTTTCTAGTGATGGATCGTAACTCATGCAAGGATAACCCAAAAAAGTGAGGTCGCATCGCTTCCCTTCGAACCAGGGCACATATAAAGTGATTGCTTTTTCAACATGACACCTTCATCAAGGACGCCAATCAATTGTTCGCGTGTCTTTTTGTTTTTGTAAGGGTGCCCTTTTCCGGGTTGCTTTCTCAAGGGAAACCGAAAGGACACCAATCTTTCGGGGTTTTCGCGGGAGGGCACCCCTATCTCGGGCACACGTGGCTGGCTCAGAGCCAAGCTGCAAGAAAACACAAAGGCGCTTCCAGGTGGGCTGTGATACCTCCCGTGATGTGCACATCTGCTCAGGATCCAATGTCAATAGGTAGGCAACATGAACACCCCGGAAGAGCAAGGATAATTGTGGATCCACCCCTGTAGGATATGAAACAGTACTAAAAGATTACGTAAAAGGGACCAATAGTGGGAAGAACAGGTGACTTCCACAAAAGGTGCATCCAAACCGTTTTCTAGACTTCCGCGGGGGGGGGGGGGGGGGATTCCCCGTTTTCAGATATGTTTTCTGAATACTAATGCTTGCCTCTCGTTGGAAGCAAAGGATCGCCAAATTCTTCAGAACTCCTAGAATAAGCTATCCCAAAATAGGTGCCCAGATAAAAACATACTCCTACCGCTGTTTATTGAGCCATTATCATGGTGTCACAGGAATCTACCCAAAAAGAGAACAATCAAGAGACCAGCCGCTGTTTTTCTCCGGCGGAGAATGACTCTTCCCTACATTGCCCAGATTTGGACTATGTTGGATGCGCTGACCCCACTATCGAAGACCCCCTACGCAGGTTGAGGCGACACCCCAGTTCCTGACCATGACGGCCCCAGTTCCGCAGCCAAACTCATGACTCCAGATGCAAAAAACCCGACAGCAGACTTTCATGGGAGCCTCTTGGTGGATGCAGTATCCACAAAGCCATTCACTGACATGATGGGTTTCCTCTCCGCTGGATCTCCGCCCCCTTTCAAAAAGTGTTCGTCTTCAAGTGGCCCCTGGGACCAATGTCGGCCCACAGGACCTCTGTCTAAGTGGTCCCTTCTGAAAAAAAAATACCGCCACCTTCTGAAGAAGGCGCCCTGAAAGAAGAAGAAGGCCGCCGCCTCTCGGAAAGCCACCTCTCTGTTTACAGCCACTCGGAACATAGCCTTCTGAAGAGAAAAGCACAAGCACCACCGACAAAACCAAGAACCGCTCCTAAAAGGAAAACAAAAAAACCACGGCAAGGACCTCCCTGAAAGAACCCGGCCGTCTTCACAACGACCGCCTCCCTCGGGGCCCCTGGCAGCTCTGCGCCGCGGCGCTGGAAGTCCAGCAGCCAGCCCAGCCTGGCAAAAGGAATCGGAAGCGGCGCGACGGTGCCTGGAGTCACAAACCGACGAAAATGACCGGAAGCTGTGGCTGGTTCTCATAATATATATATATATATATATTTCACCACGTCCAAAAGCTACCAGTGTGTTTTGTTTCCAGAAACCTGTGGGGTGTTCTCATATTTCACCATCCAAAACGATATTTTCTTCTTTTTTTTTTTTTTATCAGGGTGTAACTTACCAGACATCTGTGGGTTGTGAATATTTCACCACATCCAAAAACTACCAGATGTCTATTTAATGTTAACACCAGTGTTTAATTACCACACACCTGTGGGTTGTTCTCATATTCCTCCATCAAAAACTACCAGATGTGTTCCTTTTTACATGTTAACACAGTGTTTTATTGCCACAAACCTGTGGCACGTTCATATTTCACCACATCAAAACGATCAGATGTTCATTTTTTTAAAACAGTGTTTGATCTCCAGAAACCTGTGGGATGTTCATGCTTCATCACATCAACAACTACCAGATGTGTTGTGTGTTTTGCTTATTATCATTATTATTTAATGCTAAAACCAGTGCTTTATTTCCACAAATCTGTGGGACGTTCATAGTTCACCACATCAAACAAACGACCAGATGTCTTTCTTTTTCATGTTAAAACAGTGTTTAATTACCACAAACCTGTGGGACGTTCATGTTTCACCACATCAAAAACTACCAGATGTGTTTCTTTCATTTTTTCAATTTAATTATTACCAACCTGTGGGACGTTCATTTCTCCAAAACTACCAGATGTTTTCTTTCTTAATTGTTCCAAACAGTGTTTAATTATTACAAACCTGCGGGACGTTCATATTTTGCCACATCAAACAACTACCATATGATTTTCTTGTGTAATGTTAAAACCAGTGACGTATTTCCACAAACCTGTGGGACGTTCATATTTTGCCACATCCAAAAACTACCAGATGTTTTATTTCTTGAGGCCACTTCCAAGTCCAGAAGCCACCTGGGCGAACGAAAAATCGCCAACAAGTAGAACTTGTGGGTTGCGGGTTGAAGCATAGGTGGTACAGGTGGGTACCTGAAGTCTGAAGTCTCCTGACCGCTTCAATCAAGAAGACATGTGCCCTCAAGATGCTTCTTTTCTGAATGGAATCCTTTCCCCCAAATTTGATACCCTCCCAATCACCTTGAAGCTGCCAGGGGCCAAAAGGAGACGACCCATGGGGGAGCAGGCCTCCGATCCTCCACTTCCATTGGAAAGTGCAGGAAATCAAAGACCAGCATGGTACAACTAGTACAAGTACCGAAGCTACCCAAAATGGAAACCGAAATCGCTCCCGGTACAAGTATTATCTGGGATCCACTGGGTATGTCCTAGGAGTAACAGATCCTTCGACCTTTGTGCCAAACGCAAGATACGCCCTGTTCTGCCAGATCGAGTTTACACAGCAAAGAGGAAGCACATGCCACGAGCGCAGGAAAACTCGCAGCGGTAGGACGACAAGCAACAGGCAAGCACGCAACACCGAGATATGCCAAATCAGAGATCCACAACACACGCCACAAAACGCCAATCAAAAGAACCGCACAGTCTGACACGACCCCGATGGCCCATCCATCAAGCAGTGTTGAGTGCTGACTGATTGTTGGCCTCCCCTTCATGGCATTTCAGAAGCCAGGTCCCCCCCAGCAAGCACATTGGCTCATCGTCTTGCTGTCATACACCGCAGGCCGTGCAGCATGCAGGTGCCCAGATTCACTTTGTCGGGACCACATGCAAGCACCTGGCCCTAGTGCGTTGGCTTCAAAGGGGCCCCGCCCAAGGAGGTTCACTGCCAGCAGTTACACTATCTGGCACCAATGGGATCCTGAACTGCCTTTGCCCCACACCCGGCCAGCAGTGTGCAGCGTGTCGCTGTGGGTCGGGCGATCTGGCGGACTAGGCTTGTTGCACAAAGCATCCAATGCAGTGCATCCGCACACAGGCCACCAGCGCAACTACTCGCATCGGCTGGTCAACAAGCACGATGCAGGCAAGAAAAAGGACAAATATGCCAAACACACAAATCAACAAACACACACACACACAAACACCACCCGCCACAATATGCCACAATTGCCCTGATCAAAAGAACCGTGGCACAGTCTGACATGACCCGAATCGCCCATCAGTGTTGAGTGCTGACTGATTGTTGCCCTCCCCTTCATGGCATTTCAGAAGCCAGGTCCCCCCCCAGCAAGCACATTGGCTCATCGTCTTGCTGTCATACACCGCAGGCCGTGCAGCATGCAGGTGCCCAGATTCACTTTGTCGGGACCACATGCAAGCACCTGGCCCTAGTGCGTTGGCTTCAAAGGAGCCCCGCCCAAGGAGGTTCACTGCCAGCAGTTACACTATCTGGCACCAATGGGATCCTGAACTGCCTTTGCCCCACACCCGGCCAGCAGTGTGCAGCGTGTCGCTGTGTGTTGCGCGATCTGGCGGACTAGGCTTGTTGCACAAAGCATCCAATGCAGAGCATCCGCACACAGGCCACCAGCGCAACTACTCGCATCGGATGGTCAACAAGCACGAGCCAGGCAAGCAAAAGGACAAATATGCCAAACACACAAATCAACAAACACACACACACAAACACCACCCGCCACAATATGCCACAATTGCCCTGATCAAAAGAACCGTGGCACAGTCTGACATGACCCGAATCGCCCATCAGTGTTGAGTGCTGACTGATTGTTGCCCTCCCCTTCATGGCATTTCAGAAGCCAGGTCCCCCCCCAGCAAGCACATTGGCTCATCGTCTTGCTGTCATACACCGCAGGCCGTGCAGCATGCAGGTGCCCAGATTCACTTTGTCGGGACCACATGCAAGCACCTGGCCCTAGTGCGTTGGCTTCAAAGGGGCCCCGCCCAAGGGGGTTCACTGCCAGCAGTTACACTATCTGGCACCAATGGGATCCTGAACTGCCTTTGCCCCACACCCGGCCAGCAGTGTGCAGCGTGTCGCTGTGGGTCGGGCGATCTGGCGGACTAGGCTTGTTACACAAAGCATCCAATGCAGTGCATCCGCACAGCAACATGCCCCAAGCAGAACGCAGCAGCAGAACCTGAATTCGCTGTGTGTCACCTCTTTGCAAAACTAAGAAGGCGCCTGACTTGCAGCCTGCTATTCTGCCAAATCGTGTTCAAAGCAATCCAGAAGGAAGCGCATGCCACAAGCGCAACTACCGGTATCTGCTGGATAACAAACACAGGGCAAGCAAGCGACAACACAGACTGTGCGAAAGCGCACCTCAAAACACACGCCACATGCTGTCACAACATTCCATGTTTGCCCTGATCAAAGGAACCGTGACACAGTCCGACACGACCCCAATTCACCATCCATCAAGCAGTGCTGGCATGGCATTCCACTAAAACAGAATCATAACAAGTGAAACGGTAAAAGCGGTTTAGTCCATCGCCAAACAAAAACCGACATCTAAGGATTTCGGCCCCGGAGCTCCAGCATGAGCCTCAAAATGTCGCCTTCTTTGTCGCTCGTTGATGTTGGGAACGTGCTCCAACACGCCCTCTTTTTCTGCGCGTCCCCACTTGGGAAGTGAGATGTTAGGAAGGGGCGCGGTATTTTGGGTTTCCCTGCAAATAAGAGGGCTTTTTTGTTTAGACCAGAAGGACGTCCACTCTTTGACATAAGCAGGGATTCATGGCGCAACCGAGCCTGCTAAGCTCTTGGGCGAGCTGTTTCTTGAAGGTACCCCCTGTTTGGGGTTTAGGGGGAAACCAAAGGGGAAATGATTCGATTCCTAAAACAAGACGAGCCGCCGCTATCAAGTTGCCCCGTTCGAAGCCTTCGGGAAAGGAGTCCAACTAGTGGACTCCTTTCTCATGCACATGACGTCCGCTCGCTGAAGCCCCCTGGAACAAACCACGTTGCGATAATGGGGAAACCAATTGCATTTGCTAGATGGTTCCCCGGAAGCTTCCCATAGGGGAACAAGAAAAACACATATTCCCTTTAGAACCAACAGCAACCTTCACTTTCCGCAACCGGAAGAAGTTCCTCTGGATTTCGACGTTGACTCGCGTAACCGGGCCGCTGGGCGCGCTCCACAGTGCAGGCCAACCTCGGCGACAAGTGGGGTCATCAGTTTGACGGTTTCTGGGGGTTAAAGTCAGGAAATGGCACAAGAGGACATCGATTTCAAAAGTCCCGAAGGGTAAGTCGAGGTTGGAAGCTGAAAAAGCATTTTGCTTGAAAGATTCAGCTAAACGTACCGAGAGCTGGTTTCAGGCCGCAGGGAATGATGGAAAAAGCAAAGGGTCCGTGGGATGCCGAGAAGAAACCCACCGTTAAACGGCGGTGCTTTATAAAAGACACACACATATGAAGGTTATGAAGGCTACTATTGCTACAGATCATCCATCCAGAGTGGTAAAAAACTGATTGATTCTATGAACTTGAATGTGTCCATAGGCCTAGAATCTCCACGAAATCAAGTGGACGGCCTTCCAAATTGCAAATTTGTCCAGTGGCTTGAGCACTTTTTAGAGAACAGTGAAGCCCTTCTCTCCATGAAAATCTGGAGATCTTTCTTCCCCAACAGCTGAAAGCTTTGGGGTCTCAGCCCAGATAGGCTCCGGGGTTCCCGGGACCACCCCGGAATCTTCAATAATCCCTCGGGAAATTGCATGTGAACTTGCTAGAGCTGAGATGAGAAGCCTGGGCCAACGGGCCGGCGAAGAAATGGTGATTGGTTTGAACATAATGGACACCTCAGGTTTGGTGAACAGAATGAACATAAAAAAACAAAAAAAAACAAAAACAAAAAAAACATAATGAACATGGTCATGAACAGAATTGGTTTGTTGATACTGGTCTTGAATATTTATTTATTTTTAGTGCTCATTTCTTGAGTAAGGGCCGGTGGACTTACGAGACAACTACTCTGGCTATGGCCCTGCCCTCTTCGCCCCCTTTGAAAAAACCGCCCACGTATTTTTATTTGTTTTTGCAAAACGGGGTGGGGGCAGCGGACTGGATGGATCATGATGTTGTTTCACCAACCGCAAAGGCATCGCCTGTTTGTGTGTGTTGCCCGCACGGGGCGATGAACGGTGTCGGGGTTTAAGCCCTGGCATCGCACCTAGGTCAACGGAATGGAACCGTCGATTGTACCACGAAAGGGCTCGACTAGTTGCCCCGAGTACTTTGCTTTGTGTCAGCATCTTGCTTGTACATATCCCATGACCTGCTAAATAGAAATCCGGTCTTTTTACCGCCCAAAAGGAGCACTCGAGAATCCGGGCGGTTCCCAGTTGAAGCACAATCAAAACCCGGTACAAGAATGGCCGACCCAGAACCATGCAAAGAACTAAGCAGGTGGATATCCGCAGCTATTTCTGGCAAGGGGATCGCCCCTAACCTGGGCTGCCCTCAGATGTTCCGCTCGTGAAAGTAACTTTTGGGCTACATACGGGGGAACCAACCACGAAACACCAGGCTCAAAGAATCGCCGAGGAAGCGAAATCGCTGGGCGCCACCACGTAACCTGCACTTCCCCGGGCTTCCGAATCGAGGCGTCTGTTCTGTTTCACGTGGCGACTCTAGGCCTCCCACTCAGCTCCAGCGCCGAAGCTGCAGGTCCTCTGGCCAGCTCGGTGCCGGTGTTGGGAGTTGGTTTTCAAAGGGAAGAGGCGACCAAGCCCAAAAACCTTTTTTGGGGGGAAGTCCATTTTTGGATTGTTGTTCAAGGGAAAAGCGGGGGGGGGGGGGTCTGATTCCTATTGTGAGACAAATGTTAGATGGCGTAAATCCACCCCCAGACCACTACAACCAAATCCCAAAGGCGTAGTGGGATATTGCAGCCACTATGCAGCCACTAAAGGTGTCTACCTGGTTCTCTGGTGGCGACGACTCGGGAGGTGGAACCATCAGTTTGGAGACACGATCAAGCCCTGAAAAACCCACGTGTTTCACAAGGCCCTCAAAACAAGATTAAAGTTCATCTCTACTCTTGGTATGGTACGAACAAAACTGAAAAGCCCACTCAAGGTGCTGATTCAATGGGAGTACTCCGAACTTCCAAATCTATGTTTGGGACCGAATTACCAACCTTCTCTGGAGCCCGTGGTTTCTGGGTTAGTTGACCATTTCAGCTCAAGCCCCAAAAGGGTGGACAACCTGGGCATGACTCCGGACGTGCCGGTCCAACGCTCTCACGGTCACAGGGTCCTACCACCATTGGCAGCCACGTTGCCCCCAGTCGCCCAAGAGGCATCTGTGCAGTCTGGCGGTCGGGGAACGTGGGAAGACCCCTATAGACCCCCTAAGCACCGTCTGGATTTGTGGCTTTGAGCATCATCTAATTTTGACTTTTAGGGTCCCTCTGTATTGACATCCATCTATTCCTAGGGCGTCGACTCCATGCCGGTCGTGGCTTCCAGCAAGATGGGTGTCTTCAATGCGTTGTCGACTCCAGGCACCATAGAGTACAAGAACAAATGGTGAAACAACCGGGGGAAAAAAAAACCAAGGGCCTTCTGCAAGCCAGCCCGGCTTGAAGCTGTTGCAAGCAAGGCAGCCAAAACAAAAAACCGCGGAGAGCCTCGAAAGGTGCCCCCACCCCCACCCCGTTATTTCCGCCGCGCATTCATGTTCTCGCTCCGATGGTTGGGCATGCTTGGAAGCTACGCCCATGTCCTGACAAAGTACCCCGCCCCCCCCCCCCCCCCGCCAAGAAGCAGACTGCAACGATCTGTCCCGCACTTGAGATAAGCCGAATGTCACAGAAAGCCATGTGTCATACTTGGAGGAACCCCCCCCCCAGCACAAAAACACGCAAAAGTGGACAGGCCCCACTTGGCAAGACCAAATGGAAGGCTTCCCTTACAAATTGGCTCCCCACGCCCAGGGTTTGATTCCCGCGGCATAGACGGCAGCGCGCCTTTTAAGCAGCTCCGCATCTCGCATGCCGCATGCGGAACCGGACATGGTGGATGTAATGTCCACGTAGGATTTATAAATGAACCTGTAATAAAGACAAATGGGGGGCCCAAAATAATTAACAAATGCACCTACAATAAAGACAAGCACCCGCCACCCCTGCCCATTTTTCCAGAAAAAATCCAAAAAAAAGAGAGGAAGGAGAGGAAGGAGAGGAAGGAGAGGAAGGAGAGGAGAGATAGCCAGGCAAATTCAAAAACAATCCCAGGTGATGCTGGTGAAGCTTGCTGCTTTCTTCCCAAATCCAAACTGCAGACCTTCCCCAAACTCAAGTTTCCTTACATGTCTCTTGTTTAAAAACTGCCCACCGTCAAACCCACAAAGGGGGTAGTACTTCAGCCCCCCAAATTTTAAGCCCGAGACTTTATTCCAGGGGCCCCTACAATAAAGTCTTGATACATTGGCCCCCTTGAAAAATGCAACTCCCTAGTTGCAGTTACCTCTTGGCTAACCAGCTAGCCAATTTCAAAAACAATCCCAGGTGATGCTGGTGAAGCTTGCTGCTTTCTTCCCAAAATCCAAACTGCAGACCTTCCCCAAACTCAAGTTTCCTTACATGTCTCTTGTTTAAAAACTGCCCACCGTCAAACCCACAAAGGGGGTAGTACTTCAGCCCCCCAAATTTTAAGCGGCGAGACTTTATTCCAGGGGCCCCTACAATAAAGTCTTGATGCATTGGCCCCCCTGAAAAATGCAACTCCCGAACTGCAGTTACCTCTTAGGAAGCTCGAAAGGAAGCTCCAGCAATACTAAATCAAATGGAAACTCAGTTCCAAATCTCAAAAGGAAGCTCCAGCAATACTAAATCAAATGGAAACTCAGCTCCAAATCTCAAAAGGAAGCTCCAGCAATACTAAATCAAATGGAAGCTCAAGTCTACCAATACTAAATCAAATGGAAACTCACTTGAACTGGATCTCAAGATACAATTCCAGGTGCCCCCATCGTTGGGGGGGGGGGGGGGGGGGGGGACCCCCGTTTACTAATCCTAGGTGGACATTAACCAACCATTGGCTCCTTTTCCGCTCGAACAAGTCGACCGGGTCGACAAGCAGAGCGATTTCTCCAGTCGACCTGGGATTTCACCGGGTCAATCGCAACACATCGCAGCAAGCCCTTCTCCGCGTCAAAGAGTCCCGCAGCGCCGAGCGAATCCGAAAATCTGCCGGCCGCGGAGCAGCTCGCGCCGCCGAAGGCTGAGAATCCATGAGGGCGGGCTCGCGGAAGGCTCTCCAGCCGCGCGGAGTGCCTCAAAGCCATGCGGTTTTCCCAGGAAGCACACACGGTAGTTCCAGCTTGTTTGGCATGCGGAGGACATCCTTTTTCCAGTATCACAACACAGATCCTGAATTTCTACCTGGTTTACACGCCTGGTTTGCAAACAAACGCAAACTAAGCCGGATCAAACAGAGGTGCCACTGGTCGGGACTTGGTCCTCGAGACGAGCGGCGATCAGCTCGTCCTTTGGAGTTTCCAGCTTCATCGCGATCGGCGAATGTGTACCTTGCCGTCCTGAAGCGAAGCAAATGGAAATGCTTGTTCATGCACGTCATGATCAATGTGAACCCAAATACTTGGTTGATGTTGGACGGGGAGCAACAATACTGAGCTCCAGTGGCAAGCAGGTCTTTTCCAAAAGGGAAGTGGGTCTTGGCAAGCCTCAGATCAATGAGCAGGATGGGCTCAAGGGGCTAGTTGTTTAGGGATGCCCGTGTGGCGTGATGTGGAAACATCCTCTTCTTCAAGCACATCGTCTTCTTCATCTATTGGGGCAGAGGAGGAGAACGGGGGTTAAGGCTGTTGAGTTGATCGGGTGCCCTCCGTGCAGGACCTTTCTGTGGAGCAACTTGCATACCTGGAGTGTGGCTCCTATTTTTGCGAACGGGCAGGAGAGTCTTGCTTTCTTTTTGAAAGTGGGGTGATCTGCTGATTGTGGAGGACTCCACAACTTTTGGGAGAAGCTGGGGGCAGCAACTTTGACATATGCCTCCGACTGTTCCTTGGCTTTCTTAGACGGCCTTTACTTCGTAGCGGCAAGCAATTTTTACGTCTTTTCTTGGGTGGGGATCCCAGGCAGTGGCATGGACACGCCGCTCCTCGCCCTGGAGATGCTCGTGGGGAAACAGATTCGAATTTCCTACCTGCCACTCACCTGATAATTACCTGGCGCCCCAATCTTTGATTTGGGCAGTGCCACAGTGGCCCCGGTCCCCTTCAAAGCTGAGGTCCAACAGCGAACGGGACAAAGCTGCGCGGCAGTTTTTGAAGGACAACTACGCGGGTCCACAGCAGCTACTTGACCATCAACAAGTTGGCTTTGTGGCACCTTTGAGGTCCTAGGTGTAGGTTCAAATAGCTGCTTCTCAGGTCAGGGAAGGACATTTTCAACAAGCCAGTTATGTGGATGAATCGCAAGGCGGGGGGGTTCTTTGTCACATGCGCAAAATTGTGCCTTGACACCTCCCAGGTTGCAATCTACGGTGCTGGATTTCCATGCACCCCATTCAGCTCTTTGCATACATCTACGGCTCTTCTAGAAGACAAAAACGCGCGGCAGCTTTATCAGGTCATAGAAAATATTCGCTTGATCGAACCAGCGGAAACTTGTCATGCAACAATCAGCTTTGTTGAAGGGCAAGGCATTGGTCCAAAGCATGACACCGTTGCACTCAAGGTAGCTCTGCTGGAAAACGTGGTGGGGTTCCTTCGGGTGGTGAATATTGTATGGGAGATCTTGAAGCAGAAGCTTCCAGAGAAGCTTGGCCAATTCATAACGAACAGTGTCCCATTGTTGCGCCCAGAAACGGTCATGAATCTAAGGTACGAAATGACTTGGGTGGAAATAGACCCGCGTCCTGGTTTCAGACAAGCCTGCAACGCATTGATCTATAGAACGAAACTTTCTTTTACACCCACCCGGGCCCAGGTTGTCGTTTGGAAGCCCAATATCGCGCCGCCGCATCTACATCTACCTGGTTCGCAAAGAGTTGATGCTGCATTCTGTGGCGCAGGACTTCGGCCATTTTGCTGTAGAGATGCACCGTGCGCTTCAGTGCCGACCTGACGTCAGCTGGACGCTCTGAGTCATTCGTCGAACTCGCGATCCGCCCAGCTGTTTGCCTTTTCTTCAGAGTGCTTCATCCCCCATAACGCTAGCTAAGGATGGATTTGCTGTTCCCAAAGAACCACTGGACAGTGCATGCCGACTGCCATTCGCGGATTTCCAGAAAGAAAATCAACATGATGAAGCTCAGAAAACGGAATCTTGGCTTGTCAGTTTGTCTGCATGCCGTAGCACTCTGAAACTCTTTCCCACAGACTGCCTCTAGGACAAATGGGAAAGTTCGGAAAGCCAAATGGCCTGCTCTGCACAAGCGCTGGGCAAAGAAGCACAAGGCCTTTTGCGTCAACTTGTCATCTTGGTTGACTGTTCTGGGAATTCGGCGTGCTTCTTGAGCTACTGCCAGGTCAAGAACTTTGCAGGCAAATTCCAGGAGAAGTACCCCGAAGCGGCAAAAGTGGTCCAAACACGACGTGAACTGAATGCCTTGGACTTGCTGACTGCCAAGCATGGTCAGTTCTGTGTCGCAAACACTTCCCAGAGCATCCACCGCATGAACGCTGTGTCAAATGGACCTTTGATGTGCCTTACGCGGGGTCCTCATTTTCCACCAGCATGCATGTTCACACGTTGTGTTTGCGTGCGTGCCTGTGCCTATGTCTGCGTCTGCGCGTGTGCGTGTGTGTTTGTGTGTGTGCTTGTTTTCAATACGTCCACAAACTTTCCTAAGGCCGCAGGGGAGCTATTTGGTGACCTGCCAGCAGCGATACCTGGTAGGCGCCTTGGCCCAACCAGACGGATCAATTCAGCCTCACCGCCTCACCCTTCTTCTGAGTCCTGCGCTAAGGACGGGAGATCCTTCTGTTGATGGGCGTCCCCATCAACCGGGTCTGTTTGAAGGGCCAGAAATCTTCGGCGCCTAGGCGGCCAAATGGTAAAAAACACACTCTTGGTTGTGGGTTTGACTTGAACCTGCTTCACTCTCTCCCACACCTAGGAGCTGGCAAAGATGGGAGGGAATGGTATGGCAATGAGGGCAGTGCTGGTGGCTCTTTGCACAGTCCTCAAGTCTCTTAACCCGTCAAAGCTTCGCTTGTTCTTAGTGGGGCAGGGCAAGTAATCGCCAAGACTCAAACCTCCTGGGAAAAAAGAAGTGGTCGCGTTTGAAAGCCAAGTTGCGACAAGTTGCGAACCGCATTGTATGATGAGGGCAGTTAATGCGTTGGAATTTTGCCAAGCATGCTCAGCACCATGTCAAGAGCATGCCCGTCCTGCGCCGATGGGATGAGAATGAAAAGGAGGCTGCCGTTCGACCTGGAGTGCTACGGCGGTATGATGAGACTTCTTCAGAGTCTTCAGTGTCGCCTGGCAAGACATGCTGGCTGCGTGACAATAAGTCAAAGTTGGAGCCAATTGGCACAAATACGCCCAAACATGAGCTGAAGGAAAGATGTTGAGTCTGACTTGCAGCATGAATCCACAAGCTCATCGTGCTCAGAAAGCTCTTCTGGATCTGATTGTGATGAGGGACAATCTCGACCTGTGCGAAGGGAACTGAAGCTCACCATGCTGCAATCGTTGCACAATCTTGACAGGTGACCGTTCTTGCTACGCAGAAAACGGTATTAGTGTGAAGCGAATCAAGCACGTGCTTCGAAACCCACCGTGCGAGTGCAAATGCAGGGTTCCCTTCAACATCCTTCAGCAAGCTTGCCACGATTTTTGGGGGCTTCCGAAAAGTGCACAAGACGCCCTACTTTGGTCCTTGCAAGCAAATTCGGGGCAGCGTTCAAGATCAACGTGGAGTATAGAAGGACACTCATTGTTCATTGCGTCCCCAAGCAATTGTGCAAATCTTTCAGCCCCCCGTACTCCAAGTGTCTTTTTCAGGACATGACATATGCCGCGAATCCTGGATTCGATTCATGGGCATCGGAAAGCAAAGGATTCAAAGAACCAAGCGCCGCTTCCAGGGGCTAGATGAAAGAAGGCTCAATCAAGGAGCCTTGGGCACATATCATGCAGACAGCAGAAAAGACGCACGGTGAACAGCATGCTTCAGGCGCCACTGCGCCCCCGGCCCTTCGCAGCGCCTCCGTCAAGGGCTTCCTCATTCACCTGTACTGGACCGCAGGGGAATCAATGACAACAAAGCTGCGTGGTGGCAACCTGCTCGGGGGTGGGGTTTTACTAGTCCTCGCTCGGCCATAAGCTTAGTTTAGGTTTGCGTCGGATGAGCTCCTCAACACCTCGGATGAGGAATTGCGTGAGGATCTACTTCGCAGATTGGTAGACGCAAGGCTTTTGGGGCCTACTCAACAACTCATGGAGCACCAGGATCCCAGCCAGCTTCCGGTAAGAGAGTTGCCGCACGGCAACATCTCCAATTTATTTTTAATGTATTTGGCGTATGCCAGGGTGGGAAACCAAGTGCCAGCTAGCAAATCAACCTTTTACCAAGTTGCGCGGGAGTGGCGGTGTTTACGATTTCATCGTAAAACCGAGCACTCAGTGTGCTGGCACTGCAGCACCCTGAAAGAGAGGATCCGCCAAACCAACGACACTCGCTTGAATTGCTGAATCGATGCCCCTTCACACTGAGTTTTGAAGCATGTAAAGTGTCCCCCACTGAGGATTTCCGGAGACATGCAATGCTTTGCGACGAGCTTTTGGCCCACTATGCAGCCCAATTCCGAGACAGGTCAGTGTACTGGCAAGCGCGCGACAGGAGTTCCACCCAACGGGACTTGTTGTGCCTCATAGTGGATTCATACGACAAGGCGAAGGTCATGGTGCCTCGGTTCCCGCAGGGAAGAACCCCGAAGAAAACAGTGTACGAGTCATACCCCAGAGCCTCGGCTGTAATCTTCCTTGCAACCTCCTTCTTTCATCCTCAGACTACTTTTGGCCGAGGAGTGAGTTTGACGCTGACTTGCGTCATGTGCCACGGGCACGGAATCTACATGTACTTGGCAAATGAAGGTTTGGAGAGTGCCTCCAACTGGAACTGGGAGGTTGTGGCTTGCTTGCGTTTTAGCAACAGGGTTTAGCGGGGCTAGGTCCAATACTCCTCAAGAAACATGATTACTTGCAAAATAAGGTGCTGAGATCTCTGGACAAAGTATGGACCAGAACCAGAAAACGAAATGAAGTCTACCCTGCAGAGCTGCCTGACTATATAGTGACTCTGACAAACATGTTTCTGCTCATATTTATAAGCTGCTGTGCCTTTCCTTAAGGCTCTGGGTCCAATCAGACAACACAGTTCGTGAAATCCGCAATGGATATTCAACCAGGATGCTTGCTGCGCTGACTCAATCCCATCGATTTTCTGTATCCACAGTGGCCCACCTTATGGTGGGCCACACGCACGAGGATGTTGATGCGGTATTTTCCTTGGTAACCTCAGCCTTGAGACATGCCCCCTGCCTACAGACCCCGCAAGACGTGAAGCGGCGGATCGAGGAAAGACTGGCACCAGTTTTTGAAAGCCGGGATTTGGACTTCGTTGTTGAGCTAGCGGACACAGCTTCCAGGCTTCAAAGTGACACGTGTCTCAAAAATGTGACCTAACACTGTGCGATCCAACAAGTGGCCTGGGAAGGTGTTTGTGCGTAAAAAACAATCTTCCCAGGCCACTTGTTAACATCGACATTTCTAGGCCAAGATTCTTCCCCAAGGCTCGCAAATGGACTGAGTTGGTGCCGGACAACATCGGCTACAAGAATGCTTACAAGGACAGGCAGCCTCGTGAGGGTGAGGAACTCAAGAAGGTTCCGCAGAGCTTCACATTCATGCCCAGAGCAGGCTGGACAATTTGACCCATTTCTTCTTGAATCTGGGCTTGTTGAAGTTTGCTGGTAGTTCCCCTCCTTGCGCCCTGTCAACACGGTCCCGGCCTCGCAGGTCTTCCTCGGCGTGGCGAGGGTCTGGATCTCGATGAGCGGGTGCCTGTGAGCCTGCGGGGCAGGGCCGACAAGAACGAGGATGTGTTCTGCCTTATCAAGTTGACAATGTCAGACAACTGCCTCAGCCAAAACCCCATCCTAGTTTGGCCGTCGAGCATGATGATGCGCACCAAGCAATTCTTTGACCAATGCAATTCGACCCGCCAAGTTGTCACACCCGTTTTCGATGAAGATCGGGCGCAGCAAATTCGTTTGCTTGCAAATTCGTTTGAGCGGGATTTTCCAAACATGCAGCGAGCCGTGAAGTACTACCGAAGCTTGTTGGACCCAGCAACACCGTTGCTCCCGTACCCGCAACTTCAGTTCCTTCACAATGTTCCGGAGGCAGACTACCGTTTGCGGGACATTCAATTGGGGCAGCCGCCGCCCCGGCCGAAACCGCACAACTTGCAGGTTGTGTTTCACCGAGGTTGAGTGTCAAAACTCTGCCTTGGAGTCGATTGAGCTTGGTGTTTTGCTGCCGGAGTGCTTCATGAGGGTTTGAGATTCATGTTTTGACTTCTGGCCATGGCCCAAGACTAGATTATAGGTTTGGGCCCTGCTCGCTGCGCATGGTTGCAATGTCGGCAGGGAAGAGTCACTCCGATGATTCCGGCCCGATTGGCCAACTATGCACTTACTTTGAGACTGCTGCTTGTCGTGAAGCAATATGTCCTACAAGGGTCTTGACGGTTTCAGAAAGCGTCCCTCAGCACTCTTGTATTCAAACACTGGTCGAGTTCCTTTGTTGGTTGCGAGGTGATGGGCTCCCAGAATTTGGGGGATCACTTGAACAAGGTCTTCGCTGACAGGCAAAAGATGATGCAGGCGGGGCTAAATGCCCCATATCCGGAAGAACCCGCTTCGAAGATACTCCCGATTTCCCCCCTCTCTCCCCCAAGCGCAAAACACAAGCACTCCCAAAACCCTTGCCTTTCGACAAGCAAGGAGTCCAGCCCTAGAAAACCGCGCGCGCCAGGCCTTGGACGAGCTTGTCATGGCAGAGCCACCTGCAGAGGGGAGAACACCGATCACAGCGATGCCTTGCGTCTCCTTGGATGAGTTCTGGCTTCCCCTGTCAGCCTTTGATTATTCTGCGAAAAGCAAGAATGGATGCCCGGGGTTCCAAAACTAGGGTCTGTGTTTCAGTTCTTTCCGGTATGAGCCTGTGTGAGCTTGGCCCTGTGCAGTTTACCCCAGCAACACGCAGTTCTCAGCCCACTACGCAGAGTTCGTTGTGGCAGGGTACCGAGCTGGCAGCGAAGCCATTCAGTGCAAATGGCCCCACGCCGATGGCACGCGCAACATTGAGAGCTTCTCTACCGGGGTGGTGGATGGCTTCACCAAGGTGCTGCTAATGCTTGCAGTTGTTGGCTTTTGCAAGGAGCTGCAATTTGGGCCGGAAGAACTTGCCGACCCAACCCTGAGTGCAACGCTGCGATCGTTTCGGCTAGTGAGATGTGCCTACACCCACTTTGAGAACCCAAGCCATTATTATTTGCATTCCCTGCGCGCCTTGGTTGAAACGAGGATGCGCCGCAAACGACTGTGTGTGATTCTGAAAAACCGTATCCGTTTTGGTTCCAACTAAGGGGTCGGATATGTCACCTCTGAAAAGCAGAGCCCGTCCGCAATCCAGATCGTTGCGGACATCTCGGAAGCGATTCAGCTGGAGAAGCGCCAGAGCCGAGGCAAAACTCCTTTGAAGGACCTTTTAGCCCGCGTAGCGGCCGAGTACAACAAAATGACAACAAACAAAAAGCATCGGCTGGACAGTGGCAAGAAGAGTTTGATTTACAATTTGCTTCTTGGATGCGAACTGCCCAAAAAGAACAGGCGCACCCCCCTCTTGCCCCCAAATATTTGAGTTTGGCTGTCAAGGCTACGAAGCCCGCAAGAATTCTTGGACGTGGTTCATCACCATTACGATGAGTACCGTCACTCAGACTCAGGCGCTTAGCCAACAAAAATGACTCACCTGGTAAACAGCCTTGCTTGGTTGTATGCATCCCCAGGCCTCCCGCTGGAGATTTTGCAAATGGACTATTGGGTGCCAGGGGTGACATCAAGGAAGGACCAGGCCAAGTTCCAAAACAAGCCCATCTTTGCGGAAGTGCTGAGCACCACCAACGAGACTGCTGTGCGTTACGCCGAAAGAGCTGCTCAGGACTACCCCATGTGGATAATTTGGCTGGGGTGTGGCTGTTAAAAAAACCCATGCCATGTCTGCTGCAGGATTTTTGCAGAAGGGTCACGAAGGATGCCTCTGTGAAGGCGAAGGCCCCTGCTTCAAACCAAAAGCCAAGTTTTATCCAAACATCAACAGTTGGTTCACCGCGCTCCCAGCCTGTCGCAGAAGCTGGCCCAGCTCGACGAGGAGCAGCACATCCACCTGCATGACATTTGCTGTCTTTGGCTCTGGGTCAAGGAGAAAATGCAGGCATGTTTCCCAGGCGATGTTGTGCAAAAGCACGAGGATCTCTTTGAAAAGGGGCTGCTCGGCCAAGCTCATTTTCAGCCCCCGTACCATTTTTTGAAACCCCTTCGCAAAAAAGAACTAGGACAGGGAACTGGTTGCCAAACTGCTTTGGCCAAGTTGATTGGTCAGTGATTGGGTGCCAGATCGTTTTGGCCGGGGATACTAGGAGTGATTGGCTGCCAAATAAATTTGGCCAGCGGTTTCATCATGGGGTTTCCAGAAACCCCGTCACCTTCTCGTATGTTGGTGGAAGAGCTTTGGCTGGTGACCCGAAGAAAACCAATCAGGGCTGCGGACAAAGGAGTTCTCCATAGATGTGATGGGGTTTCCAGAAACCCCGTCACACACAGGGTGGTACCAAAAAAACCAATCATGCTCTCTAGCCAGGATCACCTTGCGGTAGGGTGATTGGGCATTTTGTGCCCATTTGATGTGTGATGGGGTTTCTGGAAACCCCGTCACTTTTGAAATCCCCCTGCAGGGTCCACATGTTTGATTGGGTATTTTAACGTTGGCCCCGCCCGCCCCCCAAGGCACTTGGATTCAGATTTGGGGGCGGTGCTAAAGGCCGCGGAGCCTTTCGAATGGGAAAGGATCAGTTTCATCTTGGAGGCGCAGACAAAAACCGATGACAGTCACAGGGCTGGCAAAGAGGTGTCCCATCGTGCCAGGTGCGTGGGCGGACCCTTGAGACCTACGTGGCAGCCCGGCAGGACCAAACCCGCAACGCTCTCCACCGCAGCCTCGAAGCAGCCTTTGCAGCCTGGCAAGAGGAGCTGAAGGCAGATCAGACAATGTTCCAAGCTGAGCAGCTCTTGACACTTGCCTAGCAAGTATCACGTGCGGAAAGCCCCCCGCAATTTAAATTCCTGGTGCAAGTCGCCTTTTGCTGTGTTTGTCCCTCTTCTCCTACTACCTGTCAGTAAGATGCTTTCCTCTTTTTGACCAATCAGTCGGCCCGATCGAAGGATGCAGCGCGAAGAGGCCAAGACCCGCGTCAAGCTTGTGAAGCAACTTGAGGACTTCGCTGCATTCATGTAAAGAGCTCAAGAAAATGTCGCTCTTTCTACGGATTCCCCTTTCTCCCAGGGTGTCCAAAACGGAGCCCTTTCATCCACCGTTTCGAGCGTGTGCAAAGCGGAGCCCTTTCATCCAACGTTTCGAGCTTGTTCAAAACGGAGCCCTTTATTCCAACGTTTCAAGCGTGTCCAAAACGGAGCCCTTTCATCCAACGTTTTGAGCGTGTCCAAAACGGAGCCCTTTATTCCAACGTGTCGAGCTTGTCCAAAACGGAGCCCTTTCATCCAACGTTTCGAGCGTGTCCAAAACGGAGCCCATTATTACTTTATTCCAACGTTTCGAGCGTGTCCAAAACGGAGCCCTTTCATCCAACGTTTCGAGCGTGTCCAAAACGGAGCCCTTTCATCCAACGTTTCGAGCGTTTCCAAAACGGAGCCCTGTATTCCAACGTTTCGAGCGTGTCCAAAACGGAGCCCTTTTTCCAACTGTTGTAGTTGCTCAAAACGGAGCCCTTTTTCCCAAGGTTTGGGGTTTGCCTTTTTGTAAAATGTACCAAACAGAGCCGTTCCATCCAACCTTTTGGGTTCACATTTTTGTCAAATATTTGTAAAACGTACCGAAAACGGAGCCCTTCCATCCAACGGTGGGGTTGCCTTGCGTGAAACGTTTGTAAAACGTACCGAAAACGGAGCCCTTCCATCCAACGTTCCGAATATAGAGCCCTTCCCTCCAACGTTTGGGGCTTGCCTTGTAGTAAAACGTTCTGAAAACGGAGCCCTTCCATCCAACGTTTCGGGTTTGCCTTTTTTTTTGGTGAAGCGTTTGTAAAACGTGCCCAAAACGGAGCCTGCCGAGCAGGAGTGTCACAACCGAGCCTGGGAGTGTGTTCGAAAGTTCATGGACGACTCGCTCACCATCTACTCTGCCAAGAGCATTGACGCCGACAGCACAGTCATGCCAAAAAGCAGGTCGTGGCTGAGACAGATGGCCGACGAGCTTGGGACATGCGAAGCTGACCATGGTATCGTGGTGATTCTGAACTGCCCGGCAGTAGGAATTATTTCCGCATCGAAATGGGAATTTTTCGTGTCCTATATTTCAAATGTGCTTTCGGACAACAAGGGCAACAGCATTGCTGTCATTATCCATCCGAACAGGGCAAGCCAGCATGACCCCAGGACTCAAGTTGCGAAATTGGTCTCATCTACCAATATATAGGTTTTGCCGCTTTCCTTTAAAACTTGCGGGGTGGCTTTTTTCCCAGGAAGAAGACCAAGTCGGAGGTGGGGTTGAAAGATGAAGACAGCGCCGTGAAAAAGGACGAAGATGACTCCGAAGATTCTGAGCATGCTGCTGGCGATGAGGACGCTGGCCAGGACTCGGAACTCCGCGACATCCGCTACAAGCTGGAGCGCCTTGCCACGCGTTTGGCTTCCCCTTTGCGTTTTTCCTGCTACAAGGGTTGTTGAACTTCCCCATGAAGTCGGGCTTTGGTGGAGCGCCCTTATTTTAAGGGTAGGGACTATGTAAGGTTTATAACAAGGCAAGTTTTTGCCAGGAATTTCAGCAGGTTTGTTTGTGGCTTTTTGGGCTGCGTGCTGCTGCGCTGTCCCCTTTCTAATGTGCTGTCCCCTCTTCTAAGGTTTGGGGTTAGGGCTAGGATCCATAAAGCGCTGAGAGAGTCACTCAAGTCAGTGACTCCAGAAACCCTTACCGCCAGTTTCCTACAGCTGCAGTTTTTGCAGTGCTTCGGACCAGTGGCTTCGAAAGTTGATCTTGCGGACAAACCAAATCTAAGGAGTATAGTCCATAAATTCAAGTTCTTCCCCTCCCCCCCAGCTTGAGTTACCCTGAAGGGTAGCAAAAACACGGGTGAGTGGATCACGAGGCGGAACAACAGAAGTGAGAATCCTCCCCAACTTCAATCACCTTTCCTTAAGGGTAACAAACCCATGTTTGGGGTGGGCCATGAGTTGGCGTAGCTGAAGTGCACAAACCCCAGTCCGTTTTGCAATGAGTTTACATGCTCTTGCTCAGGAGTGACATGGCTTGCAAGGACAGGAACTTGAAGGTGCGGAATTTGACTTGGGTCTTTGACCAAGACCCTCGCCTCAACCTGTCATTTTTGTTCTGAGCAGCCACCCCTAGCTTGTGGTTTGCTGGCGCCCCCTTTATGTTGCAGTTACACGGTGGATTTGCCCAGGAGTCGGTTTATGGGAAACGCGATGGGGCAATCAGTGGGTTGGCCGTCACCTACAACCAGCGAAGCAATATCTTCAGATCCTCGAGAGCCTGGAAAACTGGAGTGATTCATTCAGTTCGCATGCTTCCGCGCAGCGAAATGTACAAGCCTGACAGCTACGTGCCTGGGCATGTTTCTGTTTCTAGATGGCCGGATGCCACATGAACACTTCAGTTTATTTCAGCCCTCCCTTTTCATTTCCTGGTGTTTACCCTTCACACAAGGCCATTGTTTACTTGCACCCTACTATTTAGGTAGCTCTTGCGCAAAAGACTCCCAACTAATCCCCAACAAATTATTCACAAGACAAGGTTTCTTCTTATCGTTATTATCGACCACCCAACTCCGTACCCAATGTCCGCTGCTGAGTCGAGCCCGAAGAAGCCGCGCCTTCCACACCTTGGACGAGCGTTCACAGATGTTCAGGAACTCAAGCAGGCAGTGGCGGGTTATGAAAGTATGCTAGTTTCGAACATCTTTCGCCAGAAAGGGTAATAGCAGTTTCCCTTTACGAGCGTTGTGGGATATCAATCCGGGTGTCCTTGGCATTGGCAAGGTGGCTGCTGGGACGGACCTGGTTCGGAAAACGCTTGACGCATGTCGGGTTCCTTCAATCAGCAGCACCCTCCTAGTGGATCTGCATGCCTACGATGCATTTCCAGCATTGGCTGCCATAGAGGACTGTCATCCAAATAGAAACGGGTTAGGGTTGCCTGTTTAAAGCGACAGCAAATTATTTTTTGCAAACCGTTGCTATGTGTTGCTGTTCGACTAGTGACGTGAAAGCAACCGAGGAGATGTCGGAGAATAAGAAAACGGTTTGCAACACTCTCGCGATCGACTGCAGTGGGCAAGACATCATGAACCGCCTGTCCACAGAGGTGGACAATAGGTGCAGGTCTGGGCGACTGAGCCTCCCAACGTTTCCAAACTTTTCACCAGCGCTGGAAGCGTTGAAGGCTGGTGCGGCAACGGAGCCGAGGAAGCCCTATAAAGTTTGCGCCCAAGTTCAGGACAAGCTGCTCATCTTGCAGTCTCTTGCGCAGAAGTGGCTCTCAGAGGAGGCCACCCAGCAACGAGCCCAAGACTTGGTGGAGAATCACAACCAAGAGTTCAACCAAGGTGGTGACTTCCTCATGCCGGAGAAGACGCTTGCTTTCCTAACAGTAGTTCTGCTATGGCTTTGAAAACAAACTCAGCAAACACGCTCCTGAATTCCATACCCAAATCCCCAACCCTTGGGCCTGGGTCCCAGGCCCGCAGAGTCAGAAAAGGATGAGGACGAGCCGCCTGCCAAGCGACTCAAGATCGACGATACTGTGACCCAGGAAAAGCTGGCCAAAATGCCCAACCAGCACCTGGCCTCAGTGTAGACTTGATTTTGCGCTACAGAGCATCACCGGCCCTAAGGTTCAAGCTCGCGATTAACAATAGCTGTGAGTTGGTGGTGGCAGGGGAGAGCGGGGAGTGCTTGTTCCTGAGCTCACGGAACAAGAACCAGTTTTTCATGTGCCGAGAACTGCCACCCAGTGGCATTTATTGCAAACAACCAGCGGGCATTGGCGAGGGTAGCCACACATCGTGTTTGCCAAGGTTTTCCTTCGGCTCAGGCGAGTGGAGAGATGGGGCTGCCGCTTGTAAGCTAAACAAAACTCGCAGTCCTGCAATTCAATACGTATCGACCTTCACCCCAGTCTCAGTTGTTTCTCAGGAAGCTGACGAAGTTGCCGCGAATGGTGGAGGAAGGTGGTTCAGCTTCAATGTCACGTCAAAGACGCTTGTGCTTTTGGAGGCAAAGGGTCTCCCGGAACATTTACATTCCTTGGGGAGCCTGAAGGCGCCCTCCCCACTGAGTGAACTGCTCCGGGAAATGGAGGACCAGGGCGAGGCAGGGGCAAGATATGTCCAAACAACTTCAACAGTGTTACACCTACTATGTTTGCTCCTGCAAGGCTTCCCGGTTTTGATCCAAAACACTCAACGAAGGTGAAGGCAAGCGTGTCTCATCACCAGATCGTCGACGGAGCGGTTTCTCAAACTCGGACTCTGGTATTTGTCATGGACGAGCCCAAGGACGACCCTGAAAACAAGCCCTCCAAGAAGCGGAAGAAAGCCAATGGGCCCAACCAGAAGAACTTCGGATCCCGGCTGAACATCGATGCCTTCAAGAATGCCAAAAACATCTTGCTGGCCTGGCGCTGCAGGTCCAAACTCAAAGAACCCATAAATGCTTGTTCCTCAAACAAAACAATCACAAGTTGCTCGACCCCAATCGAAAAGCGCCTTTGTTGTGATTCTATTGTCGGAGGTTGCCAACCTTTCAACTCAAACCCGGGAATTTGGCGACAGGTTGGAGGTCAACGCTACGGACGGTTCAAAGAGCATTGTCCCAGTTCGACCAATCGCGTGCCTGGCAGGGCAAGTGGATGTTGAAGATACCATAGTCCGCCTCATGTGAGTTTGAAAGGATAGTCGCCAGACTGCGCAAGGGGGGCCAGACCAACCCACAGAAAAAAAGTTTAGATTCACAAAGCTGGGACCCGTTTTCAGCCTGGGTTTAGCTGACAGCCCCGCCTTGCGTTCACTCCATCCTTTCCAGCAGTGGCCAGCTCCTGCGGACAAACTTGACACGGCAGTTTGCTGTTTGACCCAACTACTTGTAAGGTGTTGGTATTTGGTTGTTATTTGGTTGACTGAAGCTGACAGGGTTGGCCACACGCCAGGCAGGAGCCTTTTTGTTGTGGGGACTGGGTGCGTGGGTGCAGAAATTCAAGAAACTCAGAAGTTGAAATGGGCAGTTTGTGCTCCCCGCGCCCAGTGTTGGGTTTCTCAATGCGTGACATTGAGAGCGATGATGAGTTGCTTGCCGGGCTGCGAGAAAAGCCAGTGAATTTGGCTTGTCAAGCAATTCTTCCAAGTCTATGCCAGCGCTCTGTGTCAAAGCCGTTTGCGCCTAGTCTTAGTAGGCCTCACGTAGCTGGCGCCCTGGACATGCCTGCCGACGATGGCAGTTCGGATGTTGAAGAAGTAACGCCGGTTGCAAACTTTAGGGCTCCTGTATCTTGGCTATGAGTGGAAAGCTTTTAAACCTTGATTCAAACAAGCCACGGTACACCTTTCAGGGATTCAGACTTCCCCCCTTAGACCTAGGCTTTTGACCTCCAGCAGATTCTGAAGGAGCCTATCCCTTTACAAGGTTCCAGCGTTTCGTCAACAGCCGGACCCAGTGGAGCTCAGCAAGGCTGCCTGTCGCATAAAGTTTTTCAATCTCTGGGGATGTTGGCCCATGACCCTGGGCCACCTAAGGATCAACACTTGCACGGGGCAAATCATCGCACAACTTGCCTGCTCGAATCACTTCCTCTGATGAGTCATCAGACAAGAAGAAGCCTGAGGAGGACCCAGCAAAAGGCTCCAAGAAGAAGCGCAGCAAACAGACAACAGAAAAGAAACCAAAGCAGGGCAAAACCGGCAAGAGAAACAATGATGATGACAACGAGGAGGGTGATCTCACACCTGACCACAAGCCCCTGGCTGGGGACGATACTGATGAGGATGGTGATAGCAACAATGGTGATTGCGAAAGCGATGACGGCAGAAACAAGAAGCGAAAGGTGACCAGAAAGCGACCCGCTGGAAGCAAGGCACGAAGTGCCAAAAAGAAACCCGCAACACGAACCAAAACAAAGCACGCTGATGACGTTCCTGGGCATGAGGACTGGTCTCAAAAGGCTTCCGTTGGATCGCGTCCATCACATGACCTGACAATGGGCTTCCTGCAGGACCCACGGCCTTTTGAGCACATGATTGAGAAGAAGGAGCTTGCGAAGAACAACCAGAACGTTGCTGCCATGACAAAGATGGACAGCCCGATCTTCAAGCAAGAGTCCGTGTGCTTGGCTTCAAATTAAGCTCTGGTTGTTAGGGTTGCTGAACACGCTACACCTTGCACGCTGACATCAGGAAGAGCCCTCAGGGTGACTTCAACGAGCAGTTGGGCTGGCCTGATAACCAGCTTGGACTCCTCACGCCTTCTCCTGCTAGCAAGGCTAGGAAACGGGGTGGGGTGGGGCTTCCGCTATCACAAGGAACCGAGCAACACCTGGCGCACAGGCGGGCCTTGCCGCTGATGTTCCGACCACAGCCCATGCAGCCGCCGCTCGTCCTTGGCTTTGGGTTTGCTGCACGCCCATGGTGCAAGAAACTGTTGAAACCCTGACGCCAAGTCTGACGCTCATTCCTGGGCTGGGTTGGAGGATTGATTTATTTTTGTGGACCACCTAAGGACACTCAAATCGACCTGACTGACCACTTCAGTGAGGCTGTTTTGAGTTTGGGCTTGGCGTATCAGGGTCCGGCTACATTGCCAGGACAACCCGCCAACAACGACCTTGCCAGCGCCAATGACACCGACAGAGCTGGAGCCAAGCCCTGGCGAGTCATGCTATGTCACAGCTGCGCAACTGGCTGCCACGCACCGGGCAGTGGACTCAGCCCTGCAACAAGTTGAGCGTGTTTTGGGCACGCTCTCCAACTCAACGCAGGATGAGTCACAGGACCTTGCCCCGACCACTGAAGACGACGTGCCCCCTGACACGGCCTTTGGCCCAGAACCGCCTCCAGTAAAAACGGCCGAGCCAGCCGGCGCCAGTGAGACCAACAATGGCAGCGAGCCGGGGCCACAGAAAAGGAAGGGCGCCAACAGTGCAAGCGCCTTGACGCCCAGCCCAAAGACCAAAGGCGCGAGGTTATCAAAGACCAAAGGCCCGAAGCCGCCAAAGGCCAAAGGCTCAAAGCCGCCAAAGACCAAAGGCTCAAAGCCGCCAAAGACCAAAGGCTCAAAGCCGCCAAAGACCAAAGGCTCAAAGCCACCGGCCAAAGGACGCGAAGCAAAAAGGGCCAAAGGCCCGAATACACTGGAGACCGCTGACCCTGAGAAGGCAATCAAGCGCAAGCTTCACAGCGCTCCTTGTCTGACACGCTTCCTACAAGGCCGCTTGCTAGACTTACGCAGCTAAGGTTTACTCCACTGCTTGGAGTCTGGCCAGGGCCCAGGGAGGGCAAAATTCAGATTGGGCACGCTCTGCGGTTGCAGCGCGCAACAAGACTCTCGGCAGCAAAAAGTCTTACAATGGGGTTCTGTTTTGCCATGACGATTTCAAATCGTTGAACAGATTTTGTTGCTACTTGGAGCTGAGGTGGATCCTTGAAAATGGACCTAGGGATTCAGCAGTGATCCAGAAGCACTTGAGAAGCTTTGGGGGCTGATGCGTGAAACAATTCACGCTGTATGCAGCTGAGACTCGTGGCACTGGGGCACAGCCAGGTGATGAGAAAAAGCAGCTGCAGCGGACAAACGCACACGTTGCATTGCTTGAAACTCCCTAAGACCCAGTTTGGAAATGGAAAGGACCCAGTTCGCAGTAGACTTCAGTAGTTAAGTGAGGACTTCAACCACTAAACCACAATAAGCAACATGTAAAATGTTTCCCAACAACAACCATGAATATGGAGAATCAACAGGGTGAATATGGAGAATGCTGAACCCAAATATGGAGAACGTGATGAACCCACATTATTCCCGATTGATTGGCCTTCCACGATCCTGGTTTTGAGACCCACCGCCTCCGGAGGCGGTGGGTGTGTACTGGCGAGGTCGGATCTTCCATCGAAAGCCCCTCCTGGGGGCTGGGAAGTGAAAGGAAATGCTTGTTCATGCAAGGCATGATCAACTAGGTCCTCCAGTGGAGAGGTTAGAATAAGGCTACGAACTTGTTTTTGTACTCTATTTTAGTAGGGGGAACCCTCCCCCCAAAACAGGGTAAAAGGGCACTACTGAGGGACCTAGATGTGAACCCGAATATGGAGAATCAACAGGGCCGCACCTCCACACAGTTCAACAGGTTTTGCTTGGCTAGCGCCTGATCTCCCATAGCTTGACCTTACTTGAACAAGGGGCGCTATGGCATCCTGTCCCCAGATTCTGAGCGGGTCGAGCAAACTAACCCAGCGCTTCCCAGAGTGAACAGAGATTAATTATGTTTAACCTCCAGCTTTTATCCGTGTTTTGTTTGCTCGGTTTGAGGGATATGCATTGCCTGGTAGTGCCTTCAAGGACGGCAATTCGGATCTACCGCATCCATTACACCTTCTCAGCAGAGACCCAACACCCGACACCCGACGAGCGGGCGACAAGACATCTCTGCGAATAGCCCAGGTACCTCCAGTCGGAAGGAACCCTCCTAAGGCGCCCTATGCTCCAAACGGAGGGCATGGCGTTGCTGGGCCTTCGTTGAACTTTGTGTTCGGATCCCTGACCTCAGAATGGTCCCCGCGAAGTTCGACCTCAGAAGTACCCAAGCATCTACAGTCCAACATGGGCTGCCCGGGACGAGCCCTTTGGGTCCTTTGGGGAGCGTCGCTTGATTCCAATTCCATTCTTTTCAACCATCGTTCTTTTCAAAACCAGCCGTTTTCCTGGGGTTCTGGAGGTTTTCTAGAAAGAATAATCCCTGAAAAGAATGGGGAACATACCCCTAGACCTTTACCAAAGTTGGTGTAGCCCTCACCATCCTCACCCTGCGACTGACGACCGACTCACACACCCGGTGATCCGGCCTCAACCCGTTTGGAGCCCCGCCGGCCTCTCTTCGCCTGGGAGAGGAGACCCCAACAAAATGAATGCAGTGCTTCCGGTTCTCTGGAAAACCAACCTGAAAAGTGCCACCCCCCCCCAAAAAAAAAAACAGCTCAACAAATAGACCTTGTGGCTTGGCAACCTCAAACGGAATATGTCTGGGACGGGCACCAACCATATATTCCCGAAGTTTTTATGCTGGTGACCTATATATATATATATTGAACATAACGGGGGGGGGGGTAAGGTTTTGTGTTCAGAGCAGGTACCCCACGTCATCATTCCGCTTGGAACCGCAAAAATCTCGCAGCGGAAATTCTACGCTTTCGCCAAGGCGCAGCTAGACCTCAATGACAGCCCTCGTGTACTCCGAGTCAAAATCTATTGAGTCTGACCTCACTACTGTAGAAGGTCCAGGCCTTAACCCGTTTGAAGCACAGGCTGCGTCTCCTTTCAAGAAGTATGCGGGTTGTCTTCCTAAACCCAACTGCGCCCCCAAGTGAAGAAGAAACATGGGACGACGTTTTTCGGGGAATCCATCATCAACAATCAGTACATGTTGCAATATGGCTGTGGCTCAAAAAACCGGTCCCAAAATGGAACTGTGGTAAGTGGAAATATGGACCAAAACATGCGTATCCGCTTCTGTTTAATTTTGAGCCACACCCATATCAACTCGTGTCCAAATGTGGAGCAACCCATAGGGGTTTTTCCCAGTTTCCCCAGAACCGGCAAACTCTGCCGGTCAAACAAACCGGCACGTCTACTCGCTGCAGGTTCTGGCCCGATCCACCAGATTCTAGGGGTACCTTCCCCATTCTAGGGATCCTTCTTTCTAGACAGCCTCCAGAATCCCAGAAAGAAAGAAGAAGACAACGCCTGGTCTTGAAAAGAACGATGGATTCGAATGGAATTGGCATCACCCAAGAGCCACTCGCAGAAACTCACGCCACTTGCAGAAACTGGCACTATTTCCACAATGTCTCCTGCACCAACCACTTCTTCATACCTTATACATCAAGATACCCCGAAGAGTCAATACTTCCTCCCTTTAACCCCGAAATCCTGAAAGATCACAATTGTCCACGGTCCAAACTCCAAGGCCCTCAACCCTTCTCAGCTCCCAAACCCCTCCGCAGGCCTGCGTTTGCTCCGCCGCCGTGCCGCCGCCGCCGCCGCCTCCGCGCCCGGCGCCCGCCTGCAGCAGCACACGGACCACCGGGAAGTGGCCCTTGTCGCAGGCCTCGCGCGGCGAAGTTCCGAAGGCCCCGGGCCCGGGGAGGGGGAGCTCTTCGATCGGGCGCTGGCCAGTGAGCCAAAAGTGAGCCCCAGGCGTGGCGTGGTAAGCCACGCAAAGAGCCCCACACAATGTCTTGACGTTGGAGCAAAACATGTTTTTAAGGCAGTTAAGTGGGGATTTCTCACTAAACCACAATAATAGAAGCAAAAATATAAAATGCTTCCCCACAACGATCATGATGTAGGTCTTCTATGCCGATTCGCCCAATGCGGATGCCGGGCTTCACGTGGCCAAAGTTGCGGCATGAAAAATCCCCAAGACGTCAAGAGAATCGGAGAAAGCAAGTGCCGTTCTCTCGGAGAAAAAAAACATAAAATAAGAAACAAATGAAACAGAAACCCAAGGTGATTCACAATGTCAACGGAAAACCCGAACCCAACAAACATGGATGTGTCTTCTTGTGAGGAATCGGACACCCCAAAATGGCGGGTATTTCTTTGGTTACAATGACCAAAAACAGAGAAAAAGGGGCGCCCTAGGAAAAGACACACCCCACTCGAATCCACTACTAGGTCCTTCAGTAGAGAGGTTAGAATGAAGGTACCCTTCTTCCTGTAGTCTACGTTGGTAGGGGGGAGCCCTCCCGACCAAAAAAGTTAGCCAAAGGGCACCTGGCTGGGGGACCTGGACGAGCAACGGATTCCTTGCGCCAGCTACGTCCGATCGCGAGACCGGTCCGATCCGTGGCGTTGACGCGTCAGGGCGAGCGGCGATCTGCCAAGGAGTCCGGCCATAGGATCCGGCCACCGTGAAGTCTGCGCCTCGATGGGGGGGGGGGGGAGGGGGGGAGGGGAAGCGGGGAGGGGGTGAGGGAGGGGAAGGGGGGGAGGGGGGGAGGGGAAGGGGGGGAGGGTGGAGGGGGAAGGGGAGAGGGTTGAGGGAGCTTTGGAGGGGGCAGGGTTGACGGGGGGGGACGGAGGGGGGTTATTATGAGGGCGGGAGAGACCTTTTAAGCACCCAGAGTTGTTGGAATCTCAGTTAGCTCACGAAAACGAGACATAGGAATCACCTCCAGATTCCCAGTTGATTACCTGTAAGCGATTCTCCGCTTGTCTCTGAAGGACGGTTCTCTTGCCGAAATGGAACTGACAAAAGTCGTGAAGCATCCCTAAGCCATGGCCTGTTCCCGGTCCGATGGCCTGAGGGGAAACAATCCCAAAAGGCTCCGGGGCCAGGGAAGCGATCAAACAACTGGCGCCGAAGTGACGCAACTGCTATCAAACAGCAGTGACTTGGGAAGTGTTGAACGGGCGCAACTCAACCACTGGCTGTTGACATGTCAAGTGGGATGGAAAAGAAAAGAAGAAAAAAACGACAAGTCGCACCCTGGCCATTGGAGCAAGCCACAGACCAACGGCTGACAAGGACATGGGCGACAACAAGAAGAAAAAAAACGACGACCTGGAGATGAAACACAAATCGATGGTCGCTGACACCGGGGAAACTCCCAGCGGACGGATCGAATGAATTCGTAACTTGATGCGCCAGCCTTTCCTGTTGAAGGGGATCAATGCTTTCAGCGGCCCTTATTGATATCTTCAAAAGGACCACCCGGCAAAAGTATCTCCGGACACCCGCACAGTCTGCGGAAAAGGGCCCATGAAATCAAGATAGCCGGATCAATCGAGCCACTCTCCCAACTCATTAGCCCCGCAAATCCACATCCTATGCCGAAATAGCAACCTCAGCACAAGTCCAACATGTGCGCGAGTGTCAAAGGACCATTGATATCAACCGGGCGGGGTCCCACTTCCCGCCATCCTAAAGCCCTGAACTGCCAAAGCCCGTAAAAGTAAGCAAACCCCACACCCCCGCCCGCCATAGCAGCCAACATCCAAAACAAAGCCTCAAAACCCCCCACTTCAGCCGGAAAAATGTCAAAATAAAAAGAAAAAAACACATCCGACGGTCCCACCTAAAAAAAGAAAGAACATCGCCGGCGACCCATTTTCTCCGGGCGGGGCCCCTAAGGTGGGGTGGAAGACAAGGAGAGGGTGGCACGGCCCGCCTGCGGAGAGGAGACTTTGCACGATGGGCACGTGGCCCTTGTCACAGGCCAGCTGCAGAGCCGTGCGCCCGAAGCTCCTTGGGTTCAGCTCGCATCGGTGCCAGTAAGGCTGAGACCGGGCAATTCATTGCACCCGGCTTTTTGGGGTGCCATCACAGTACCCCAAAGAAGTTGTGGGCAAATTCCCCCCATGCTTCAAGTGTCAGAAGACTCCAGGGAGAAAAACAGGGTGGTCGGGTGGACCTTACCTGACATGAGGACACCTTTGGGCAGGGAGGAAACCGATGGGTAGAATACAAAAACAGATATAATATATATATATATATATACACGCCAACTTGTCGTGTCTTGTTGCAGCTTGGTATCAATGTTGGGAGGGGTTGAAAGAAAACCAAAAAGGAAAGCCACCCACCAAGTGGGGTCCAAAATCCCTGCTTTGACACAAACCACCTGAGGGTAGTCGTGGACAAATGTTGAGCATACATGGAGTGTCTGGGTGAGAGGATTGCACAGAAAATAGATAGTTGAGTTTGTGTATGCATGTGTATGCCTTATTCAAAAAACAAAAGAGATAAATATGGCAACATCAGGATTACCAGCTTAGGGTTCCCACATGTTTGGATAGGCATGAAAGGTAGGGCACAGGCAAATTGCAAGATGATTCAGTTTGCACATGGCATTAGAGTACATTTGTTTCGTCTTGTCATGATCAAGGCTGCCAGCCAATCTAACCGATTACTCTAAGAGCAAAAGGTCAGACGCTGCTGAGTTCACATTTAGTGGAACTACGTGTCTTGGCCTAGAATCACCCGACGGGACCTTCATCAATGCTCATCTTCCCCCAAGGCGAGCCAGGGCGATAACTTATCCAGACCTACCTTCAAGCAGCTATCTGCAAGCTGACTTTGGCGAGCAAAGGTTTGGGCCCTTGGGTCGCTCGAAGACACGAAGCCAAATGGGTAGCTTTCTGTGGGGCCAGTTCAATTCACTCTGCTTTTTAATTTGAGGCTTTCCCCTTTTATGGACTTCAATGGGACACCACTCGGAAAAAAAAAAAGCAAGCCTTTTTCCCAAGGGGGGGCCTGTTGAATTAGCGCCCTCACCTATAAATTGGTGGGTTTTCCTTTAAACAAACTGGCTGACTGACTCACTGACTCACTGACTCACTGACTCCCCAACGCTGACTGACTGAACCCTCCCGCTGACTCCGCCACGGAGCCCTGCCTCCGGTGGCCCACGTCCGCCCGACTCTGCAGCAGACACTCCACCGCCTGCTGGTCCGAGAACACCCGAGGCCCGGGGTCAGTTTTTTGTTTGGAGCCTCCCAAAGAGAAAGAAGAGGGCGCCGGGCAACATTTTGTGTAGGGGAACCCTCCTTCCTTCCTTCGCAAAAGACTCCATGTCTGTGCCTTGCAGGGCGAAACGAATTCCTGGGCTGCCCACACAGCAGCCGAAAACAGGGCCTACGCGCAGTGACTACTTGCGGGCAGCAGCGCACGAATGCGAGCAAAGTCATCTGCACACTCAGGAGGCTGAGGCAGGGTGCGATGCAACTGCAGCGTGCGTGCAACAAGGCACTCGGCGATGGCACGTGTCAAGGCATTTGGGCAGCTACTGGGCCTGGCTGAAGAAAAGTCACAACTGGCACGCATACCTGAGCCAGCACCACGGGCAGGACGGAGATGCGATGGGAATTTGTGGCGGGCCAAGCACGCAACGGCGTCAGGCACATTTCCGAGCAGGAGGCCAACGGCCTTCGAAGCGACCTGGTTGCAATCGCGCGGGTAAACGGTGAGCAGCTGAAAGGCAGGCAGCTGCCGGGATCCTCCAAGGCAACATGATGGCCGGATTTGACGTCACAGCTCCACCTGTGGCAAAAACAGTCAGGAGGATTATCAGACTGTTAGTTGGCAAGCTCGAGTTGTTGCAACTCCTTAACGGTGCGCGAAGGGAGCGACCAAGAGTGCCCGGGGCCCGGAACTTCTTTTCAAACAAGTAGCTACGCTCCTCGACACAAGCAGCGGCGAAACGGCCCCGCTGCGCCAAATCAAGGACGCGCTGCACTGTGCTGTGCTTGGTGAGGTCACAACCCTGAGCAAGGTCGAGCGCGAGCACAGAGACTTGGAAAGGCTGACCCTTCTACAAGTTCGCCAACGCACGAGCGCAGGTCACCAGGCTTGGCATGGCCAGCAAACAAGTGCACAACAAAGTACGTTGGCTTCTCGAGCATCAGGCCTTGCAACGGGCTTTCGCAAGTCTGCTCCAAGTTGACGGCTGGACGAGCGCGCAAGTCTTGCGCTTGAAGCTCAGCGGCAGCACTAGGAAAATCGACCCAAGCACATGCACACAGCGAGCACCAACTTCGGGCTTTTCAGGCTCTGCTGCGCAGGACATGGCAACAAGCTCCTTTCCAGCAGCAACCGGCTGAGGTGGCCTTGCAGGCTCGCAAATGACATCGGCCAACAACGTGCGAAAAGCCGCCGTGAGGCAGTCACTACCCAACCGTTCCTCAAGAGAAGGCAAAGGGGCCCTGCAAGCGAACAGCAGGCACCCGCTTGTGCCCAACCAACCAGGCAGGTGGCTTGATCACAGGGAACGACGCTTCAAGATCAAAAGCAAGGTTGCGGATCGCGAAATGCAAGCACGTGTTTGCACGGCTGTTGTAATGACTTTGAAGCCGGGCAGTGTGATAGCACTCAGCGAGGCATGCGACGCAGTGAGTAACGTCGCACGTGACACTGAGCGCACGCGATGCGCGCAGAAACGGTGGTGGGCGAGCCGGGCCTTGGAAGCGAAGCACTGCGAACACTCGGGACACATAGCAGAGGCGTGCATCGCGGGCGTGTCAGGCACAGGGAAGCGCAGCCCTAGCTGGCCAAGCAAGCTTGAAAACTGCTCACGACAGTTTTGCAAATCAACAAGCATGGCTTGCTGCGTAAGCGCACCGAGTGAGGCCCTGCGTAACATGTGGTTCCAAGAGGGAGCACAGGCACGGACAGCAGCAAAAGCCTGACCCCAGGAGCCACGTCCTGGAACGGCAAGCCGTGAAGGGAAGTACTGTTGCAACCAAATCAACTCCCCAAAACAAAAAAGGGGTAAGAAAGGCACTACTGGGGGACCTAGTTAGCTTAGGGTGGTTTGGGGCAAATTTCAGGGAGGGTGCCGAAGATTCGGTTTCAGGTTCGAGGAGCTGGGGATATCACTTGACCTTATCTTACAACAAATGACAGGGATCCTTACATTATACACCTGAACATTGCCTTGTAAATGGTGGTTTCCCTTTATTTTGGTGGAAAAAGCCATGTTTCAAATGGGCAAAATGTATCTTTTAAGGAGCCCTGAACGAGAAGGCGCTTTGGCTGTGGCTCCGACTCTGAGTGTCTCCTTGCTCCAGCGACCTAGAACCCCCACATATCACTGTTTAGTCAAAAAACCTGTTTAGTCAAAGAAAACCTGTTTAGTCAAAGAACACAGTCCAAGAACAGCTGTTCAGCCAAAGCAAAGACCAGTCAAAGAAAACCCTGTTTCTGTGGGAGGTCCCCTGTTCAGTAAAAACAAAAAAAACGCCGCCGAGCTGCGCTCAAAAATAATAATCTCCGCGCCTCCATGTGCCCAGACTCAGCGGCCAGCTGCAGAGGGGTCCGCCCGTAGCGGCTGGTGATGTCCACCTCGGCCCTCGCCTCTCTCGGCAAAGGTCGAGGCCGACTGAGCCACCGGGCGGCGAGCGCGAGCCCGGCGGCCGCGGCTGTTTCCCGAAGAAAACCGAGGGATGCAATGGGCTGAAAGGGGAGTTATTTTGTGACGGTTTTTTCGGGGCCCACTGGCCACTGGATTTGTCTTTTTTTGTTTCGGGGGCGGGGGGTGGAGTCATCGAATATGGCTGTCTTTGAAGGTAGCCTTTTAGATCCTTTTAGGTTGGTTCAAAGGCAAACCACCAGGAAGAACGCGGAATTCATGCTTGTGACTGCTTGGACACCAAAGGAGCACCACCGTCAAACCCGTCAAACCGATTCCCGGCCCAAGGTCGCCAGGTTGAAGATGTACCTCTAGCAGTTGGGCGTGTCTCTTTTGGGGGGTACTTGCTTTTTGTGGGGTTTGAAAAGAAAACCAAAAGGAAGCCCACTTTCTGATGTTGCTGTCTCTTGTTTCTCTTTTGTTTCCTGGGGGGAGGAGGGTGTCCGATTCTTTTAAAGAAGGGACGACACACCCAGTCTCTACCATGGTTTCCCGCCCCAGGCGCGGCTCAAAAACCGGTGCCCGAAGCTTCGGGCAAAGGCGCAAATTCCCAGAAAACCAATCGACCAACAGGGTGCATGTTTTGGGTTCCTGCCGTAGGCGAGATCTTCAAAACCATCGTGAGCTAATCCTGAGCTCATGTTTTGCCGGCATGTTTTGTTTTTTTGTCATTACGGGGGGAGGCGTTAGTTGTTAGGGGGAAGGGACTGCTCTTGTTGAGGACCCATGTGCGTACAAACAGAGTGGATCTGTTTGATTCCTGCCGTTGTTTTGGTAGGCGAGCATAGAACCCATGACCCGTTTCTCAAATGGCGGACCTTGGGCACAGGGGAATCAAAGGATACAAATTAACTTTGGGGACTCGCATCTTAAGAAACCATTACAACCCTTGGCAAGGTACCAAAATACGTTGTTCTTTGCACAACCCACAACCCCGGTAAAAATAAACAGAACCAACAACCGTATGTTTGCATAGAAATATTAGCAATGCAAACAAATGCCAACGGTGAAGAACCATCCAAGTGTGTTTGGTGCGTTTCTGCCTTCGTCTTCAGGACGATCTTGACTTGAACTCCCGCACTTCTCAGGCTCACCAAAGGGCCGCGAATAAACCAAGAGCATCGAGCCGTGGTTTCTTTCTCGGCGGAGACGAAGCAAAGCAAACCACAAACTGCAACCAGCCGAGCCTCTAAGCTGCATAAGCAACCTCCTTTTGGCTTCCTCTTTCGACCCAAGACGCTTTTCTTTAAAGGAAAACCAAACCCAGTGGACCCATCATATACTCGGCACCCTTCGCAAGTTTCCCTTTTTCTCGAAGGGTGGGTCTTGACTTGCTGGTTCTAAAAATGGAATGAGACATGGAGTGACCCGTTCTAAAATCCCATCCCTCCGGGAATCCCCACCTCCAGCTTCATTGAACCACGTTCCCGATCGCACCAGCAAAGTTAGTATCACCAGCGGTTTAAAGAAACTCCGCGGCCATATGGGTCATGTTTTTTTCTCAGGAACTGGACTGCAAATAGCTGCCCTAGGAGCCCTTGTGACCCTAATGAGGGCCTTTGACCCAAATATAAGGTCCTGGGCTAGGGTTGGTTCTATTTCCCAGCACTCATTTCGGGCTACCCCTTTTGTCACATCAGCCATATGGGCATGGCTCAAAATTACAGATCTGGGGCAAACCGCAGGTTTTGGTCCATGTTTCCACTTACCAGGGCAACCCATTTTGGAATTCCGTTTTTTTGAGCCGCAGCATATAAATTATAAAATGGTAGTCACTGGGAACAGGAAGATACTCGCATTGGGAGAGGCGAGCGGTGCGGACCTCCGATCCCGAATCCCCGAGTCCCAAGGCGCCTGAAGCAAGCACTTCATCACCTGGGCCCAACTCGGAGGACAAAAAGCAAACCAGACTAGAAGCTACCCCGCCCTTAACAAAAACCAGTTGAAATCAAGAGTCTGGTGCAAACTCCTCCAAGATGAAATATTCATCAAATATCTAGCCCATGTTCAAGCCATGTTTCATCTTTAGGGCAAACCCTCGAATCTAAACCCCTCAAAACAAACCGTTTGACATGCAAATTGGATTCTGGTGCACAACCCAAATATTGGATCTGAATCAAATATCTAGTCAACCATTTCCTCAACCCCATACTCTGAAATTGTGCTAAACCCAGTGCTTCCAGCTGCCATTATAGTGGGTAACCCTTGGGAATGTTCACCCCTAGTTACCTACCACAAAAGCGAGCTTTGCTGTTTCAGTAAGGAGTCAAGTTGGGGGGATCGAGCAAGCCACAAGGGATGGTTCATAGGGCTAAGTCCAACTCGTTCCCTGCGTATCGCACAAGCAAGTACTAGGCTTTCTGTCTTTCCCCTTTAAACATCACCAAACCAGAAGAAACGCAAAGGATATAATATGTTTAAACCACCCTTCAGTAAGGGGAACAAACCCCAAAAGATGCTTAACCAGAAGAAAACATAACAGACAAATGATTAACATATATATATATATATTAATATATATATATATGCATATATATATATATATATATGCATAGGGGCCTCCCAAGTAACTGGAAGCACCAGGTCCCTTCCGAGCCCAAAACACACACGCTGAACCGCGCGCGTGCGCGCGACGCATCGGGCTCGCTCGCGCCTCCAAATGGCCCTCTTCCGCCGCTCGTTGCAGCGGCGCTAAGTGGCCACCAACGCGCTGGTTGCAGTTGGCCCCCGCCCGAAGCAGCAAACGCGCCGCCTGAACGATGCGAAAACGCGGTTGCTTTCCGCTCCCCTGCTGAAAGTGTAGCTTTGAGTGGTTTACTTCGGAAACCCATTTGGCAAAAAGTTAAAGTCCTAGCATCCAAGCAAAAT